>JBBBDQ010028530.1:0-177500 GCA_037127315.1 Ascarosepion bandense
ATATATATATATATATATATAAGGCAAGATGTTTGTGTGTGTGTCTGTTTATCTGCCTGTATGTCTGTATTTTTGTCAGCTCTTTTATTTTAGTTTTTACTTCGGGTTTGGCTCTAAGTAGGTATAATTGTAGTTCTTACTCTCAGCTATGATACCATTTACTCAGAGGACTATTTTGCCGTCAAAATTCAGTTTACGACAAAAAAAACGTATTTGATATCGATACCAAGAAATCAAAATTTGACTTTCATTCATTTTTCTTTCAATCTACGGTTTCGCTTTAACTGGAAACAACTATTACATTTTAGTCTTTCGTGCCAATGTCCAAAGAGTCTGAGCTCCAGGACCATGGATTAGTTTTAAAGCTTTAATTACACCCGAGCAATGCCGGGTTATACTGCTAGTGTTACATATTCTGGAAACCAACAGAATATAGTTGAACTTGAAAAGAATTTATTCCTGTCGAAGGCGAAAAAAAGGACTCGCTATGATTTCGGTCAAAGCTGGAATGCAAAAGCAGAAACAAACTGTATTGTGGAAACAACGCTGGTTTTTATGTTTTCGAAATATAAACGACGGAATATAATTTAATTCAATTATTCAGTCAGAAGCGAAAATAATTTACATCAAATTATTTCCGGTTACGAAACAATGAATTATAATTTAGAGCCGACGAGAAATATGTTTTGCGTAAGCGTATCGAAATAGGGAACATTTTAATTATTCAGTCAGTTAAGTGCCATACGTGATACACGCTTGGGCGATCATGTCTCGAAAGAGACATGACTGACTAGGCAGAAGATTATCCTGCAGTAGGTTGCCATTGCTTTCTGCGGTAGACTGGTTGCCAACTAAGGCTATAGAACCCAATCTGTCCTGTTATTTAACCCATAACTGGAAGGAATAGACGGATTAATACCTTTCTTAAGGGTATTTGTGCGTAAATGAATGCAATGAATTCAGCTGGAATTCGAACTCGACTCCCCGATTTCTCGTTCCGAGCCGATATCCAATGCACCACAACGCATTTGAATTATTAGAATCACCATAAAAAAGGGTCAAAAGTTACCTCTCCTGGACCATTCAAGGGAATTCATTCCCAAGCTAACAGGTGCATGCTGGGAGAGAAGGGGAAGGGAATTCTGGCAGAGGAGAGCAAACATGGCAGGCTGAGATTTGCCACGCTCTCTATAAACACACGGTGGTTCGACATCCACAACTGTTCGCTGTACTCATGTTTCCACAATGATAAATTCCCTAGTTATTTCCAATACTGGGCGAGTGTGTCATTTTTCCATAACCGTTTTATTCTGTATTCAAGTAGAATTTGTTTCATTGAGTGGAGAATTTCAGAAAGAGGACTTTAGACGTCGAATTTCGTGGGCACACAAAATAAGGTCAGATACGTTAAAAACGTAACATATTTTTTTTTTAATTTCTTCTTTAACATGAATAATGAAATAACAATAACTTGTTTATGTCAAAATGCAACTGGCTAAAGACAACAATTGGTGATTATGCCTGCCTGGGAATGACGTAATAGTGTGAGGTTCGACGGAGTGTGAAATTATATATAAGGCTGTGTTTTCCCAGGTCGAGACAGACAGAGGTAGAGAGTAGAAAAACTCGAACGCTAAGAGGACTCAAGGAAAGAAAACTCCAGCCATCATTCCCTCGTATGTGCGTGCCCCTCCGACTACTCCTCTACACACAACCGTCACGTTGATTGCTAAGAATAAACTAGTGAATATATTTTTGTATACACGTTATCCGTCGTAATATTTATACACGCGATTGGTTCTCATATCATCGATATATAACACTAAATTTCTAGTAAACTGTGATCTTCAAAAAGTTAAAGGCAATGTCAATCATTATTCCTGATCTTTTATCGTTTCCTCTCCTTAATAATGCTTTTATTATATCCTCTCAAACTCAATAACTCTTTGCGTATTAATGGTTGTTTAATTGCTTTGCTTGGGCTTAAATGTTTAAAATATATTAAATATAATATTCAATGAATCAACAAAAGTCCAATGAATTTCTTTGATTGACCGACTTCAGAGTTTCGTGTCAAAAATTTCATCAATAAAAGAAGTTAGACAAATTTATTTAAATTATTATCAGATCACATATTTATACTCCTAGAAACAAACGCTAATCCTAATCACGAATTTAAAATTTGAATTTCTTACTACGGTATATAGCCATTCAAAAGATCATATTCTTGACTGATTTGTTTGTGAATTATTTAAAACCGAAACATTTTAAGCATAATTATGACTTTTCAAGATGCTAATCTTATTATTTAACCTATATATTGGTGGAGGTGATGTATTCATACCTTTTCCAAGGTTATTTGTGCGTGAATGAATGTAACGAACCCGACTGTAATTCGAATCAGAAGAATATGGAATACAGTTAACTACAACACCGAATAGTAGACGCTATGATCAGCTATATATTGGTGGAGGTGATGTATTCATACCTTTTCCAAGGTTATTTGTGCGTGAATGAATGTAACGAACCCGACTGTAATTCGAATCAGAAGAATATGGAATACAGTTAACTACAACACCGAATAGTAGACGCTATGATCAGCTATATATTGGTGGAGGTGATGTATTCATACCTTTTCCAAGGTTATTTGTGCGTGAATGAATGTAACGAACCCGACTGTAATTCGAATCAGAAGAATATGGAATACAGTTAACTACAACACCGAATAGTAGACGCTATGATCTCGACAGCGGTCGAATAAAGAAAGGAGCTCCGTGCTTGACGAAATATTGCGCTTAAAGGACATATGGCACAAATGGGGTGGTGAAAGTGGCTGTTCCAAGCGTACATTGGCATAGAAACAAAAAGAAGTGCCTATTTCTAGGCACTATCGTATTTGGTTCATCAGGTATCAATTATTACCCCTTCCTCCAGTCTCTCTCTAGTCAGATTCAGAGAGGTATAGTCTGAGGAAATGAAAGCGCTGGAATTGAGAGTAATAATTGTACTCGAATATTTTAAAACGTCTAATGCTTTTATGAGCCCAGTGTATAAAACTAGTTAATTCCCCACATCGCTCTCTGGAGGTGCCTCAGGTGCAAGTGATTCACTTTTGCGCCATGCCGAAGGAGGGGATACAGCACAGTAGAGGAGAGCATTCTCGGATTGAACTTAATAAAAGCAGCATGATATGCAGTTTTATCACTTCCATCTCGCAGAAAGTGTCCTATATCCTGCCCAAGAAAAAAGATTTTTTTTTTTTTGCAATAATATTCCTCCTGTACAAATTCAAAAGCCACTCTAGATAAAGATTTACATGGTAAGACGTAAGTAGCTAAGTTTATGCGGATATGTGGGGATCTGAATTTTGTAAAAGTAGAGGAAAGCAGCAGGTGCCAGGTACTTATTTGAGCGGGAACAAACGATAATGTGACGTCTCATTGGAATAACAAAAGAGACCTTTCAAAATCTAAGTAAAGTATTATGAAACAGGTAAACCTCGTGAATAATTCTTCAGAGATAACTGACACTTTTTTATTGTATGCATAATCTAGCATTAAAAGATTGTCTTATTTCAAATCTGAGTACCTTTGATTGCAAGAAAAGACGCATAAGAAATTTGAGATGTGTTCTCTCTAAAATGGCGTGGAGAAACATCATATGAAAAACAAGTATAAATAGATTTAAATTTCCCTTTTTACCAAATGATTCTCCAGTTGTGGCTAAGTTGATACGGTCGAATCCTCGAAATATGGAAAATGAAATCAAATCTTAGACGCATTTTTTTTCATTAATTTCGTGTATTATTAAATGAAGCAAGCACAGTATATCAACTATCTTGACACTTTCGTAACACAGAGATTGAAAGGTGCACTGAGATACCGAAGGAACTCTCCCAAAAGCTAAGCAAAGAGGTAAGAATATTTAGCTATCAATCCTCCAATATGCAAAACAACTAGAGAGTGACAACAATAAGATAAAAGTTAAAATAATATAATTAATTAATTAATTAATTAATTAAAAGGACTCCGTTAACAATTTCAGATAATTAATATTACTAATTTTGAGTTTTATCTCGAAGACACGAAAACAATTTTTACAAAAAAACGGGAGCTGATTGAATATTACAGATAACAAATTATTCTTCTAAATAATTAGGAGGAAAAGTAGACAATGAAAAACGTTGGAAATTGACTATAGTAAGCAGAGTGGGTTCAAATCATTCTTTCAACCTAGAAAATATAGATCTGAATAGAATATGAAATGCCTTAATCAAGAAAGAAAAATAAACGGTGGATTTTACGCTGAAAAATGCAAAAAATAGTGTGCTTATAAATAAATAAATGAAGGAAACATTGAATTCACCAGTAGGTCACAAGTTCAATGCACCAGTAAGGGGAAAGACAATTCCCCAGCTTGTAAGCACAGACCCCCAGATGTGACACATGTGTAGAAGGTAAATTGAATGCCTCTCTATCTCAGAACATTCTAAAAAACAACAAGCATTTGAAGAAAGCCGGAGGGTTCAGTAGTCGAAAGTGTGTGATTAAAAACAAATATTTAAAAAAAAAAAAAAGACAGAAAAATCAAAAACAAGAAAATGAATCTGAAAGAAACGTGTTTTCTGCAGGCTGCCAAATTCGTGTTCTGCGATGTTGAAAGCAGTTGGGCGTTTACCAGATTTACCAAAGTCAAAAGAGACGCCAGTTCCAGTCTTACCAAAAGCTTATTCATGAGTTCAGCCAAATCATTACCATAGAATCGACTACAAGTAAAAGAGATGATTAGCTCGAACTAAAAGCATTAAGATGAAGTAAAATACCAATCAAAATTAGTAACAAGAGCAATCAAAGACCACAACTCTCCGCCAAAGCAATACCGACATCATCTTAGCGATTAGTAAGAGATGATTATTAAAATAAGAATAACTTCTTTTTTTTTTTTTTTGATAATAAATATTAAATTTATATTATAAATTATAATATTTTCGGGGAAAAATAGTGCGTTTAGAAAATGTAATGATGTAAAGCAGTCTAAGGGAATTTGTCTATATTTCTGAGATGAAGTACTATTTACTGTATTTACATTATTTGCGTTATTTACATCCTTACACATGACCCAGTGAACACAGACGTTGGTTAGTTCCTGTGACTTGACCGAAAGAGCTGTAAGTTCAATACCAGGCTACAGAATTGGTAAACAAGTAACTTGCAGGGTCAGAGGGAAATAACTCATGACTTCCAATACCCAAGTGATTGGAATAAATGATTCGGTTCGAAATTCCTAGCACCTGAACAAACCGGAGCGTACAACGGCCGGAACATTGTACAAATGGCAACAAAGATGAAGACAATAGTCCGAATAATGTAAATACTGCAATCTAAGGGAAGTAATTCAGTATTTGGCCTGTGAAAGGTACGTAAAAATATTAGTAAAAAACCGAAAAAATAATACAAAAAACTTTCTTTCGTATGAGATCGAACCCAAAATCTAATCAGTTCGTGCCAGTCATGAGGCCAATTTTCCTTGAAGGTTTCATCGAGATCTGTCCTGTGAGTCTTGAGATATCTTGACTAGACAGACAGACAGGCAGACAGACGGACAAACAGACAGACAAAGGTAACCTGATATAATACCTCCGGCTTAAAGTGGAGGTAATAACAGTTGACAATACTTCATCTAATGACATTATAGTGCTACTCGTATGATTAGGGAAACATTTGGAATTTATTGACCAAACAGTTAGTGTTACTGCCGCTTGAAATTTATAAAATCTTCCGCTTAAAACAGCTTTTCAGTCTTCTCAAGTTCAGTAAATTTTATCACTCTTTCAATACATTTTTTTTGTTTTAAGTTACTTTAAGTTAAGCAAAGTATTAAGAAACAAGAAAACGTTATTAGAAACAACAACAAAAAAGAGTATTGAACTACTACGCAATATCAGTATTCCTATACGGCTGCGAATGCTGGTTCATCTCATCGGAGATGGAAAAATACTTGGGTCAACAGAAATGGGGTTCTACAGAAGGACGTTGTACTGAACGCGTGAGGAGATCGAAAGAAACAGGACACTTATACGCAAACATCAGAAAGGACTTGTTGAAATTTTTAGGACAAATAATGAGGAAAGAGAACTTGGGATATTAAGAACAAATTAAGAACAAGAGAGATTAAAAAGACTGCATGAATTACCTTGTGCAACTGAGTGGCAGTATATATAGTGTCCATAAAGTTCGTTTGCACTTTAAAAGATTTGTAACTTTATTGGCATTTGCGATAGAAATAATTTGGAAATAGTATTCAAAAGAAGTAAATCTATATTTTTTTAAGGTTTTATTGAAATTTTATTTAGGTTTCCACATGCCCTCCATTATTAGCAATACAAGGAGTAATACAATTTTGCAGTTCACGGAAAACATTTGCTAACTGATTTACAGTAATACCTGAAATCACATTAGTTATTTTAGCTTTCAAATCTTCTAATGAACTAGGTTTGGTCGCATACACAATTGTTTTCACATGTCCCCTTAAAAAAAATCTAATGGAGTCAAATATTGCGAGCATGGAGGCCAATAAAATGGTTCATCCCTTCCGATCCATCTGTTTAATTATCTAAAAATTGTCGCAAATTTTGTGGTAAAGAATTATTCAATAACTTTACTTAAAACTAGGTAACTATACTTAAAACTTTGTAACATTCCTTACAGATTATTTCTATCACAAATACAAAGTTATAAATTTTTAAAGTGCACACGGACTTTATGGACACCCTGTGTATATATATAGGGTGCTGCAGCAAATGACTAGATGCAACGGTCAATACACTTGACAAAAAGAAAACCAAATAGGCTATAAAAACAAACTATAAAGACCATACGTAAGTATAAAAGTGGTCATCGAGGTTAACACCGAGAGGTGTCTGTCAGATTCGTGTTTTGAACGCAATCTTTAAGACATGACAGTGTTGACCACAGTGTTCATTTATATATATATATATATATATATATATATATATATATATAAGAAATAAGAGTAGCAGCATTGACATAATAGGCCCGGCAAGTTCAAAATGGAATGTGCATACCCATTCTTTCATCTTTTGTCTATTTGTTAGGAGATTTTTGCATCACATTAAACTTGGCAACGATGCGACAGGTAAATATGGTTTCAAGCCTTCCTTAATATCCTCATCCCGAATAATAACACGTTCTGCTGGAATTAAAATTCGTTCGTCTCGTTTTCCAGTATTGCGGAACGTTCTCTTGAGCCACCCACTTCTACCGATCGATAAAAATGGTAAAGATTTCTGGTTTTTGATCCTAATAAAACGTATGTTCTTGTAAAATGCTACGTGGCTTAAAACCTCTATACTTAATCAAGCTTTGCTTTTACCCTCGTAAGTGTTATTATTCATTTGTTTAGAAACATTTTTCCTAACAACTGATTTTCAAATCATTGACAGCACAATTATGATTCGATTCGAAATTCTTTCAGCATTTCAAAACTTTTCACTCAAAGAAATTGTCCAAAATCTGATTAGGTGCTTCTAAATATAGGGTTTATATTGAATCGGCATTTGCAGAAAGTAATTTCGGAATAGAATTGATATATGCTAAGAGATGTGAGTGAAGCCGCACTTGTAGAGGACTATTTGTTCGGAATTTTGATTTAACGTCTACCCCCCACCGACATTTAGATGACAACTGGTAAGAAGAAAAATAAAAGGACCGTGAAAAAAATAATAAGAGAATGGAAAGACTTGGCCTGAAGTTGCCTATCTGATTGATATTATCTGTAAAAATTGAAATCAGTCACCAAGACACTTATTTCAGAGTAAATTATTTCTGTAATAGGATAGAATTTTCTGATTTTGACCCTTATTTTTAGACTTTGGTTGACTTCCCTCTCTAGTCATCATTTGTAGAAGTGAGTCTGCTAATTACTAAAAGAGGATGTACAGCCTGTAGTGAATTATTTTCAGCAGACATCTTTTTTTTTCTGTAAGTGGTTCTATTTTCAGTTCTTATTTCACTACAACAGACGCTATTTTCTATCAGACACCCTTCACGCAGCACCGACACGCCTTAAATTACGATTCTTGCTCATTTTATTTTCTTCTTACTAACTCTTTTGATGTTAATATTTTCTTTCATCATCCAGCATTGATCTCCTGATTACTTGATTTTGTATACTCTATTACCATTTTTAAAAACTAATCTAAATATATTGTCTGTATATGAAGAGTTCTTTGTAGAGAAGTGCATTTACTAGCATCTCTTTAATGTATGTATGTATGTTAATAACAGTTCAATGAATAATAATTATTTGACTAACCGAAAAACAATCAACAATATGCTAACATCGAAGGCTCAAAATACATCCTGAGTTTCTTAATACCCAATATCAACTCTCCATAGGTATATTTTAATCTGTTTATTCCAATCAAGGCAATAAAGGCACTAAGACACTGAATGCGAAAGAATAGAAAAATAGGAACATTGTTAAGAAGTAAGAAAAATAAAAGATGAGGAATCGATAAAACAGTAGATACCGATTGACATTGCATTTAAATATTTGAAGGTCAAAGTTGATACCGGAAAAGAGTTCCACTAGCGAGCATTGTTAGCATAATAATTACCGTTGCATCTAGTCATTTCAGCTGTAAAATCATAATCCGACATAATTTCCGACAGCCCGGTATGGCGTTTAAATTCATAAAGTCTAGTATTTGACTATAATTCTGAGATGAGGTAGTATTTATACTAAAGACACATGCCCCAGTGGTTAGTTCCTGTGACTTGACCCAAAAAGTTGTGAGTTCAATACCAGGCTACAGCAGTGGTGAACAAGTAACTTGTAGGGTTAGCGGGAGATAACTCATGACTTCCTATCGAGGCTTTACGCAAGGAATGAGGCTGATATACCCCAGTGATTGTAATAAAGGGTTCGGTTCAAAATTCCTATCACCTGAAGAAGGCCGGAGCGCAAGACGGCTGAAACGTCGTACAAATGGCAACAAAAATGAGGACAATAGTCCGAATAATGTAAATACTCATAAAGTCTAGTCATAAAATCTAGAGGAAAGTTCACCTGAATAATTGTTATGAGCCATAGAAAAAAAGACATTACGGGGCTGTGAATGTGACTGAAGCCAAGATGCCAGGTCAGATTTTTATTTTTAATTTTATCAAGGATATTTACATATAGATCAGAAGCACCAGACCAGATTTTGCATCAATATTCAAAACAAACACGAATGGTAGACTTATAAATATGTAAAATGTATCCTGCTGAGAAAAATGTCTGGCACAACACAATAAGCCAAATTTCGTAGAAGCAGAGATGCAATGGATTCAACTTAATCTTTTTACTTCATTTCAGCAAAGAATGTTAGCCCGAGAAGGCAGAATGAGTCATATTCCTCGTGGTTATCATCAAACATACTGATAGAAGACATGAGGACGTCTCCGATATGAGTTCAATATCGCGGGAGGATGATTCGAATCTATAACCGTTTTGGCACCTCGATCACAGACCCATAGTGGCAAGCGTATTGCTACTCTATTGCTATTCCCATCGCAAATGAAGAGGTGAGCTTCATTCTGTAATTACACAAGTACAGGCATTTATTGCAAGGGTATAACATGTCACATCTACAGACTTTAGTCACCCTCATTTTCTCCAGTCACGTTCATTTTGTAAATGTAAGAACGAAGTCCTATTCATACATCTTTTTAATCAAGAACTGCTACTTTGTAAAATAGACTCCCACGTTAGCGGTTTCTTAAACACTTTAATCTTAACCTCATACAGTCAAGTGTCAGGCATTATCTATCGTCCTGACATATATGATCTCTACTTTTTACGACATTCTCTTCTATTCATATTACAAACATCAGACGTCATCACTATTTTGAATGTAACTTTTAACTTGATAGTTTCACGGGCCTTTTATTTAATGAAATTAAATTTTATTTTATTTTATTTTATTTTATTTTATTTTATTTTTATTTATTTATTTTATTTTATTTTTATTTTATTTATTTTATTTTATTTTTATTTAATGAAATTAAGTTAAATTGTCCATCCTTTCTCGGATCTTTGGAATTCTGCGCTTGAATTAAATTGTTTCTTCTTTTGGGCAAAATAAGAAGTTATGTCTACACGTCAAATGACCAGCTAACCATTACACTAAAGTAGATGGTATCTAGTGACACATAATTTTATGCGGTATAAAACGCGAGGGTTGGGCATTGTTTACCTCGGGCCACTCATAGGAATCGGGACCGCCATATATAAAATCCCAGTTTACGTCATATATACACTATTTACGTTGTCTGGCTACTGTCATCATCTTTTGTTGTGGAGTAAATAAGACAACCCCGGCAACACAAATAAACAAAGGCGTCTTAAATAAAGAACTCAGACAGAATTCAGGGCCAGAGTTCGACGTGTCAGTGTCAGTCGAGTTGTCTGTCTTTGGACAGAGAACGACTCAGTCGGGGCTCGGTTTATAGACTCAGAACATGACCAGATCAGTGCTTTCGAGCAGAGTTCGATTCAGTCGAGAATCAGTCTACTGACATAGACTCACCTGAGAAAAAAATACGCGTTTAGTGATCGATCCCGCGTATGCAGAGGCTGGGTAAATTTGGACATTTAACCAGAGTATCCCACGTAAAACCCGACCTTGTGTCACATCCCATCCAGGTAGGAGATTTCATGGTTTCACTCGAGTTCAACCTGATCAGGCTCTCTGCCTTTTTTCCAGATGAGACACTTCCCTTCGTCTGGGGAAAAGTAGACAAGAGCCCGACTCTGCCTATGCAGGATCTACGGGAAACTCTTGCCCGATCATACGCACTCGTAAAATTCTGCCTTATACCACATCCCACATTTGTAGGGGGCTCTCGGATCAATAACAAGAGTTACGAGAGAATTCGCAATTGGTAAACTCTCTGTATTCTGGTAAAGTACGACACCGCCGGGGCTCTGTCTACGAATGAGAAAAATAGAAAATGCGAAGTACCCGATTCGGTGGTTGTTGAGACTGAATAAATTTTGACCCCTGATCCGAGTGTACGCGTTCGGATTCCACACGTTAATCCCGACCTGTGGGTCACATCTCATCTCAGTGGTGGGACTATGGGAAAATATCTAGAGTTCCGATTGAGATCGCATTCTTCAAGCTCTCTGACTTCGGGCAGAGTACGAATCAGTCGGGGCTCTATCTACAGACGGAGACTTAGCTGAGTTAAATAGACAATGTAATATAGCTGATCCTGCAAACGTCTTAGTAGTAGACGCAGCTATAGATTAGATGTAGTCCTTCCACCTCAGGTCGGGTGTAAAAGTGAGGACAAACAGGCGCAGTGTGTTGCTCTCCAGGAGACTAGCCTCACCTATGCTGATGGCGGAAAGGAAAGGTTGTCTATGGTGGCTAAAGAAGAGCTGTATAATTTGAAGTCATTAAAATTTATGAGCCATTTTCCCCCAGTTAACCACTGATTGGAGGTCTTTTTCAAGAGCAATAGCGAGGTTTACTTTATAAGCTTTGGCAGATTTCCTACTAAGACGGGTGTAAATGGTAGTGTCATCAGGATATATGCCTACTTGGGAAGAGATTACATCAGGAAGATAACTGATGAATATCAGAAACAGTAGGATTTAAGAAAGGGCTTTGAGGATCACCCAGATTGATGTGAAAGGTTCTGAAATCTTGCCCGTTCAAAATGAGCTTCATTTCACGATATGATAAAAACGAATGGATTAAATCAAACAGTCGTTCAGTTAAAGCTTGCGCAGACGGCCACCATGCCAAACTCTGACAAACGCTTTCGAGATACCTTCAGCCAAAGCTCGAGCTACGTCATTATTATCAAGAATTTGGTATACATATTCAATGATGACCGTTCACATATCAGCAATAGACCTGGTGAAGCGAAAGGAGCTGAGATGCTTAACCACTTCAACACACACACACACAAACACACACACACACACACACACACACACACACACACATATATATATATATATATATATATAGGGACGTAGCTGATGCTAAAAAACACCGGGCACAGAGAAAATTGCCCGGATTTATTAGTTGACAATGTGATGACGTCATCAGTGTCATCCGTTTCCAGAAACTATGATTTTTGCGGATTTTTTCGGCTATTCCAATGGAAATTAGGCACAGAACGTGAACGAAAGCAGGAAATTTGGTTCGGGGTTTCTAAGTAGAACCAGCCTTTTCTCCCAATTTTAATAAATAAACAAACAAATTTTTACTGCGTTCATTCGGATGTCTTCTTCGTTTTTCTTTATTCTTTCTTTCTTTCTTTCTTTCTTCGTGAATTGTTTAGTTTGATTTCTGACAATGATATTTTTTCTTGCCCGGATTTCCACTATGATTGCACGGATCGGCCCGGACCTGTGCCCGGTGTACTCGGTAGTCAGATACGGCCATATATATATATATAATAAAACAACAATTTTTCAATATTTAAATCCGTTGGATAGCCATTTCTACGAAGAAATCCTCGCTTCTTCAGCAACAGTGAAATGAAAATTTTATTTACTCAAATTCAAATGTGTTAAAAGATTTCATACCGGTAGAAGTCCCAAAAATCATCCATACACAGTAAAATAAAATGTGATGGGATTAACAATTTTTGAATTTAAGGAAGTAAAAAGACTTTGTGACTAGAATGTAATATTGGCATCGAGCCCTCCACCTTAATCAATTTTTGTATTAATGAAATTAATATTAATTAGGATCGGGTTTTGGGGATTTACCTATCTGATCATCCTTTAAGATTTAATATATATATATATATATATATATATATATATATATATATATATTAAATCTAGGCATTTACGCATCGTTCATTCAGCAATGAATTAGAACACTCTCAGCTGTTGGGCGTGTATAATGATAATATACATGCTAAAAAGTTTGCCTTCTTCTACCCACCGCCCATAGCTCAAAGGTAGAATCCGCAGAGGACTATATATATATATATATATATATATATATATATATATATAGTCATCCGCAGACAGATCTGTTTCGCTGTATTACAGCTCATCAGTACGGTTAGACTTCGATTGTTTTAACCTAGGATTGAAACCCGACGGAATTGGCGTCAGTCGGCGATTCTACCTCTGAGCTACGGGCGTTCGATAAAAGACGGCAGACTTTTTAGCGTGTATATTATCATTATACACGCCCAATAGCTGAGAGTGTTCTAATTCATTGCTGAATGAACGATGCGTAAATGCCTAGATTTAAAATATTATATATATATTTATATATATATATAGATATACATATATATCTGTGT
Organism: Ascarosepion bandense; assembly: GCA_037127315.1. NCBI lineage: Eukaryota > Metazoa > Mollusca > Cephalopoda > Sepiida > Sepiidae > Ascarosepion > Ascarosepion bandense. The sequence goes on from JBBBDQ010028530.1 coordinate 13,350, forward strand.
GTGTGTGTGTGTGTGTGTGTGTGTGTGCGTGTGTGTTCGATCTGTGCATTCCTGATGTTGAATAAATTTTTGGCGCAAGAATACTTATTTTTATCCGTAATTTAATTCTTTGCGATGCATTTCAATGGTGGATATTAATCAAATTGACCGAATATTATACATTAAATATTTCAGATCAACATTTATCTAATAACTACTTCTCCGCTGTGGAATTATCGATCCATACACGCACACGCGTGCGCTTATTCTCATATTTCTCATTTTCATACTAGACGTTACTACATTATTCTATTTGTTATTTCGGAAATATTTTCTCTTTCTGTAGATTTCCTGTAAAAGTATTAGAAGAAATGAAAAAGTTCATACAACATAAATCCACATTAGAAACGAATTTATATTTTTTCAACAAAAATAGAATATAGCTTTATTTATTTAACAGACTACGAAGACAATTATGATATAACTGTCGATATTTATGAGATGCTGTACTTTAATTATTTACGCTACACTGTTCGGACTATTGCCCTCATCTTCTTCTTCTTCTATGTGCCCTGTCCCTTCAGGACGTAGGCGATCATGGATCTCCACGTCTCCCTATCCCTTGTGGCTCTTAGTATGTTTGCTCCTGTTGCTCCTGGCAATCCCCGTTCCGTCATCCACCTGATCAGACTCTGCAGATATGTTATCCGCTGCCTTCCTCTGTCTCTCCTTCCTTCTATCTGTCCAGTCAGTATCAGGTTCTCCAGGCTCTCCTTCCTCATTGCATGTCCCAGGAACTTCAGTTGTCTCTTCCCCTCATCATTATAGTCATATTCACCACGTTTCGGACGCTGCGTCCTTCTTCATATGATATATATAAGAATTTCGAACAGAAGACTTTGTTTCTTTCACTGGGTTTGATTGTTCTACTTCCATGTGTTATGCCTTTTCTGGATGTCGCATTTTCAGATATCCTCCCATTTGTCCGTGCATTGAATACTATTGCCGTATCTGGTCGATTGTTCCGGCTATCTTGTGGTTGTCGACAAAATCCAAATAAGGATAAGCAATTCACTCGATCCTGACTCGGTATGTTGACTTTATTCTCTTTCTTGTCGACGTTGATGTGCTAACGGTCTTTTCTACAAATATTTTTATAGCAACATATCTGACAAGCTTTTTCCTCGTTGCCCCGACAACATCAGTTTAAGAGAGCTACTGGACTGGCATCTAGGTTCCACTCTTTTACTGTTGAAAGAGTTTAAAAGTAACCCACACTTCTACTAAACCAGTTTCTTTTCTCGCACTTACCATTTGTGAAACTCCCTTCTGATTATTTGCTTCCCTGGTAGCTAGAATCTCCAAAACTTTTAATGCAACATCAATTGCCTTCTTCTGTCTTCTTGAATACTGTTAATTTTTTTTATCCTTTACCCAATGTTCCATGTACCCTCTCATTTGCCTCACTGCAATCCCCTGCGCACTAGTGATGGTTCCGCAATGGTAGGAATAAAATTATATATATATATATATATATTATTTTGGTGACAAATATTAATTTTCAAAACATAGTATCTATTCATGACAACGAAAATTCTTATAATATTCAAGATCCAATATTATATAATGAAAAAAGAAGTACTGTAAATTCTCAGTGAAAACCCAGTTACCAAAATCAGTATTTAAATAACAGAATATTGGTTTGAGATTTGGAAGTGGCTGAAGCTGATTACATCGCTCATTCAGTGAAATGAATTAGAGCACGCTAGCTATTGGGCGCGTATAATGATATGCGCTAAAAAGTCTGCCTACTTCCACCGAACGCCCATAGCCCAGAGGTAAAGTCGCCGACTGACGCCATTTCGGTCGGGTTTCAATCCCGGGTAAGGAAGCAATCGGAGTCTAACCGTACTGATGAGCTGTGATACGGCGAAACAGGTCTGTCTGCGGATGACTATATACATATATATATATACACATTTGGAAATGAGTTATTTTCTCGACCTAAGTTTCAAACCTTCTAGTATTTTCAGGCGATTTATAATTAATAAATATATAATAAATTTATTCTAATTCGCCTGAAGATACCAAAAGGTTGAAACCTAGGTTGCAGAAATAACTCATTTCCAAATGAAAATATTCAATATTCATATTATAAATGTATTGAGCATTTTTAATACAATTAGGTACTGGTCTAATTTAATTATGGCCACTTATATATATTCATTTTAAACGAGTTATTTCGCTACCTTCGTTTCCACCATGAGTGGTTTCTTCAGGTGATTTTTAATAAGTGATTTTACCTTTTACCGTTTTTCTTTTTAAGAACGCTCTTGTAACGGTGTTTTATTTGAATGTTCACGTGGCAGAGAATTTATGAATGCGCATTGTTTAAATTCAAACTAATTATGATTTATATATATATACACACACACACACACACACACACACACACACATATATATATATATATATATATATATATATATGGTTAATACTAATATCAAATTTGTCACTTAGCTGGTTTATATTCTGAACTCAGGCTTCTTTTTGTAAGCGATCGGTTCACTCGTCAGGAAGCATCAGGAATTATCTGCTAATTTTCTCATCTACGTTGTTACGTTAAAAATATAATAATTTTTGCACTTTGTTGTTAGCTTTTTTCTTCTTTGTGTCTGCGTGTGTGTGCGCATCACTGTGTATGTGCGTACACCTGTGCGGGTGCGCACACCTGTGCGTGTGTGTATGTACACATGTGTAGAACTTCGAGGTTATGTATACATGCACATGTATGGGCCTACGCAAACACAAATTGTCATACACTAAAAAGGACAAATTTTCTTTGTATTAATGCTATTATATCAAGCACTTTATTAAAAAACTGCTTACCTTAAATGTATTTTCTTTTAGACTTCCACTGATCGGCAGCATTTCTGGCTTTACACTATCTTTGGTATTATATATCTCGAGAGACTGACAGGCACTTTTGAAAGATATGCACTATTCAAATAGATAGATAGATAGATAGATAGATAGATAGATAGATAGATAGATAGATAGATAGAACGGACAAAATATGAATATACAGCTGTTAAGTTATGGTTATACAAATTGAAGACGTGTTCATGTGCATATGAACAGGGATATGTGTAGTCGTTGATGTGGAATTATATATATATATATATATATATATAAAGATAGATAGATAGATAGATAGATAGATAGATAGATAGATAGATAGATAGATTGGAAGGAAGGAAGGAAGGAAGGAAGGAAGGAAGGAAGGAAGGAAGGAAATTTTGATTTTCTGGTATCGATATCAAATAAGTTTTTTTCGTCGTAAACTGAATTTTGAAGGCTAAATAAGTCCTCTGAGTAAATGGACTGAGACTATGAACTACAATTATACCTACTTAGAGCCAAACCTGAAGCAAAAACTAAAATAAAAGAGCTGAATATATATATTATCGATTTTCTGCACTATTGTAAGAACTGCAATCTTGAAACTTCTGAATATCGTTACTTATGTCTTTGTCTATGAGTGTATCAAATTTGATTAAAATCGGACCACTTCTTTCATAATCCGATTTTTTCAATTATCGATTTTCGAAATTTATCGGGAGTACCTCGACACAAAACCTAGCTAAGAACATTCGCAGACGCTTATAGTACAGCTGTGTAATTTTTTAAGAAAATCGGTTCAGCCGTTTCGGAGTCTTTAGGTAACGGATACACACACACAGACACACACACACACACACACACACAGAGACAAAGTTCCATTTGTAAATAAGTTTTGATATATATACATATACACACACACACACACATATATATAGATAGATGTATATATATTATATATATATAGAGAGAGAGAGCGAGAAAGAAAGAAAGAAAGAGTGAGAGTGAGAGATTGGGAGAAAGAGGGGAGTAATAAAAGCGGTGGTAAAAAATATTATAAATTTACGTATAAGATCGTTTGTTCCTGTCACGTCTGACAAAGGAAGTAACGAATTATTGACTTTTTCTCTAACCTGAGGAACTAACATAAATAGCGAGGAGCAGATAACTTAAGTCCTCAGTTTCTGGTCCATAAACCATTGTAACAGTGACGAAAATATTTGACGAGAAACCTGACAGGAAAACATTGACGCTGATGCGCCCCCGCCTCCACACACACGAATTTATATTTTTTACCACAGCTTTTATTGCTCCAACTCTCTCTCCATCTCTCTCTCCATCTCTCTCTCTCTCTCTTTCTTTCTATATATATATATATATATGTATGTATATAATGAAGCAGTATCCTTGGTATTTTTTTAGGTTAATTCCACATGGGATCGTATGTATTATAATGAAAATATATTGGACGAATTTTTTATTCGTTTCACCCCAAGCAAGGCGGTACCGCCACTGGTGCGCAGAAGGCTACATAAGATAAGAGTAAAAGTTTAATCAGGAGGAGAGCGAAGAGGAAGACGAAACAATTCGATTGGTGATAAATTATTTCGTAGATATTTTATAAATATCCACCTACTCAGACCAAAATGTTTCACAAAAATAAATGGGTTACTTATCTACACGAATGGACTCTGGGAAAGAGGCAAGGGATGAAATAAAACATTTTATCGATGGGAGAGGGTGCTAGATATACAGAGTTAATCTTTACGCGCAAATGTCACGCTTTCTTCTTCTTCTTCTTCTTCTTCTTCTTCTTCTTTGTGCCATGTCCTCTCAGGACGTTGGCGATCATGGCCTTACACGTCTCCCTATCACTAGTGGCTTTTAGCACACAATCTCTTGTTACGCCACCGAAACCTCACACTGCCATCCACCTACTCAGGCCCGTCAAGTATGTTATCCGCTGCTTTCCCCTGTCTCTCTTCCCTCTATCTGACACGTATATATCAAAATATCCAAGCATTCCTTCCTCTTCAAATGTCCCAGGAACTTTAGCAGTCTTTTCCTGATGTTCAGTATTAATTTCCTTTTTGTTTCCATCTTATCTAAAACCTCATCATTGCTCACATGCTCTATCCATGATATCCGCAGCATCCTTCTGTAGAACCATATTTCAGTTGCTTCAAGTTTTATTTTTGTGATATTGTCCAGCATTCACTGCCATATTAAAGAAGTACCATCATATAGCATGTTAGAGTTCTCTTCTTAGTTTTTAGCGAAATTTTTCTGTCTCTTAATACTCTGCTCATCTTCTGGAATGTGTCATTCGCCATGCCAATTCTCCTTCGGATCTCAGTGTCGCACTTCCCAAGTACTTAAATTTTTCTACTTGCTTATTTTTAGTATTCCAACCTGTAATTGGTATTTTGGGCTCCTCCGTTTGCTGATGACCATACATTCGGTTTTCTTGTAGTTTATGTGTATTCCTTTCTTTCGACTTTCTTCGTCTACCTTTTTTAGGAGGTTTTATAGTTTTCTTTCCGTGTCGGCTATCACCACTGTATCATCTGACCGCCGATGACGAATCCTGGGATAAGATCTAGGGTCCTCAGAATAGTCTCGCTGTACAAGTTGAATAGATGCGGTGGAAAGACACACCCTTGTCTTACGCCCCTTTCTCTCTTTGTATGCTGAATTCGTTTCCTGTCCATATACAGGCGATTTGTTGCCAGTAGAGAATACCGTATTTCTATCTCGGGCGATAAGATGACCATGGATTGAACTTTAAACTGGCCATTCTCAACTACACGACAGTAAATTTAGGGGCCGTATTTTCACTAGAAGAATTGAATTGCTAGATCTTTATATTAATTTCTACGGCAATAATATCTTCATCTTATAAATAATAATAATTTTGGTTTTATGACAATAATATTACTATCGAGTATGATAATAATGTTAAAGATGATAAAAAACGAAAAACTTTAATTATTATTATTATTAATCATTGCAATAATAATACTTCTTGAAATTATTAATAATAACAATAATAATTAGCCAATAAAAATAAATTAATACAGTCTTTAGCAGAGTATTATGCGTATCAACAACTTGCTCGAGAGACTGAGTGATTGACTGAACTCCAGCAAGATCAGTAACAGTTTTCCAGCCACTTGCAATGATAGGCATTGAACACAAATATATTAGTAAATGGGCGAAGGGAAATAGCCTTGTCTATATTGTCTATATTGTCAGAACTACTGTCTAGAAGGTAACAGTCAGGAGAGCAAGGGGAGCGGTAGAGAAAGAAGAGATAGCTTACTGAATTTAGCGGATAGAGATGGAGATACATGTAGGAGTGGACAGGAGATTCAAGAGAGATCTCCTTAGCCAGAGGGAGACGTTCGTTGACATAAACACTCAGGCCATACATCGATTCAGCCGTTTCGGAGTCTATAGGTAACGGATACACACACACACACACACACACACACACACACACACACACACACACACACACACAGACAAAGTTCCATTTGTAAATTTAGGAGTTTTTCCTAAAGAGAAGAATGTATCTAGGAATCGAAAGATTTGAATGGGAAATTGTAGGGTTGTGGTTAGTTTCACAGAGAACTAGGATATCATGGAACCTTTCGTAGAGGAACGATTTCCCACTGAAATAGTGAGCACGGATACCACTGACAGTTGAGAAAGGGGTTTAGGTGTTTTTTGTTTAGCTGGTTTGGCTTCATATCCTTGATTATGTGTTGTCATTATCAGTAAGAAGAGGCCTAGAGTTGCAGAAGCAGTCGTTCGACAAATTCAACACGTGTAAGGGAACCGGTGCAGACTACAGCATAATGTGGCCTCAGGGTTGTCCACCGGAGGCACTTGCAGGGACACCCATCTATGCAAAACATAGCATTACAAGATCCCCAATATTATTCAACTGTTGATCAGAGAAGACTCTCGAAACGCTACGCAAGAGTTTGGGCTCCTAATTACCAGTCGGAAACAGCAACCAGAAAACTGCCAACCCGGTCCCCTCAGTATGAAGAGCCGTTACTACTATCTACACACATTACAAAAAACTGGTGAGAGCATCACTATTAAGACCTGAGGAGAGGAAAGAAACCGGGAAACCCTGTCTAAACAAGAAACAGGGGATATGTTTCTACTCCTGTTCAATAGAAAGCAGAGGAGTAAAAACCGGGAGATAGGAAATCCTATCTACTCTTTTTGAAAAACATTTTTTTTTAAATTGAAAAAAAATTACTAAGTTTTAACTTAGTAAGAGTCAGATAAACTTAGTATAGTCAATTTGTGTTTCAATAAAGGATAAAAAAAGACAGGTAAAGCAATAAGTCTGAAAACTCAATAAATAAATAAATAAATGAAATAAAATAAAATAAAAAAAAATATATATAAACTTCCAAAGAGGAAAATAAATTACTTTTTAAATCTTCCCAAAAAATAACTTATTTATAGTGTAACGAAATTTAACATTCAAATAAAATATACTTGAAACGGTCAGACCAATTTGAAAATATGTCTCGTCCAAATTAAATTAAAAATGTTACTTGCATATATTAAATTACAAAATTATTAATAGAGTTAAAGGAAAAACATATCGTTTGAATAATAAATGTTAGGGAATCAGCAATACTCTAGTTAAAAAATAAATAAAAATCAGACAATTCGACTAGTAAATTATTTCTTCACGATTACGAAAGTTACATATTCATTCATAAAAAGAGAAAAAAGGTTGCGGTAAATATGAAATAAATTAGTAGAATTAGTCATCTCAACGTATAATGGTATCAATTTTACAAATACAGGGTACTGAATGTTAATATAATAATTTTTAAACATGTGACATAACACTTATTTTTAAAAACAACAGTAAAATAATCAGTGGATACTACGAATTATCTTAAAAATAAACAAGTATGTATATTAATAATTAAATTAGATAATTACAGATTATAAATGCATAATATAACAATAACATAATATAACAAACATTAATAAGATTTAACAACGAAAACTATAAATGTAAACAACGAAAGATATGAATTTAAACAACGAAAAATATAACATTTAAGTGGATAATTAATAAAAAGAAATGAAAAATTGACTTTCAAAATACGGCATATGTATATTATGCAGATTCATTGGCTTAAACGATTACAGAGGGTGTTATCTACAACTAATATTAAACAATCAAGATCATTAATAGAGTAACATAAATTAACTAGTGAAATTCATATTTAGATCAAAATTCTTATTTAGGTCGAAATTTTAGTTAAAAATAACAGACTTCATATTTACATTAATAAAACGTTAGATTTTCAGGAGGTTCGAAAAACAAATAATTTCTGTTGTAATTCTGCGTCTGATAAAAAAAAACGAGGTAATATTAGAGTAAAAATAAGGTAAAAAAAAAAAATGAAAAAATGAAAAAATAAACATTAAATATATGAACAAGTAGATCTATGTTAATCCGGGTCTATGTATTTGAACAGATATTTATTGCTATATTTGAATGTGGTCATCGATTCACTTCTTTTAATTTAATTTAATCTAAATTAGGGTTATTTAGGTGCTTTACGATTACAAGTTCTTTCTAAAAGGCATAAGTTAGATCTATTTCTTATTCCATTATAATATACATATATATATATATATAAAGAGAGAGAAAGAGAGAGAGAGAGAGAGAGAGAGAGAGAGAGAAAGAGAGAGAAAGAGAGATGTCCATTATTTTTGGGAATCCAGCCATAACGATGTAATAAACGTAAACGCGCCTGTTTATGGATCCCCCGTTGTGTGTTCTACATTTTTCTAGTAACGGCACTAAAGAAATATCCCTTGAATTCAAAAATGTTTTTTATGAAATTTTATGAGTCCCAGTTCTCAAATTTTACATTCAACCATTTTGTTGTTGTTGTTGTTGTTGTTGTTGTTGTTCTCTCTACAGTTTTTGCCTAAATGCGGTTTCTTCTGTCTTCAGTGAAAATTTTATGCAGTGACTAGTTTGATAAACTTGGATAAAGTACTAACTATACAAGAATTTTGATAACAATATGTTTACTGCCATTAGAAGATTTACTTTTTAGTAGTTTTTTTTTTTTTTTTTTTTTTTTATAAGCGTTTCACCCCGAGCAAGGCATGTCACTGCCACTACTGTGCAGGGGGCTACGTAGAGTGGAGAAAGGCTGATTAAATATAGGAAATAACAGAGGGCGGGTGAGGATACCGAGAATGAGGGTTGGGTAGATGAGAGTGTTGTGAGAATAGTTGGGAGTTAGTGTGATAGGAGGTGTCTATTGACCCTACATTTAAACACCTGGAGATTGTAACTGTCGGGAAAGCAGACTTGTGGAAGGGAGAGAGAACATAAATCATTTTCTCCGCGTAAATATATTTACACACTTCATAATTCTTTCTCATTTCATGAAATGCAAAACTGATGCACTCGAGTGCAGAAGCTAGACATTCCTCTGCCATTAGTTTGTAGAAGTAGGGAGATGGTTAATGTTTTTTTTTAATTATCCCTGTGTCAAGCATAACTAAATATCCTACAAATTACAGGTTTTATCATCAGAAGGTTATCAAATGATGGATTAGTGGAAAAATAAAAGTATACCTTTTGTATGTTTAAATAAAAAAAAGTATTAATAGGAAAGAATAACATGAATTGGTAGAAGTTAGTGTTTCATGAGAAACAATATTAAGAAGTTAAGGGTATCAAGAGTTCGTAAGCCATTGCAAGAATGAGTTTATGTGTACGTAGGCAGGAACGTATGTGTGTATGTATGTATGAGCGTTTATTGCTGGGTGGGATAGTCTTTGAAATTATCGCTCAGTGTGAATGGTGAAAAGGTGAAAGGTGAGAAAGAAAAAATAGAGATAATAATAATAACGATCGCCTGACGTTTGTCGAGGGATGTGTTAATTAATCTCGTCTTCTTTTATTTTTTGCGACAGTCGATTTTGCTCCGTCTTTTATTTTGTTTGTGGAGTCCAAAAGGTCATTTGGAAATTCAATCCCGGATGTGATTCTGGCTTTTCCATTGGTACGACAAACAAACTTCACGTCGGCTCGCGAAAAGGGTCCATAAAATAATTTTTGTTTCTAATAATTGAAAATTATTTTAATTTTGTTTTTATATGTTTGGCCGAAAAACATTTCGCATCAGGGTGTGAAATTTCGCGAGTTTTGTGTGTGCTAAGCAAAGGATTTGTTAATTCGTGTAATTTGTTTATTTTTAATCGTATCACCCCGAGCAAGGCAGTAACGCCACTGATGTGCAGGGGGCTACGTAATAGTGAAAAGATTGGAAAAGAGAAAGCCGGAAACCACATTCTAAACAGGGAACAAGGGATGAGCCTCTTAACCTGTTCAATAGACGTGGGTGGAGTTTGAACCGGGTGATAGATGGATCTATCTACTCCAATTGAAAAAGAAAAACAAAGTGAGAAGATTAGAAAAGAGAAAACCGGAAACCACATCCTAAACAGGGAACAAGGGATGAGCCTCTTAACCTGTTCAATTTAGCATTTGAATTTTTAAATCTAGAACGTGTTTTGTTCACTATAAGTTTACCTTCTCAATACTGCTCTTGGATAAAGTTTAACTTATCTAATCCAGCGTATGACAATAAACTACATCCGGCAGCAATGTTTTTGATTGGATGATTGAAAGTTTTGATGAGTTTAATTGTTGTTTCCAGGTCTACCCTGACCTTGGATAGTAGCATGAGCTAGGGTCCCAGCTATGGGAAAATAGTGAACCCTCCAACAAAAGTCAAACACTTTGAAAATACATTTTTATAATGAAGATGCTAGCAATATGTTTTATATAAAAAAATTACCAACAACATATATGGGGTGTGATGGATAAATTGTCCATGTAAAAATGAAAATAACACTGACATCTTATTTTAACAGATATATTTACCAAAATTACACAAAAATATCTTGAAATTCGAAAAAGTAAATTTATTAAATAGAATCTCCGGTGGCTCTCACCACGACCACCAAACGGCTTCGGAATCTCCTGTAACTCTTCTCGGTGGTCTCTTTGTTTAAGTTGATAAATGTTCCCGTAAACCTTATTTATTTATTTATTTATTTATTTATTATTTATTTAAGTTTATCTTTGGTGTTACAAGGAGTTTTGTTGGCCTGTCGCTCAACTAGGGGGTTGTATTGTGGAAGTTAGATGGCCAAATGTAAGGGGTGATGTGATTGCAGAAATTATCTGCCAGCCATGACTGGGTTCTCCCGCTTGTGTTGCATGGTGTAGAATCATGTTTCTAGACATAGGGTCTTCCAGAAGCCACCCAGGGCAATATTACTTTCTCGGGGCAATTGGTGTCGGCCTCCGTGCTGAGTCTGATGCCCTCATCAAGACATTCGAAATTTCTTTTCTTATTCAAACGATCAGAGTAAATTTTCCGAACTGCCGTACCTTCGTAATCATCATTAGACTTATACAACTCTTTCTGAATCCTCTGCAATGTCAGATCCCAAATCTCTGAAATGTTTATAGTGGAGCTTACGGCGCAAATGCCAAGCAGTACAGTATGCTGTTTCTAAATTTCTGGCGCAGTAAATCTACGGTACCCAACTGATTTCAACTATATGTACAATCGACAAAATAAAAAAAAACAGTGAAAGTAAAAATATAAAATTGCGGCTATTTAAAGATCGCACCATGTATTTATTGCAATATTACGAATAATACATTTTTAAGTAAAATGACCAGCAATGAATTTCATAGTAGAATTACTAACTGTATATTTTGTATCAAAATGACAAGCAATGCATTTTATAGTAGAATTACTAACTGTATATTTAATAGCAAAATGACCAGCAATGCATTTGATAGTAGAATTACTAATTGTATATTTAATAGCAAAATGACCAGCAATGCATTTTATGGTAGATTTACTAACAGTATATTTTATAGCAAAATGACCAGCAATACATTATATCTGTAGTTAGAACCAATTTTATGGCTTTATAATATTAAGATTTTGGTATTAATTAGCCCATGGCAATGCATTGATTTGCCGCTAAACAAAATTAAAAGAAAGCTTAGCTTATCAAATAACGTAAGGATAGAAAATAAAGTACAGTCCAAAATAAATTCCAGCATTCCATCAAATTTTCTTTGTTACCTTAAGTATGAAACTAATTTTTAGAAAATATATTTCAGCCAGCTTCAACTATCTTTATATAGTCGGAACAAAAGTTCATAGCGTCTTAAAGTAAATTTAAACCATAGTTTTTGGATATTTCTAAACAGGTTTATAAAATTACACACGTGTCTTTTCTTTGAACTTTCATAATCTTTGAGGCAATTTCATGGTTCCGCTCTTTCGGATCTCTGTATTTTAACTGATTAAAAGCCAAAATCTCTTTCTCGTGTCAAGACTCTAATTAGAACGAAGTTTATAAGCAATAATGTCACATTTCTTTCTCTGTTGAAAAGGGGCCATGATTCCTTAAGACATTGAACATCAAACCTCCGTTCGAAAATCATACTTTCAAATTTCGGATAACTCATTTAGAACGTTGCAAATAGACATTATTTTCAGGATATCGGATTATTTCACTTCCTAGTATCTGAAACTATGGCTTCTATGAGAAGAAACTGATATTAATTCACTTCCTGATGTCGGTAAAAACGTGTTCAATCGAAGCAAAATCCAGATCAGATGAGTAAAATCGTATTATCGGTTCCAATATTAGATCCTTAAAATGAAAATAAAGTAAATTATAGATTTTCGATCCCGCGAGGAATATTATCTCTACAGCTGACACACGATTTATCATTCGGACATTAAGGACTAAATGCGGCTAACTTTATCGAATGCCTGTCTGCAGACCCTTTTCCCAATAAACGATGAGATACGGCCTGTGATTTCACTTTACCTATAATGAAATGTCTCCTTCTTATTCACTGCGATGTCCGGCCGTTTGCATCCAACCTGAACTTCCTACTGCAGGTAGAGTGACGTAAACGTGATCCCTTGTTCCTGTTTTCAACGCTCTGCTAGTTTTTATACTGAAAACTCCCGCGATTAATCTATCCTGTTTCGAGAACTTATTGCTAAACGTAAATCAATCAACAGGTTTATAACCAAGTGGTTACAAGCACCGCTTTCTTTTCACATCAGTTCCTGTTTTTATCAAACGCAGGAAAGAATTCAGATTTTATATCGATCATCGATATAATTAAAACGGTGTTGTCCTTATGCGCAAAAATATGTAGAATGAAAGAATAAAGAAAATGTCACAAACTTTAAGTTAACTAAAGGAAAATGGAATTTTAAAATATAACAGCAAAATAAAAAGCTCGAATAATTATCTAGTTTTATTTAAGAGCTTTCAGAATTAGATGCTCTCGATATTTACATGATGCGGAGTAATACAGTGAAAATATTTTTAACATCCTCTACTACCTTAATGTGAGGGATGTGTGTTGTGGTAAAGTGAATATCAGCTCCGAACGAGAAATCGGGGAGCCGAGTTCGAATTCCAGTTGAATTCCTTGCATTCACTTACGCGAAAATACTCTTGGGAAAGATATTAATCTGTCACTTTCCTCCAATTACAGACTGGATTCTTTAGCCTTGGCTGACAACCAGTCTACCGCAGAAAGTAATGTCAACCTACTTTGGGCTAATCTTCTGTGCAGTCAGTCATGTCTCTTTTGAAACATGATCGCACAATTTCTTCAGGTCTTTCGTTGAGTTAACCCTGAAGAGTAAAGAACATTGAAATCGGTATGCTTGAAATAACACTGCTCAGTTAAGTGAGCAACCGCTCCACATTAATTCTATTAATGCTCTATCATCATATTTATGATAAAAAAAAACCTGCTTGCCTGAAATGCCTATCTTACAATAAACTACTGAAAAAAAACCCACCAATTTTGGCATTAAGGGTCATTACAATTTAACACTATCTGTCTGTCTCTCTCTTTCTCTCTCTCTCTCTCTCTCGCTATATATATATATATATATATATATATATATATATATATATATATATATACACTGCGAACTTCTCAATTAGGAGAAACTAAAATTTTAAATGGGTAATCTATTTCATTTTGATTTGATCTAAACCAGGAACACTTCCTCGTTGTTTTGTTATTGTAGTGTTTTATCAAACTGTTATTCCTGGTCGAAATGTATATTGCCTGAGTTCATCTGCTGTTTTGCACAACATGTATTGCATTTGACATGTTCAAGGGATAAATTCAGCGATTAGAAAAATCACAATTTTGTCCCTTTCTCTTTCTTCCCTTTAATTTTTTGTGTATGTATCTACTTTATTTCTGGGTATATCTATCTCTGTCTCTCTGTTTCTCTACCCCCACCCACGATAGCTGTCAGTTTTGCTATCACTCACTCCTAAGAAAAAACTGAAACCGTATACTTTTTTTTAACTCCACCTAATAAATATTTTTTTGTGAATAAATATTTTGGTCTCTTGTTGACCGTTGTAAATACGTTTCTTAAAATTTTAAAATGAATTATACTGAATAAATTTCTTTAAAGTTAGGCCATTTTCTTATGTTCTCATTTATTTATTACCAGATTACATAGTAAAATTTTAATATGTACATTCTGATGAGTGGAATATACATTCCTGGCGTAAATAGGTCAGGACTATGAGCTTTTAGTGAGCGACTACCTTCCGTATACGACCAGCTTTGATGGCAATAGGGGTGGTTGCATACGACAGATACCACTATATATATATATAAGTTGAATATATTGATATAGGTCGGAATCCGACAAGATGACAGAATGAAAAGAACGAAAAACAAACTTATCCCAATCTAGCATGTTTCACTCATATCTATATACATACATATGTGTGTGTGTGTGTGTGTGTGTGTGTGTGTGTGTGTGTGTGTGTGTGTGTGTTGATATAATGTTCTGATGAAAGATTTTTGGGAGATAAAAAATTAACAAAAATAATAATACTGATAATAAAACCATTAAAACCACAGACATCACTGTGGGTTATGTTCGAAATTCCAGTTCTCTATAAAATACCAGGATGTAGCCAACATAATATTATTTTATTACACTGGCAAGACATTCTTCTCGATAATGACTGAGATTGTTAAATGTAATTGAAGAAAAGCAACACAGCAAACATAAAAGTCAAACAGTTTATCCATAATTTCGATCCTGATATAAAACATCTTATTCAACAATTGTAAAAATAGAATAAAGATCAGACATCCAGACATTGTCGTTTGATTTTAAGGAAACTTGTTTGCATGAATACTTTCTGCCTACAGGGTCGCGATAAAGTCACTAATCAATTACTTATTATAAAAAAAAAGCATTATTCTTGATGCATTTTATATTGAAACTAGCAGTATAGCCCGGCGTTGCTCGGGTGTAATGAAAACTTTTATATATATATATATATATATATATATATATATATATATATATATATTATCGATTTTCTGCACTATTGTAAGAACTGCAACCTTGAAACTTCTGAATATCGTTTGTTATGTCTTTGTCTATGAGTGTATCAAATTTGATTAAAATCGGACCACTCCTTCTACAACCCGATTTTTCGATTATCGATTTTCGATATTTATCGGGGGTACCTCGACACAAAACCTAGCTAAGAACACTCGCAGACGCTTATAGCACAACTGTGTAAATTTTCAAGAAAATCGGTTCTGCCGTTTCGGAGTCTATAGGTAACGGACACACACACACAGATACACACACAGAGACAAATTTCCGTTTATAAATAAGTTTAGATGCAATTTATTCGCGATGCATTTGCAGACTTAAGCCGTCAGAACCATTTGTGACACTTAATCAGAACCATTCTAATAAATTCCTGGAATATTGATTAATTGCTTTGTCTTCATTGTTATTGTAATTAACTATATAGAGACTTTATTCCTACTCTGTATATGTTCAATTATGTTTTCACTAAAAGACATAAGCAGCAGACAACTTTTCGACCATGTCATATGTATATTTTTTATATATATATTTTATCGTTACTGCTCACGTTTAACTCCATTTTGTGCGTCGGTGTGTAGGTGGCCGATGAAGGTGAACACTAGGCAAGTTAACACCGAACAGTACGTCAGTGGAATGTAGAAATTGCGACGATTGCAGATTTAATTGTAACTGAAAGAGAATTACGTTGCATTTAAGCTGGTTAGATCAATCCCCATTATAAATGATGTCTTCACCCTGGAGGTCGGCTCAGAATTCTAATCTTACTAAGGTATAATTGGAGGCCATTAATGAAATAATGTCTCAAGCCTTGTAAGCTCTGACGGCACGGGTTATTATTAGTTCTACAATCCATAGACTTCATGTTTGCTTTTTTGCTTCTCAAGACACGCACGCGCACGTATGCTTAAATATAAACACATTCTCACATTATTATTTTTGTTGTTAATGTTTATGTGAATTTCGTATTAGAAATCCTATAAAAATTCTTGATGAAAAAGCAGAAAATGTCACTTTTTTCTCAAGATCTAGTAAAAATCCTGGCAGATGTCTTTTTGACTGATAATCTAAACTTATTTATAAATGGAACTTTGTGTGTGTGTGTGTGTGTGTGTGTGTGTGTGTGTGTGTCCGTTACTTACAGACTCCGAAACGGCTGAACCGATTTTTTTTAATATTACAAATCGATAATCGAAAAAATCGGGTTATAGAAGAAGTGGTCCGATTTTAATCAAATTTGATACACTCATAGACAAAGACATAACAAACGATATTCAGAAGTTTCAAGGTTGCAGTTCTTACAATAGTGTAGAAAATCGATAATATATATAAACGGCAAGATGTTTGTGTGTGTGTATGTTTATCTGCCTGTATGTCTGTATTTTTTCAGCACTGTTATTTTAGTTTTTGCTTCGGGTTTGGCTCTAAGTAGGTATAATTGTAGTTCTTAGTCTCAGCCATGATACCATTTACTCAGAGGACTTATTTAGCCTTCAAAAAAATTATTCGATATCGATACCAGGAAATCCAAATTTGACTTACATCCATTCATTTATCTTTCAGTCTACGGTTTCACTTTAACTGGAAACAACTATTTCTTTTTCGTCTTTCGTGCCAACGTCCAAAGAGTCTGAGCTCCAGGATCATGGATTAGTTTTAAAGCTTTCATTACACCCGAGCAACGCGGGGCTATACTGCAAATGTAATATCAAAATTGGTTCCAAAGATAATATATTAAACACACATATCTTCAGGGAAGCCAGATCGATACATACTTTTTGAGTTTAAGTTCAGCAATTTTCTCTTTTGCACTTTTTGGCTAATAGATTCGATTGTTTACATTTGCTCCGTAAAACATCTAAGACCTAAGATGGTTGCTATATTACGTCACAGAAATCAAATCACACGTGTCAAACGCGACTAAAACATTTTTTATTTAAAAAAAAATGAGCCTTTATATTTAATTTTTATTCCAACGTTTTAAAAGTCATTTTGTTCAACAAAAAATGTGAATATTTTTAAATTAAAAGTCTACATTTTTAAATATTCTTCGAAAATTTCTGAATTGAGAGCGTAATAGTTTTTATATTTCTAATTTCAATAAAAAAAAATAATTTTTATTTTTGTGTTAAATAGATTTAGTCAACAAAAAATGTAAATATTTTCCCCCGTAATTTTGAAACAAAAACAAACGCAATGTTTTTTTTACAATGTCACACAATATCAAATCACGTTTACGCAAAACAAAAGAAAATAGATTTTTTAATGGAATTTTTTATCAATTTTTAAACAACAAATTTTTGTATAATTATTTTTTATATAACCAAGTTTTAAAGGAATTTATCCATTTAATATTATAAACATTATTGCATCACGAGATTTGATGTTTGTGTGAGTGTAGTAATGTAAACATTGCGTTACAAGTAATTTAGCAACCATCTTTGACTAACTACATTTAAAACAGGTAAACTTCTATCTTATTTATTACTAACTCCACTTCCTGCAAATTTGTTTTCTATTCATTTCCAGATAAAAAAAAACCCACCATCCTTAGAAGGTGATAAAAGTGACCGGCACTAAAACTACACTTTATACTCCATTCGAATACTACAGCAACATGCATTCAATGCCTTCTTCATAATGCTGAAAATGGTTACTAACAGCCTCAGCTCTCCTCTCCAACTTTCAATAAATGATTTCCAACTACTCCTCTCATTGACATCGTCCCCTATTACTAAAATGTACTGAGTTACACGGGCAACGCCGGGCTATGATGCTAGTATATATATATATATATATATATATATATATATACACGAAAATAAATTGGACGAATTTCCAACTCCATTGGCAATAATTTATTTCGTGAATATCTTTTAAAAAATATTCAACGCTTCAGTCCGATATTTTTTACAAAAATGAATGGGTTAGATTTCAGACGAAAGGAATAGTGGGGGAGGGGAAATAAAATGTAACAGGAATTAACTAACGTCTACATCCACTGGACCAAATAACTTTTGTTTACAAATGTGTCGATCGCTCAAAAAATGACGAAAAATTGAAAATTTAGAAAAAAATCACAAATTTTAGATTTAAATTAATATAATTTCTTTTTGTAATGCACCAAAGCATTTTCCTTAATAGAAATAGTAAATTTAATCATTTAGCTTTCAATTAAGCTAAAGAAAAATATTTTATTTTTAAATATTCAATTTAAAACTTACGTATCAAAAATAGAGTAGAGGTACCTAATTAAAACTTTAATTAGTGAATATCTTTCTCTAAATAAGGCATTTTAAAAGGTATTACGTAAAATATGAACCAGTTTTTTAGTTATTTTTAATAAAGTGAACTATTAAATTATTCTTTAAGAAAATTATAGCATGCTGATTTATTTTATTAAAAAATAAATGACATTGCGATTTACTTTATTAAAAATAATTAAAAATAAAAACTGCTTTATTTTGTGTAGCATTTTTCAATTTACTTTCTTAAAAATATAATTAAAAACAAGTGTGTTCCATTGAATAATTTTTATATGTCGCTTTGCTTTATTGAAAGATTAATTTCATTACGATTTATTTGTTATTACTAGTATATCTTTAGCCAACTGAAACTTAGTACGCGCGGGTTGCTTAACTATAGTTCAAACATTCTCTTCATTTCCGCACTAATACCTTTGGGAAAAGCGTGAATCCATATCTTCTCTAATAGTTGGATGAAAAATAGACTAGACTTTTTAGGGAAAGAATTACCCTGATAACAAACTGTCGAAAGGGCAACAGGAAAATATCTTTCCTAAGAAGACGTAGATTATAAAAAATGCAATCTGTGGAAAGCCGTGATTCTGACTGTTAGTGGCATTTAAAAATAAAATTCTATTTCGGGAGTGGGCCTGATATTTTGTTTAATTTATGTGCCTGATGCAAATCATACGCCAATTATATTTGTATTTCCGTCTTTGTTGATAAAAAAACTTAGCACACGTCTCTTGTTAAAGAGAATGTTTATTTTGCATGCCAAAATATTCAATTAATGTTATTCTCTACTGTTCTGATTTTCCCACCACCATTTTACAGAACAACTTATTATTAATAATGCTATTATTATTACTATTTCCTTGAGTTTCTGTTGTATACACATTTCATTCTGGGCCCCAAGCAGAGACCGAAGGTCAGACATGGCATCATGACATTTTCCACTGTTCATTTTAAAAAGTAAAAAAAAATAAGATCGCACAAGATCTTCGTAATGTGTGAGCTGTACCTGTGAGTACAATTTTTTGTATTTCTTCATGGCATGAACTACCAGGAACCCCTTCAATGAATTTATCAGAACCTTTTCAAATCAATCCGAATCAATTGGAATTATTGATGTCCTCATGTGTGACGTTGATCCTTGTATTTTGACAGTTTTTTTAAGACCATTTAAGCACATTCTGTTTTTGTTCCCTTTGATCTTGATATCTGGGTGATTAGAATTCTCTGTTCTGTATAGGTGTATTGTAAATTGCATAAAACTGTTACAGGTCCCATGTCTGTAACCGAGTCTGAGTGATATTAACCCCAGCTTACTGCAGTTTCCTTACTGTGAAATTCGGAAAATTTTCCAGTGCAGGTATTGACTAACTCTACCGTGCCGAGTATTATATTTAATCGGTGCTAACATTGTGCAATGTGATACAAGAAGCTCAATTATTATTATTATTATTATTATTATGTCATTTTTCATCATATTTCGATTTCTGCTATGGTCGCACTACCAACCAAGTCTGCGTGAAGACCTAAGGCAGGTTGGGCGTGTTGTTATGGCTCCATTTCATGTTTTTTCTATCTTCCCCCTAGCGTTACATAGACAAAGTTCTCCTTAGTGTGTGAGCAGTACTTAATAAGACAATTTTTTTGTATATCTCTTAAGCTGGGGTTTCCAGGTTTTCTTTCAATGTGTTGTTTTGTTCCATTCTTTATCATCCCAAGTGCACCTGCTATCACTGGCACGACTCTTGTTTTCAATTTCCACATTTTTTCTGTTTCAATGTCCAGGTCTTTATATTTTGACAGTTTTTCGAATTCCTTTGTTGTTATGTTACAATCCACTAGACAAGCCATATCAATTAATAGATAAGTTTTTTCTTTCTGGTTTTTAACAATAATGTCCTGCCTATTTGCTTCAATTTTTCTGTCTATGTAGATGGTGTAATCCCATAGAATGGTGACATCTTCTATTTCTGTAACCGGTGCAGGGTGATGTTCATACCAATGTTTGTTTACAGATTTTCCATATTATTATTATTATTATTATTATTATTATTGATATTGTTGTTGTTTAAACTAATCGAGAAGCTTAAATAAATAACTGCAAGTGTGTCTAAATCATGCTGGAGTCAGTCCAGTGTATTTCTAACAGTCATAGCGAGTAGTCTAAGCAGTGATTTATATGATAACCGCTAGAAAACGAGTTATAACAGCAGGTAAATCGCAAGGTAACATTTATCTTAAATTAATTTTATTATTATTATTATTATTATTATTATTATTTCATTGATTGATCCGTTTTCTACGGCTCACCAACCCTTTGCATGTTATCTAAAATCAGAAAATATTTTTCTAGATTGCAAGAACATTTTAAAGTCTTAAAAATTAAATCATCGCTGGGGGGAGAAGATTCGTATTATTAAAAAAATATGCGCTCTTCAGAAGGATAGAATTTCACTAAAAGGCGCATTTAAGTGGTTGCTTGACCGGCAAAGCTTCTTCGTAGACGAATAAGTTAAGATACGTCGGATCTAACGACAGTTTTCCTCTGTCCAGGGGTACGCAGGATCGAATCCTGTCGGAGAGCCCATATTTTTCATGAATAAAATTCCTTCAATACTCTAGCCGGTAGATGAAAATATAAAAATATACTATTCAATAAATAAATTGAGCGTCTACTCAAATACGAGTATCTATTAAAAATAAAGTTTAAGTGATCAGATTAATAAATAAAAAATCATTAAAATCATTTTATAAATTTCAAACGAAGACAGCACTAACCTCTCAGTCAACGAACGCCGAATGTTTCCATAGGTGGTATTGACTAATATTAACCTCTCAATTAAGAGTTTCATTGTTCGTTCGTGAAAGTGAAGAGAGGTCCATCCAATATAACTAAATTTACAGTTAGTAATCGGTATACCATCCCTGATTTCCCTTTAAGTTCTCGAAAAGAAACCCCGCATCCAAAAATCCCTGAAGTTCTTATGTCTTTTATGCCGGACATTATCTGAAAACATTGGGCTAAACCCCGGTAGTCAACGCCAGAACCTTTAATTGTTACTGTTGTATAGCCAGCTTCTCAAGTAAATGGCGTCGTCCTCTTGAGTTTTAGTGATGTCGCCGTCTCTTCCTGGTAGTTCATGCCAATCGATAATACAGGAGAACTGTAGTCTCTGCTTTCTTGTCACATCGGCACGGCATCATAGTCGTCAGTCGAAGAAATGAACGTCAATCCAACACTTCATCTGTCCCGTTACCGGCAACGCCTCTCACGTTCGGTTTAACCAGCTTTGCGAAACATTTAATGACTCTATTCAATTGCTGCTAGGTTCCTACATTACGATAATGCTTCTGCCATCCCTTCCGCTATCCCAGCATAGTTAATGCCTGATTATCTCCCTTGTTAACAAAATCCCGACAAGATTGCATAGGAAGCTGATTTCAACATGGCATGGGCTACTAATTTATCATAATCTGTTTTTATTCTTCGATATGTCTGGACAAAAGAGGAACTAGGTGGCCGAAGTAATGAATTAACAGAGTAAAACTGCACTTTTTTTCTCTTTTGACATGAATTTAAATGGAATTTTTTATTTTTTTGCAGTTAAATTAGTAAATATCAAACGTCGGCATCTGTGTACAAGAGGAAGGGAGGAAGGAATAGGCGGTGTTGTCGTCGTGTCGGTTTTGGTCTCTTCAAATCCCGCTACTCTGCGTCAATAAGCGCCAATCATTTATCGTGTGTCATCAATAAAAATGGAATGTTTAGAGTGATTGCTCAAAGGTCATTACCTCGATAACATCGTGTTGATCACAAGTCACCCGCTTCCTTTTAAAATAGTTATTACTTCCTCGGTGCGTTGCGGGTTGCCATTACAACAGCCTAATTCGCATCCCTTGATTGAACATTCACCTGTAAACATTTCTTCATTGCTATTTAGTCAATAAAAAGATAAGAGCACGCGTATGTGCTTTCGCCTTGATTAGAGTCACGGGTCTGCGAGAGTAGGATTTTGATTCGTGATGCTGGTTTCGCTGACATGCAAGTGCAACACTTCTGCCAGGGAACCACACAGCCTCGAGCATACACGCATGTATACAAGCACGCACACACAGCTATTTTCTATCTGAAGATCTTCCTTTTCTTCGGGACGTAGACGATCATAGCCCTCTACGTCTTCCTGTCATTTGTAGCTCTTAACACCTTTTATCTTGTCATTTCTCGCAAACCCTGCTCTGCCATCCACTTGCTCAAGCCTATCAAGTTTGCCACGCGCTGCTTTCCCATCTCTCTCTTCCTCCTATCCGCCCCGTGAGTATCAGATTCTCCGAGCCTCCTTCCTTATTAAATGTCTCCGAACCTTCAGCTAGCTATTCCTGATGCTAAGTATAAGTTTCTTCTTCGTTTTCATTCTCTCAAAAACCTCGTTGTTCACATATTTGGTCCATGATAGCCTCATTATCCTACTATAGAACCACATTTTTTCTTCTTCATTTTTTCTTCTTCATTAATGACTCTATTCAATTGCTGCTAGGTTCCTACATTACGATAATGCTTGGTTTTTATCAAGAATCTCTAAATATATAGCAGGAATACCCAACCATGTATAGCAGCTGTATGATAGATTTATAATTCTGTAAGTTGGATTCTGGAGAGAAAAAATGCCTAACACGAGAAACTGACGTTCTTAGCAGAACTAACAATGGTATCTATATGGCAGCATTGGCTGCCATATAGAAGGACAGAAAGGCAATAAACTAGTTCTCTTTTGTCTTGAAAATACTGAAAATATTTCTAAAAATATCTGGGGCAAGAAATGGCTTGTTAATTTTAACTCATTCATAACGGAACTGCTCTGTATTAATCATTTGAAAGACCTCTTTCTGTCTCCCACCATTCGGCATGATGCTAACCTCCAGGAAAGTGACTCACTGCGTCTCTTCGGTCTAATGTTCTCGGTTTAGATGAAGTGGAAAGATTATACAGATACCATTGTTAGTTCTGCTAAGAACGTCAGTTTCACGTGTTAGGCATTTTTTCTCTCCAGAATCCAACTTACAGAATTATAAATCTATCATACAGCTGCTATACATGGTTGGGTATTCCTGCTATATATTTAGAGATTCTTGATAAAAACCAAAGTATAATCAGCAATATTACTCATCTTGATCTGGTGCCTCGGTTTTAGTCACTTTCCTTGTGCCTTTTTTATAACGTCATGAAACATGTTCGTATGAGCTCTTCGTTATGGTATCTAGACTTTATGAATTTAAACCCAGTACTGTATTGGCGGATGTCCGTTATGGTGCAGTAGATATCGGCTCGGAACGAGAAATTGGAGAGCCGAGTTCAAATTCCAGTCAAATTCGTTGCATCCACTTACGCACAAATAGCCTTATGAAAGGTATTAATCCATCTCTTCCCTCCAGTTAAAGGCCAAATGACAGGACAGATTGGGTTCTATAGCCTTGGTTGGTAACCAGTCTACCGCAGAAAGTAATGGCAACTTACTACGGGAAAATCAGTCAGTCATGTCACTTTCGAGACATGATCACCCAAGCGTGTTTCATGTATGTCACTTGACTGACTGTATTGGCGATGTGGTATCAACAATTTACTTTTCAACGGGCTAGATGTAACCGTAAGTTCTGAGTTAAGCGTTTCTTTTCTCGTTTTTGAATCCCTCTCTCTCTCTCTCTCTCGCTCTTTCTCTCTCTCTTTTTCCAACAAACTTTCATCTTCAAAAATTTAAGTGCAATTTTAGTTGTTATCAACTGTCTTCTTGATTACTTTTCTACTTTTTTATTTTTTTAATCGTATCACCCCGAGCAAGGCGGTAATGCCACTGATGTGCAGAGGGCTACATAAGAGTAAAAAGATTAAGTAGAAGAGAGTGAAGAGGAAGACGAACCAGTTAGAAAGGAGCAAGAGAAGGGTGGGAATACATGTGTGATGACAGTTGCAAAGGTAGAGAGAAAGGAAAGGATATATGGGGTGATGAAAGAACTAGAGTCAAGTGGTTAAGAGATGAGTATTGACATTGCATTTAAATTCCTGGAGGCTGTAACCGTCAGAAAAGCAAGAATATGGAAGCGAGTTCCACAGGCGGGAAGTGCGAGAGAGGAAGCTGTAGGAGTAGAATTGTCGTCTGCATTTGGTTAATCTAACTGTAAATGGGTTGGATCCAGTTGCCAATCTGGTTGTACGAGTAAACACCTGTTGAGGAGGCACCAGTGACTTAAGTTCGTTGGAACAGAAGCCATGAAAGTTTTTATAGAACAGACAAAGGGAGGCCACATCTCGTCGGTGGGGAAGTCGCTGTAGTCGAGCCGCTAAGTCGGTACCTATCACATTACTGATTCTCCTTTGGAGCCTGTCGAGAACACTGAGATGAACAGCAGGGGCGCCTGACCATATATAGCAGCAGTATTCCATGCACGGACGAATGGTTGATTTGTATGTATGCAGGATGGATTCAGGCGGGAAAAACATCCTGGCCCGACACAGTGACCCAACCTTCTTAGCAGTGGATTTAGCTATGGACTCAATGTAGTGGTTCCATTTGAGATCAGAAGAGAGGGTAAGGTCGAGGAGGCGCAGTATATTGCTCTCAGGGAGACTCGTTTGGTCCATGCTTATGGGAGGCAGGAGAGGTTGCCTGTAATGATTGACAGACAACAGCTTGGTCTGTTATGACTCTTTAATAATGCATCTTTTTTTTCGTCTTCCGCACTCAGTAATCTTTTGTGTCTTATTAGATCTATTGCATGGGATGAAATGATTTTAAACAAAATATTATTGATTGATCTTCTGTTGGACTATATTAAACTACACAATAAATAACGCGCGTTGTCATTCAAGCATACAAACATACATGAAGATTCTTTGAGAGAAAGAAAAAGAGAAAGAGAAAAATTGACAATCTTTTTCTTTTATGTACCTAGTCCTTTCAGGACGTAAGCAATCATGGCTTTCCACGTCTCCCTATCCCTAGTCGCTCTTAGCACGCTTTCTCCTGTTACACCACGCAACCCTAGTTCTGTCATCCACCTGCTCAGACCCTTCAAATTTTATCCGCTGCTTTCCTCTCTCTCTTTTCCTCTATCTGGCCTGTTAGTATCAGGTCCTCCAAGCTCTCCTTCTTCATTGCATGTCTCAGGAACTTTAGTTGTCTCTTCCTGATGCTCAGTATTAATTTCCTTTTCGTTTTCATCATTTCCAAAACCTCATCATTGCTCACATGCTCGACCCATGATATCCGCAGCATCCTTCTGTAGAACCACACTTCAATTGCTTCAGGTTTATCCTTCATTTTTATGCTATTGTCCAGTATTCACTGCCATATTGAAGAACTGACATCACATAGCAATCAACTACTCTTTTCTTTGTTTCTAGTATTGAAAATAAATAGGCACAAATGCAAATTAATCTGTTAGCACACACACACACACACACACACACACACACACACATGTGTGTGTGTATGTTAACAGACTGATATATATATATATATATATATATATATATATATATATATATCAGTCACTTAAGTACCATACGTGATAAACGTTTGGGCGATCATGTCTCGAAAGAGACTTAGTAGACTTATTTTCCCGCAGTAGTTTGGCATTATATTCTCCGTAGACTGGTTGCTAACTAAAGCTATAGAACACATAGATTGAGAAAGTAACTACTGATTAATACCTTTCCTAAGGGTTTTTGCGCGTAAGTGACCGCTGGAGTTAATTTAAATGGAATTTAAATGGGGTTTTGCGATTTCTTGTTTGGCGCACCACAACACACATCCACAGCACCACAACACACATCCATATATATATATATATATATATATATATATATATATATTCCATTTGTAAACAAGTTATTACGCGACCCTGGTTTCTACCTTTCGGTGTCTTCAGGCGATTTATAATAACTTTTTATGAACGCGCAATTTTCAAATTTAGGAAAAGTTAAAACATTTTTATCCTAATAGCTATATATATATATTTTTTTTTTTGGTATGATTACACTTTATGACCAAGTGAATTTAATCACACCGCTCGATTTGGTTTTTGACAAAAAAAGTGTACTTGTCCGTCGAAATGGATCATCATTTACACTTAACTTGTCTCTCCAGTTCTAGATTGCGATATTTTTTCTTTCACTTCTCTTTCTATGACCCTACCATTTCGTTGGTGTCCAGCCTTTCCAATTCTGGGAAGTTTCAGTTATTTTTGTGTCTTTGTTTTGTCTTTGTTTTGTTTTAGTTATAACTTAGTAAATTTGACTCCAATTTTTTTAAAATTTGAGTAGATAGATCCCGGTTCACATTCCTCTTGACCAGATTTAAATGTGATTTTATTAAGTGTGGGTTGTTTCGATTTAATGTAGATATCTGAAGTTTTTTACTGTGTGTATGAGTGAGTATTATTGTGTTGTTGAATAAAATCTGCTTAATATTAAATCACATTTAAATCTGGTCATAACACATTTGAATATATGGTTTTGTTAACATTCCGAGCTCTCACGTGGTGTGACATCAAACAACCGCATTACAAATTTACGAACTGCGTCTGCTATTTGGCAACTGTTATCTGTTTTATGTCAACACAAGATAAAATCATCTTTGATGGTGAATGTTTTTATGTTAACGTCTTTGTAACCTTTCTGAAGATGGCTCATGTAAGCTGAAAGCTTAGAACCAACATAATAAAAAATATCCAAATGTTTGGAGGATTTTTGTTTTTATTTTCACCTGAAATTAAAGCCAAAATACGATGTTTAGAACGGCTCATGATTAAACATAATAGACATTCATTGTCTCTTATATTTAACAGTATATGTTTAGAAAATTATTTGCTGCCTCGATACACTATCATCGTTGTCAGCTTTACTTTTAGCAATTATCAAGAATTATTTTATTTTTACTGTTAACTTAATTTTTATTTTCCAAACACCGTCAGCACATTATGGCCGTATTGCTGCTACTGAGTATTGGCTTTTTTTAATAATGCTTTTTTTACATGTGGATGAGGTTATTATATTTGTATTGTTAACTAGTATGTTATGAATGGTGTTCAATAGCTTTCCCTGTGTATTTAAATAAGATCTCACCTGCAAGATCCAAATTACAGAGAACTAATATTATTTACCAATTCACATGTTCCTTAAGGAATTGTGTTCCTGATCAAACCAAATTCATAAATAATTATATTGGATTCCGACTTGGCAGCTCAGATACAGTCACTGTCTAACCGTCGTAACGTAACTTCCCTGTGCCTCTTCTACAAATACTTTCACGGCTTCTGGTGCTCCCTATGTATGAATTTACTCGAGCCACAAGATTAGCAACTAGGTCCCACCCTTTAACTGTGAAACCAATAAAATGTAAACGCAAATTTTACTCCATTCGTTTCTTTTCCAGCACTTCCCGTCTGTGGAATTTCCTTCCGTTTACTTGTTTCCCTGACAGCTTCAATCTCCAAGAATTTAAATGTAAAGTCAATAGACATCTCCTCTGTCACTGACTTGCATTCTCTTCAACTCCAGTCTCATCAGTATTCTCATCTTTCTCCTACGCACTTCCTGACATCCCCTATAACCTGTCACTCTTTCTCGTAACTCCCATGTAACCCCCTGCGCACCAGTGGCAGTAAACTGCCTTGTTTGGAGTGATATGATTATAAAACAAAATACTACCACGTGCCTAAAAGGGAAAGTCACGTTACATTTTTCTGGCCATAGCTCAATTAGGACCGCTATTTCACGAAACCGGGTAGCCGAGTTCGAATTCCAGTTGCAATCCATTGTATTCACTTACGCGCAAATAGCCTTGGGAAAGGTATTAATCCGTTTCTTCCTTCCAGTTATGGGTTAAATAGCAGGACAGATTGGGTTCTATAGCCTTGGTCGGCAACCAGTCTACCGCAGAAAGCAATGGCAACCTACTGCGGGATAATCTTCTGCCCAGTCAGGCATGTCTCTTTCGAGACATGATCGCCCAAGCGTGTATCACGTATGGCACTTAACTGGCTCAACAGGTTACTGCTATGGTTGAGGATTTGCTTGAATTGTTTCATACAAAATTTCTATAATCTTATGATGTCTTTGACAGTGAGATTAATATAGAATGATGGTTAATCAAGAAGAATTTTTTTAATGGTGACAGGCAGTTTTTTGCGGTATTCAGTTTCTGTTTATATCACTTAAGTGTTTTGATATTCTTCTATAGAGAGTTTTCCAGTCTCATACACAATACAGGTAACCTGTTTCTGACAAGAGACGCTATCTTATAACAACCAAGGGAATTGAGTCGCTTTTACTTAAGATTTGATAGGTATCCTACTTGCAATTACGAGACAAGTAGTTTTAAATATTCCATCGTAAGTTTTACATCTTTACTATGGTCAATGGGTGAAATGTATTGTTTAATGATGCGTTGCCTGTCGAATTCTTGTGTATAAGCTTTGTACATCTGATCGCAATAAAAATGGTTAATATCTAGTTATACTGTATTTTTAATGTTGGGGTATTTTAATTCCTGTGGGAATAATTTTATATCCTTTTTTAATAATATCAGTGAGTCATTTAAGTGCTATATGTGATACACGCCAGGGCGATCATTTCGCTTTTTGTTCTTTACAACCAAGGCTGTAAAAACCAATCTGTTATTTAACCCATAGCTGAATGGAGAAGAAAGAGATTCATACCTTTTCCAAGGGTATTAGAGCGTAAGTAAATGCAACGAATTCGAACTCGTCTCTCCAATTTCTCGTTCCACTGCACCACAACGCACATCCTTCAATATTGTAGTTAGCTGTAAAGATAAAGGAACAACTTAATATAAGATGACTTATGAGATTTCCCTTGTCTGTTACATCAATGATACACGTATAAAAGGAAGGTTAACAACCAAATATACAGATTGCGACCATATCGCATTGAAACACCGTTTCTCGTACGTTTATAGAAGGTAAGCAACGTCAAAACTTGGTCAGTGCTGAGAGAGATGACAGATGGACAATAGTTATTTTCTCTCTCTTATTTTTGTTGATACACGACCTGATATTCCTAAGCGGTCATCCATTTAAATACTGGCCAGGCGTGACGTTGCTTAACTGCGGTAATCTTACGGGAAGCGGTATTTCAGTGAAATATGACTGTATGCTGTATATTTGATGGGCAAACTTCTTTTTAAACATGTATCTTTGATGTGACAGACAAGAAAAATCTCGCAAGTTATTTTTAAGAAATGTTTAAGATGGTTTTACGTTTAACTACAAACCAAGATTGTCAATTTTTAATTTTCGGAATGTCCTCAGAACATCAGCTCAATAAAAATCATATTATCAGCCCAAGGAAATTTTCTAAAGTAAGAAAGAAACCTGCAAGGATTTTGCGAGTTCTTTGAAATTGCAGAAAATAATGGACAGTATATGATTAAAATTATATTACTTCATGAAATTCGTTTGTCTTTGTCAGCAAATTTATATAAATTAAATTATTATTTGTTTGATGAGATAAAACGTGGCCTTGTTTTTATTTGTTGCGGTTAATAATTAATAATTTGTCACTGACTTCTTTTTTTTTAAACTTTTTTTCTATAACTCTCAAATCGAAAATAACTCAAAGAATCGAATTCACATTCATTATATTCTAAAAACTCGAAGTTCCGTTCTTTGGTAAACTCATTTTCTTGGCTAATTATGTAAAGGTGGTATAAGCGGTTATCGTCGAGGAACGAGAATCGGAAAACTGGGTTCTAATTCCTGCCGAGTTAATTACATTCGCTTTCACGAGTTAAATAGTAAATTAAACTAGGATCTCAGGCTGTGATTGGCAACCAGTCTAGGAGAAGGAAAATTGAGTTGAGTACCACATGCTATAGAGCTTTTGACAAGAGCATAATCAGCAAGTTCTTTGATCGGGAGATTGTAGGTTGCATTCAAAATATCTAGATTTCGCTATTAAATAATCCATACAGGTTGACATACCGCTAAACCAATCAGCCAATCAGCCAAGATCATGGTGATTACAACGACTCTGTAATCTCGACAGCGATCGACTTACCATTTCGACAATGTATTATTCTCTGAAAACCAACCAGTTAGTGTAATTTAACATTTGCTATATGTCTTTTATTTTTATTTCCTTATAAGTGCTCGATAGGCCACCATCTTTTTGGATTCAGGTCTGATTTAATTATTCTAAAGTAAATATTTAATAGTGAAAATGAGGCAAAGGATTAACATTTAGCCAGACAAAATAAATAAATAAATCTGAATTGCGACATCTTAGAGTTAAGCTGTATATTTTCTCTTTAGCTGTGGACATGCGCATTGTAGTGTTTGAAAGAATCCCAACAGCTAAATGCATGAAAACATTTAAATGGATAATCGGCGGAGAGGAAAGACGAGAAGAAAGGATGAACGAAGCTGTAAATCGCAATAAATGCAATTTGAAAAAAAACGTAAATAAAAAATAGAGAAATATTTGTATAAAAAATACGTTATACTTATCGCGGTTGATTTTATTTGGAAACGCAACAGGCCGATTAAGTTTGACCAGATAAGGGATTTTAAATACTTTGATATTTGCCTCAATGAGATAACAGCACAGAAAGAAGCATAGATTTAAGAAAAAAATGGCGGAAAGTAGAAAACACATGTAAATTTGAAAAGTAGATTGAAAGTAAAGTTTTAAAAAAATCAGTTAAATTTTCTCTTTTTAAAAAACAACTCGGAAAATGTTGACTTAATCGCTGTTAATGTTTTTTCCTGCTATTATTTATTTTTAGTACTTTTTTTTATTTTATTTTTGTTCGGGTTGATGATAGCGTAATGTGTTCAAACTCCCTCAATTGTGGAGCTTCTTCCTTTCCCTTTCCGGTTTTTATCTGAATGGCATTACTCATCTAAGATTAGTCTTACTTTAATTGTCAGTTGTTTGTTCAATGCATAAAAAGTCACCCCCCCTCCACGTCTGGTAAAAAATAAAATAAAATGAATAAAAACAAAATAAACGAATGTTAAAATAAATTATTTTAAAAACATCTCTTACGTGCCTCACATTAAAAGCAACATCAAGAAAAACAAAATAATAGACCCACCAAAACAAACATCATTTTTTTTCTCTGCCAATAACAACCCTATTTAGCTTGTAATAAGTATAAAAAATGCGTTTGTCGAATTCGGGTGTCCAGAGAAAATCACAAGCAGGACATTTATTCTCTGCAATTACATGACAATAAAAACGAATTACACTGAGCTAAAATTTGGAGAGAACAACACTAATTGAACGCTGATTCGTTTTCTTTTTTCATCTAAAGAAATTCAAGAATTTTACCTCTCTGAGAAAATTGCCAAAATCATTTTCACTTGATTTGTGTCCCAAGTTTTTAGTGGAAGTAAGAAAAGAGAAGATCCATAAAAATAATAATAAAAAAAAATGTTGATTGCTTCGACGCTTGCCACGTAAGTAAAATGAGGTATGAAAAATGAATAGAAAATAGATTTATCTTAGAAATAATTACGTACTGGAGGTTTCTTTCGTCCTTGCACAGTTTTTTGTTTCATTTATAATGTGTATAATCGCATACATTCAGCGAATCTATCAAAAATGACGAGCTTTAAATGGCGAAATTAAATCACCGTAGATGCCGAGGGAAATAATTTGAAAGAATCCCAAGACATGCTGAAGCTAGATGGACACGTTGTGAGTAAGCATGTACAGTTATTAGCAGAGACCGACTGATAAAATAATACAAGTTGTCTCACGCATATAGTTGAAGACTGTCTCAGCAAAGAAAACGTTTCACCGGGGGTCTTTTGAATATCGGTACTTTAAATTTATTCGTCCTGTTTGATATAGTTATATAAACCCTGTTTGATATCAGTATAAGTATATATCTAAACTTATTTATAAATGGAACTTTGTCTGTGTGTGTGTATGTGTGTGTGTGTGTGTGTGTGTGTGTGTCTGTTACCTATAGATTCCGAAACGGCTGAACCGATTTTCTTGAAAATTTACACAGTTGTACTATAAGCGTCTGCGAGTGTTCTAAGAGAGGTTTTGTGTCGAGGTACCCCCAATAAATATCGAAAATCGATAATCAAAAAAATCGGGTTACAGAAGGAGTGGTCCGATTTTAATCAAGTTTGATACACTCAAAGACATAAGAAACGATATTCAGAAGTTTCAAGGTTGCAGTTCTTACAATAGTGCAAAAAATCGAGAATATATATATATATATATATATATATATATATATATATATATAAAAGGCAAGATGTTTGTGTGTTTGTCTGTTTATCTACCTGTATGTCTGTATTTTTTCAGCCCTTTTATTTTAGTTTTTGCTTCGGGTTTGGCTCTAAGTAGGTATAATTGTAGTTCTTAGTCTCAGCCATGATACCATTTACTCAGAGGACTTATTTAGCCTTCAAAATTCAGTTTACGACGAAAAACACTTATTTGATATCGATACCAGGAAATCAAAATTTGACTTACATCCATTCATTTTTCTTTCAGTCTACGGTTTCGCTTTAACTGGAAACAACTATTGTTTTTCAGTCTTTCCTGCCAACGTCCAAAGAGTCTGAGCTCCAGGACCATGGATTAATTTTAAAGCTTTCATTAAACCCGAGCAACGCCGGGCTATACTGCTAGTATATATATATATATATATATATATATATATATATATATATATGTCCTGCTTGATATGGGGACTTTAAATTTATTTGTCTTGTTTGATAAGACTGACATAAATATCAAATTTAAGATATTTTTCAAAATAATTTATAAGCTTGAAAAAATAAATCAATCAGTTAAGTGCCATACGTGATACACACTTGGTCGATGAAAAAGACATAACTGACTGTGCAGAATATTTTCCCCCAGTAGGTTGTCATTTCTTTCAGGCTATAGAACTCAATCTATCCTGCTATTTAATACATAGCTAGAGTGAAAAGCAACGGATTCTTTCCTAAGAATACGAATACGAACTCGGCTATCCGATTTCTCGTGCCGAATCGATATCCACCACATCACAGCAAGCAAGGAAATATTTAAATTTTAAATTTAAATTAGTTAATTAATTAAGCATTTTAAATATTATGTATATAGTATTCACTTGCAAGTAGCATATGCAGACCAATAAATCTTTACTGCAGTTGTTAAATAACGTATGATTTAGGTTTTGTTTGAATTGTTTTATATTATGAATTGTTTATAATATGAATTATTATTGTTGAAAATAAAATCAACGAATCGTGTTCGGATTCCAGCATAGTATGTTGCTTTTCATTTTTGCAAAATACCCTTGCAATTTTCGCAAAATACCCTTGCAATAGGCATAACTAAATCTCATCCTCTCACATCTATGGATTAAATAGCAGGTTAGATTACAACGAAACTATACATGTTTGATTAATGTTCGAGATCTGGTCCTTATGTGAGAGACTTTGCTTTTAGTCTTTGTTGGCGTAAATAATGTTGCACACTTTCATGTTTTACTGTTGGTGAAATGGAAAGGCGTTGACATTATGATTTGGCAAAGTTGTCGGCCGAAATCATTACCAAAAAACTGATGAAAAATATTTTTCGCTGCCTTCTTGTTTGGACCGAGAGATTTTCACACCCCTTTCGTATTTATCATTTGCCCACTATTTATCTTCTAACCTACTTAGCCATCTATAGCAACATATCGTACACACACACACACACACACACACACGTGTGTGTGTGTGTATTTGGGCAGTAGTCTTTCATTTAAACATGTTTCGTTACAAACCACCGACAAGGAAGATTTTATTAATTGTTTATTTATTTTTCCCGTATTCTTACATGTTTCGAATGTAAAAATGTTTCATAATTTTCGACTTTCCAGACGCTTTTGGCCTCTTCACAGGACATTTTCATGGATGTTATTTTTCGTGTGTTGTTATTATGTCCTCATGTTTGATTGTAATGTCATTTTGTGATTTTTTGTGTATCTGTGTATATATATATATATATATATATATATATGTACATACATACACATATATATATATATACATACATATATATATATATATATATATATATATATACATACATACATACATACACACACACATATATATATATATATATATATATATATATATGTATGTATATAATGTTTATTTATTACAAGTTATAGTTTAGAACATGTGCAAATTATAATTTACTACAAAAGTGTACATTTTGTTTTGACATCGAAAAACAATGTCTCATCAGGCAGTTAATAATGATGGTACTAAACGTTATTTATGGAAAAAAAATTGTTAGAGGCAAAGAAGATAGAAAAGAAGGAAAAAAAAAAAAGAAATTGAAAAAAAAGGAAAACAAAAAGTAAATAGAGACAAGTAGGGGATAAAGATCGTGATACAGAAAATAAAAAATTTCCCCAAAAAATAATAAATAAAAAATAGGAAATAAAAAGCAAAGAAGAAGACAGGAGAGAAAGAAAGAGCTAAAATGTACACTTTTCTAGTAAATTATAATTTGTACATGTTCTAAACTGAAACTTATAATAAATATTCAAGCTCTATTTCTATATTGAACACTGTTTTAAATTAATATTTTGAACGTTGTTAATGCTTTCTTCGTTTTATATATATATATATATATATATATATATATATATATATATATATATATAAAACGAAGAAAGTAAAATTTATCCACAACTTTGAGAAAAATATTCAAAACCTTATTCAAAATTTTGAAATAAAAATGAAACATGCAAACCTTGTCGGTTCTTTTAATTACACTTGTTTGGATCAATACATGTTACCTAAATATACATTTTATATATATATATATATATATATATATATATAAAATGTATATACATAACATTGATTCTTGATAATTACTGCGATGGTTGAAAGTACTTCAACAAAACAATAACAAAGTGTGAACGTCTCGCAGTTTATCCACAACTTCGAAACCAATACTCAAGACCTAATTCGAAGGTTGTAAAAATCCTAAATTTAAAAAAAAGGGACTGACAGATCTTGCTACTTTATTTTAATCAAACTTTTATTTCAGAAGAAAATTTTTTTGAAAAAGCATACAAACAATTAACAATTTAAATATTTGTCTTCTTACACAATTCTTTTAAAACATAACCTGTCACCAGACTATAATCATCCAATATGATGGCTTTTTTATTTTTAGTTTAATTTTTTTATTTTTAAATCTCCTTATCAATATATATGACCAAGTAAATTAACCACATTTCACTGCGTGACGATGTTCTATTGCACAACGAAACTTAATAGTTTCAGTATGCTATAATAATAATAATAATAATAATAATAATAATAATAATAATAATAATTGAATTCTCAGAACAGAGTTATGGCCATTAATAACCTTGCAATCCCAGTTGTCCAATATAGTTTCAACATCTTAAACTGGACTCTAAACGACATCAGGCGAATGGATTCTAAAACAAGAAAGCTTCTTTCTAAGCATAAGATGCATCATCCAAATTCTGATGCAGACCGTCTATACATACCCCGTAAAGAAGGTGGAAGAGGTCTTATTCAGCTTGAATTGTCATACAAGACAACAACTATTGGCTTACTAACATACATAGAAACAACAAAGGATTGGATTATACAATTAGTAAGACAACATGAAGAAAGAAAGAAAGAAAGAAAGAAAGAAAATATATTCAATAATAAAGGAAGGCAGTAAATACAAACAAGATTTACAGTTAGTAGATTCTGTAGAAAATCAAAACAGAAGCCAAGAACCAACTATTGCGGCAAAAAATATGAAAATGAAAGCCAAAGATAAAACTCTTGAACAGATGAAACAGCGCTGGCAAGACAAACCTCTACATGGCCAATATGCAGAACGTGCCAATAAATCCAATGTTGACAAAGTTAATACTCATCGATGGTTACGTGCATCTGGATTAAAGTCTGAAAATGAAGGCTTTATTCTTGCAGCACAAGACCAAAGTCTTTTCACTAGAAACTTTCAGGCAAATATTATGCATAATAATATGGATCCAAAATGCAGGTTTTGTGATAAACACCAAGAAACAATGGACCACCTAATCTCAGGCTGTTCTGTGCTTGCCCCAAATGAATATAAAAATCGCCACGATAGAATAGGGCAATATTTACATTGGACAATGTGCAAACATTATGGAAAATCTGTAAACAAACACTGGTATGGACATCACCCAGCACCGGTTACAGAAATAGATGTCACCATTCTATGGGATTACACCATCTACACAGACAGAAAAATTGAAGCACACAGGCCAGACATTATTGTGAAAAAACCAGAAAGAGAAAACTTGTCTATTAATTGATAGGGCTTGTCCAGCGGATTGTAACATAGCAACCAAGGAATTTGAAAAACTGTCAAAATATAAAGACCTGGAAATTGAAATAGAAAAAATGTGGAAATTGAAAACAAGAGTTGTGCTAGTGATAGTAGGTGCACTTGGAATGATAAAAAATGGAACAAATCAACACATTGAAAGAATCCCTGGAAACCCCAGCTTAAGAGATATACCAAAAATTTTCTTATCAAGTACAGCCCACACACTAAGGAAAATTTTATCTATGTAACGCTAGGGATGATAGAGAAGATAGAAAAACATGAAATGGAGCCATAACAACACGCCACGACCTGCCTTAGGTCTCCCCGCAGACTTGATTGGTAGTGAGACCAAAGCAGAAATCGAAATATGATGAAAAATGACATAATAATATTAATATATGATATATATATTTCTGTGTGTGTAATATTTAACAAATATTTGTTCTAATTTTGGTATACAGTAATGATTATTGGCCAGAACAATGGAATCAAGTTTAAGTTCACATCTTGCTGATTGCGTTCACTTTCATACAAATGCCCTTTGTCATCTAGATATCGGTTAATTAGCTTTGGATGTCAAGCAACCTAAAAGAATTCCAAATCGTGGAATATTCAACGAGACTGAACTATCATTGCATGGACAAAGGACTCAAAGATAAAAAAAAAACAGGATTCTTTAGAGAGCCATGATCATTCTAAAAATACAAAAAACATTTCAATTAAAAAAAATAGCTGTGTCATCTGAGGGTATGAGGTAAATTAATTTTAGTTGTGATGCTTTCGTAAAGGACAAATCAACATCGAAATGGATTGAATAGAATTTCACGAACGTTGCCCATGACCCGTTAGATCGTCGGGTTGATATAGAGAGTAACTCTTCTATCTGAAAATATTCAGTGTAATTGACTGTGTGAGGATGTTCGGAAAACATTATAATATTTTGTTAATATAACGTTTGTTTTCGTATTTCTTTTTAGTTCATGCTCCATTGAGAAGTGGTACAATATAGTCCGTCGTTAAATGGAAACAAAGAGTTGGATTTAATGCGTCAGCACACTCACTGAGGCACGTGATCCGTTTAGGATTTCGAGCTAGCTTATTTAACCGAACTGAAACATCCATTCCTTTAAAAATAGAATCCGCATGGATTGATAAAGTAATTTTAAAATACTTTCTTGAAGGGTCCTGCTTAGTTAAATAAATAAAATACCCGAGAAGGGACATTAGATGTTCGTGTAGATGGTTCTCGACAGCCCAGATAGGCAGTCCATCTATGGGAAAAAAAAACTTGAATTCAAAACTACGTGGCCTTTTTGTCATATCCAAAACACTTAAAAAGGCTAGGGTAGTAAAGCTAGAGAGAAAATCCTGGGAGTGGAGCCCCGAAGGCGGTTGACTGTCAGCACCGACAATCTTCTGGCGAAGCCGTCATCAAAAGTAATGTCCTATATTCCTTTAGATCTTGTCGATACGGTCGAAAGAAGGGACATGTAGTCTGTGAACTTCTCGATCTTCATATACCATCGTCCATGCCTGCGCCTTGGAGAGATCACATAATTTATTTTTTAATCGTTTCACCCCAAGCAAGACTGCTACTAGTGCAGAGGGGGTTATAATGAGAGAAAAGACTGGGTACAGGGGTATTGAAGAAGAAATAAAACATGAATAAGATTCAAGAAGATAGAAAATAGCAAAAGATGTTGCATTTAAATTTTTCGAGATTACTGAAGTCGAAATGCCAAGTCAGGAACGCTTATATTGCAGATTTTTCTTTGGATTTTGTCAGGGTTAAAAGTTACTAAAGTCGAGATGCCACGTCAGGGCCGATTAAATTGCAGATGTTTCTTTGGATTTCGTCGGTGTGAAAAGTAACTGAAGTCATGATGCCAAGTCAGTATCGATTACATTGTAAATCTTTCTTTGGATTTTTATCAGAGTGAAAAAGTTACTGAAGTCGAGATGCCAAGTCAGGACTGATTATATTGCAGATCGTTTTTTGATTTTGTTGAAGTGAAAAATTACTAAAGTCGAGATGCCAAGTCAGGACCGATTACATTAAAGATCTTTCTTTTCATTTTGTCGGAGTGAAAAGTTACTGAAGTCGAGATGTCAAGTTAGGATCGATTACATAGCAGATTTTTCTTTGGATATTGTCTGAGTAAAAAGTTACTGAAGTCGAGATGACAAGTCAGGATCGACTGCATTGCAGATCTTTCTTTGTATTCTGTCGGAGTGAAAAGTTACTGAAATTGAGATGCCAAGTCAGGACCGATTAAATTGCAGATATTTCTTGGGATTTTGTCGGATTGAAAATTTACCGAAGCCAAGGTCCCAAGTAAGGACCGATTCCATTGCAGATCTTTCTTTCGATTTTGTCAGGATGAAAAAGTTAGGGAAGTCGAGATGCCAAGTCAGGACCGATTAGATAGCAGATCTTTCTTTGGATTTTGTCAGGGTAAAAAAAAAGATCCTGAAGTTGAGATGCCAAGTCAGGACCGATAACATTGCTGATCTTTCTATCGATTTTGTCGAGGTGAAAAAGTTACTGAAGTCGAGATGCCAAGTCGGGGCCGATTACATTGCAGATTTTTTTTTTTTTTTTTGGATTTTGTCTGAGTAAAACGTTACCGAAATCGAGATACCAAGTCAGGATCGATTACATTGCAGATCTTTCTTTGGGTTTTGTCGGGGTAAAAATGTTACTGAAGTCGAGATGCCAAGTCAGAACCGATTAAATTGCCGATCTTTCTTTGGATTTTGTCAGGGTGAAAAAGATACTGAAGTCGATAGGCCAGGGCAGGACCGATTACATTTCAGATCTATCTTACGTTTTTTTCGGAGTGAAACGTTACTGAAGTCGAAAGGCCAAGTCAGAAAGGATTACATTGCAGATCTTTCTTTGGATTTTTATCAGAGTGAAAAAGTTACT
Organism: Ascarosepion bandense; assembly: GCA_037127315.1. Lineage (NCBI taxonomy): Eukaryota > Metazoa > Mollusca > Cephalopoda > Sepiida > Sepiidae > Ascarosepion > Ascarosepion bandense. Next base: position 53,319 of record JBBBDQ010028530.1, read on the forward strand.
GAAGTCGAGATGCCAAGTCAGGACCGATTACATTGCAGATCTTTCTTTGGATTTTGTCGGAGTGAGAAGTTACTAAATTCGAGATGCCAAGTCAGGACCGATTAAATTACAAATATTTTTTGGGTTTTTGTCGGATTGAAAATATACTGAAGTCGAGATGCCAAGTCAGGAACGATTACATTGCAGATCTCTCTTTCAATTTTGTTGGATTGAAAAAGTTAGTGAAGTCGAGCTGCCAAGTCAGGAGCGATTACATTGCATATCTTTCTTTCTATTTTCTTGGAGTGAAAAAGATACTGATGTCGAGATGCCAATTCAGGACCGATTACATTGCAGATGTTTCTTTGGATTTTGTTGGAGTGAAAAAGTTACTGAAGTCAAGATGCTAAGTCAGGACAGATAACATTGCAGATCTTTCTTTCAATTTTGTCAGGGTGAAAAAGTTACAGATATCGAGATGCTAAGTTTGGACCGATTATATTGCATATCATTATTTAGATTTTGTCAGGGTGTAAAAATTACTGAAGTCGAGATGCCATGTCAGGACAGATTACATTGCCGATTTTCTTTGGGTATTGTCCCAGAGAATAGTTACTGAAGTCGAAATGCCAAGTCAGGACCGATTCCATTGCTGTTCTTTCTTTGGATTTTGCCGGAGTGAAGAAGTTACTGCAGTCAAGATGCCAAATCAGGACCGATTACATTGCAGATCTTTCTTTCGATTTTTTCGGACTGAAAAGTTACTAAATTCGAGAGGCCAAGTCAGGACCGATTAAATTACAGATGTTTCATTGAATTTTGTTGGATTGAAAAAGTTACTGCAATTGAGATGCCAAGTCATGACCGATTACATTGCAGATCTTTCTTTGGATTTTGTTGTATTGAAAAAAGTAATGAAATCGAGATGCTAAGTCAGTACCGATTACATTGCAGATCTTTCTATTGATTTTGTCTGAGTGGAAAAGTTGCTGCAGTCGACATGACAAGTCAGGACCGATTTCATTGCAACTCTTTCTTTCGATTTTTTGAATTGAAAAAGTAAGTGAAGTCGAGCTGCCAAGTTAGGAACGATTACATTGCAGGTCTTTTTTTTATTTTTTCGGAGTGAATAACTTACTGAAGACGAGATGCTAAGTCAGGACCGATTACATTGCAGATCGTTCTTTGGATTTTGTTGAAGTGATACGTTTCTGAATTCGAGATGCCATGTCAGGACCGATTACATTGCAGATATTTCTTTGGATTTTGTCGGAATGAAAATGTTACTGAAGTCGAGAGGCTAATTCAGGACCGATTACATTGACGGTCTTTCTTTGGATTTTCCCGAAGAGAAAAAGTTACTGAAGTCGAGATGCCAAGTCAGGAACGATTACATTGTGGATCTTTCTTTGGATTTTTATCATTGAAAAAGTTACTAAGTCGAGATGCCAAGTCAAGATTGATTATATTGCAGATCTTTTTTGGATTTTGTCTCAGTAAAAAGTTACTGAAGTCGAGATGCCAAATTAGGACCGATTACATTGCAGATCTTTCTTTGGATTTTGTCGGAGTGAAAACGTTACTGAAGTCGAGAGGCCAATTCAGGACCGATTACATTGACGGTCTTTCTTTGGATTTTGTTGAGGCGAAAAAGTTGCTGAAGTCGAGATGCCAAGTCAGTACCGATTTCATTGCCGATATTTTTGGGATTTTTATCGGAATGAAAATGTAACTGAAGTCGAGTTGCCATGTCAGGACCGATTAGATTGCAGATCTTTCTTTCGATTTTTATCAGGGTGAAAAGTTATTGAAGTTGAGATGCCAACTCAGCAACGATTACATAGCAGATCTTTCTTTCCATTTTGTCGGAGTGAAAAAGTTACTGAAGTGTAGAGGCCAAGTCAGGACCGATTAAATTGCAGATCTTTCTCCGTATTTTGTCAGAGTGAAAAATTACTGAAGTCGAGAATCCTCGTCAGGACGGATTACATTGCAGATATTTCTTTGGATTTTGTCGAGATCAAATATGGCAAGAGTAGTCAATGAAAAACTTTCTGACTTGACACAGAGACCCCACGTTCCTAGCAATAGATGCAGCTCTAGATTCGATGTAGCCGTTCTATTTCAGGACGTTTATAAAAGTGAAGTCAAGGAGGCGTAGTGTGTTGCTCTCGAGGAGGCTTCCATGAAAGGGACTGAATTTTGACCAGAAAGTGCGATTTTTTTTCCTTACTAGTTAAACGGATGCGTCAGTCAGTCAGTTAAGTGCCATACGTGATACACGCTTGAGCGATCATATCTCAAAAGAAACGTATTAATCCGTCCCTTCCCTCCAGCTATGGGTTAAATAACTAGGCAGAACTTGGGAGCTCTCCCCTTTAAAAAAATCCCAATGAATCTTGATACTCGAAAAGAAAAAAGTATTACTAGACACAAAACATATATAATAACAATAAATTGTTGAAAGAAAGGTATTATCAGCAATAAAAAAAAATAGTTGGCAGTAAATGACCCGCCGAGGTTGATATGCCATAAAACAAAAACAACAAAACAACTTTCACAGAATATATTTGAGCCAGCCAGAAAAAATACTATTCATTTATTTTGATTTTTCATCTTGTGTCAGATGAACGTATTTCTTATGAAATATTTAAACGTTACGTTGTGTCAGTTAGTTGCCATACGTGATATACGCTTGAGCGATCATATCTCGAAAGAGACATGACTGACTGGGCAGAAGATTATCCCGCAGTAGGTTGCCATTGCTTTCTGCGGTAGACTGGTCGCCGATCAAGGCTATAGAACCCAATCTGTCCTGTTATTTAACCCATAACTGGAAGGAAGAGACGGATTAATACCTTTCCCAAGGGTATTTGCGCGTAAGTGAATGCAATGGATTCAACTGGAATTCGAACTCGGCTCCCCGATTTCTCGTTCCGAGCCGATATCCACTGTACCACAACGCACATCCTGGACGCGTACTATACTAATGTTTGTTTCCATATTGCATCTCCCAATCTCTGCTCTGCCAGTAATCTTTAGTTGCCTACTCGTTTTTTCCTTCTCTTTTTAACCTGTGAATATCAAATTCTCCACGCCCACTTTCCGCATTATGCCCTAAAATTTTAACTCTCTCAATCTGATTTTAAACATAAGTAGCCTCTTTGTTACCATTTCATTTCAATCTTTCTAACTGCTCGCATGCCCCTCCATTGTATTTTCAAAATGTTTCTACAAAATCATATCTAAATATTCTTACCTGTGTGAAAATTTTCTGGCATTACTCTGCCATGCATTTGAGTTGATATTACACTGAATTTCAATACGCAGTTCTTTATTTCAAAGTTTTCCAGTTCTTTAAATTTTTAGCTTTTCGAAGTTATTTTTTTCTATTCCAATTCGCCTTCGGATTTCGATGTCACAAATATTAAAACGCATCCCACATAGTCAAATTTCTATACTTGGTTGAGTTTTGCGTCTCCAATTCATAGCTCAGTTCTTAGATTTTTTTATTTATTTTCTTTTTAGTAGCGACCGTACTTCCTGTTTTCTTACAATTGATGACTAGTCAGTGGCATAGCTAATGTGTGTTCTGCCCAGGGCAGCTCTAGAGTTTGAAAATACATTTTGCACGGTGAATCACTCTTAAAATTATAAAATTACTTTGTGTAAAATTAGAAGATTATTTTTACATATTCAAATATACAGGGTGTCCCTAAAGTCTGGAAACAGATAAGAATGCATATTTTCATTAAATTACATTTTCAATATTTTATCGAACTGGAATATCAACAAATAACATTTTCAATATGAGTTCCATCATTTGTGATGAAAAGGTTGATTCACGTGAACTCGATTCAATAATTCTACACTGCCGTTAATTTTAGCACATTTTCTCTTTATAACTCAATAAAGTGGGTTGCATCAGTAATTTTAATTGAGTACACCTTCTGCTTTAGGAAAAGACATCCATTTCTTCTTCTTTTGAAAAAAACATGTTTAATATGTGGAGACAAAATGAATATAGTTAATGAGATTATTTATGTGTCCAGATTTAGGGACACCCAGTAGTATGCTTTAACGTTTAAATACACTCCAAACATATTTAAACATATAAACGTATTTACACTTTTCAGTAACAATTAAAAAGTAAAAACAACATACAGTAAAAAAAAGTGTAAAAAATAGCACCATCTTTCTTTCTGAAATGAAAATCAAAACTTTCTAGAAAGTAACATTTCTTGCTTTTTTTTTGGCAAATGTTTCAATGACATCCTCAAAAAATATTCGTCATCTGAAAATATCCATCTGTCAGCAAATGTGCCATACGTTATACACACTAAAGCGATCATATCTCGGAAGAGACATGAGGAACTAGGCAGATGATTTTAGCGCAGTAGGTTGCCATTACTTTCTACGGTAGACTGGTTACCAATGAAGATTATAAAATCTAATCTGCCCTGCTGAAGTGAGAAGCGGCGGTTTAATACACGGATTAAGACCTTTCCTAAGGGTATTTGCGCATAAGTGAATGCTACGAATTCGACTGGAATTCGAACTGGGCTCTTCGATTTCTCGTTTCGAGCCGATATCCACTGCACCACAAGGTTCATACACTATGCCAGCTGCTATACACAGTAAATAACATAACATTGTTTAAGTTAATCGAAATCAAAAAGATCTTTCAGCTATCCCGATATTAAAACCACTTTTATTTCAACACAACCATTATATTACAGGCTTATAGACTACAGCAAACACATAAGTGGTATTAGGAGTGCACCGCCCCGTTCGCCTCACTCCAGCTATGCCACTGCTTTATTATCACGTTTAGGAGTTCGTGCATATATATATATATATATATATTACTATGTTTGCATCATCGCCTGGTCCATACACCTCCCACGTCTATTGAACTGGAGTAGAGGCTTGCCCCTTGTTTCCGGCTTTCTCTTCTCTCTTTAGACCTTTGGATTTGTGCTTCCGTGAGTTTCCTACGATCTGGCCGGTTGGTGGCAACGGCTCATCACTGTGAGGGTACCGGGTTGGCAGTTTCCTGGTTGCTGCTTCCGACTGGTAGTTAGGAGCCCTAACTCTTGCGTAGCGTCAAGATCGGCTGCTCTGATCAACAGTTGTATAATATCGGGGTTCTTGTAGTGCCATATCGCGCATGGATAGGTGTCCCTGCAAGCGCTTTCGGTGGGCAACCCCGAGGCCACACCTTGTTGCAGCCCTAGACAGTTTCCCTCCCAGCACAGATCGTGGATAATGACCGCCTGTATCCTCTACCCTAGGTCCCTTTCGATAAACAAAATCATGACTAAACAAATCAGAAACGACCCAAAACCAGTTAAATTCAAACCACCTAAACCCATTAACCTTCCTTTCACTAATATCCTGGGCATTCGTACTAACTTTCCTAGTGTAGAAGCGTTCCTGCATGAAAAGCCCCCTGACATCCTTGCGCTCTGCGAAACTACCCTCAACTCAGCTATTCCCTCCTCTGACCTCTCCATCCCTAGTTATCTTCCCCTTTTAAGGAAGGATTCCACTGTCCACATGCATGGGCTGGGTGTCTACGTCAGCGAACACCTCCCCATAGCTAGGGTGACTTCACTTGAATCTACTGACCACCAATACATATGTCTCCGCCTGTCTCTCCTCAGTTCGTTTAGTTACCTATTCTTTCTTTACCGTTCTCCCTCCTCTCCTGACTGCTCCCTACTAGATAGCATTGCTGACGACATAGATAAGGCTCTTTCCTATCACCCATTTGCCCACATATTTGTATTTGGAGACCTCACTGCCCATCACTCTGAGTGGCTTGAAAACGCCGTTACTGATCCAGCGGGCATTCACTCCATGAACTTCGCTATTTCCCAATCCCTTACGCAAGTGGTGAACTTCCCCACTCGCTTCCCAAGCACTCCCTCGGGTCATTCCTCACTACTAGATATATGTTTCACCTCTGCACCTGACGCCTGTCAAGTCTCGCAGCTTTGCCCTCTCAGCAACTCCGACCACGCTGTAGTCTCTCTCAGTATTTCTTTCCACTCTCACTCCCCACAGGATCCCCCTACCTATAGGACCTCCTACCTCTACCAAAAAGCTGACTGGGATGCCTTTCGCGATTTCCTCTGCGACGTCCCTTGGGGAAAAGTGTTCGACCTATCAGTTGATGACTGTGCCTCTGAGGTCTCGTCATGGGTGAAAGCTGGCATTGATGCCTTCATACCCACCAGGAAGTATTGCTTAAAACCTCATTCCTCTCCGTGGTTCTCTCCGGCCTGCTCAGCCGCCATTGCCCACAGGAACCATTACTTCCGTCTATTCCGGAGACAGTCATCTGATCACAATAGGCGCCTGTTCATATCTGCTCGCAATGAGTGCAAGAGAACCCTAAATGACGCCAAACGGCTGTTTGCTGAGAGATTGCGACAGCGCATAGCTGACCGCAAGTTCGGCTCCAAGGACTATTGGAAGATTTGCAAACGAGTGCTCAACAATAGGAAATGCTCAATACCTCCTTTAATCCATGAATTTGAGGTTCTCACGTCATCTGCGGATAAAGCTGGGTGCTTTGCCTTCAGATTCTCATCCAACTCCACATTTGACCCACCCGATTTCCCTATTAGAACTGAGGCCAAACTGCACGACGTATATATTACCCCGACAGTAATATCCCGAGTAATTTCAAAACTCGACCCCCATAAGGCATGTGGAGACGATGGAATCCCGGTGATAATCCTTAAGAGGTGTGCTCCTGAACTTTCCCCTGTCCTCTCTAAACTATTTAACTACTGCCTTTCTACTTCCTGCTTTCCTGCATGCTGGAAGTTCTCTTCAGTCGTTCCTGTATTTAAGAATTGTGGTGAACCCTCGGACCCATCCAACTATCGCCCTATCAGTCTTCTACCGATATCCGGGAAAGTATTCGAGGTCATAATCAATGCTGAAATAGTTCATCATCTCACTGCCCACAAACTCTTCTCTGACAGGCAATATGGATTTCGCTTTGCCAGGTCCACGGCCGACCTGCTAACAACCGTAACGGAGTACATGCTTGATGAGTCTGACAAGGCTTGCGCGGTTGCTCTGGACATCTCCAAGGCTTTCGACAGGGTTTGGTACACTGGCCTCCTACGCAAACTACGGGGTTACGGTATTACCGATCGCCTGCTTGAACTAATCCAATCTTTCTTAAATAACCGCAAAATGAAGGTCGTTTTGAATGGGCGTGCCTCTTCGTCCTACAGCATGAATGCTGGTGTCCCACAGGGCTCTATCCTGGGCCCGACGCTCTTCCTTATTTTCATCAACGACCTCCCAGATGAGATCAAGTCCCAAGGAGGTATCTACGCAGATGACACTACAATATACTCCCGCACCAGTAAGAAACCTGTCGTGGCGGACAGACATAATCTCTGACCTTGAATCATGAAATATAAACGTATGCAAAAAATGTCTTGTACCAAGCGATTCTCCCTGAGAGCAACACACTACTCCTCCTCGATCTTACCCTCGTCTCAGACCTCAAATGGAATCACTATATTGAATCCATAGCTAAATCTACTGCTAAGAAGGTTGGGTCACTGTGTCGATCCAGGATGTTTTTTTCCGCCTTAATCCATCCTGCATATATACAAGTCAACCATCCGTCCGTGCTTGGAGTACTGCTGCCATTTATGGTCAGGCGCCCCTGCCGTTCTCCTCAGTGTTCTTGACAGGCTTCAAAGGAGAGTCTGTAATGTGATAGGTACTGATCTGGCGGCTCGACTGCAGCCACTTCCCCACCGTCGAAATGTGGCCTTCCTTTGTCTGTTCTATAAATACTTTCATGGCTTCTGCTCGGACGAACTTAAGTCACTGGTGCCTCCTCAACAGGTGTTTACTCGTGCAACCAGACTGGCAACTGGGTCCCACCCATTCACAGTCAGGTTAGCCAAATGCAGTCGACAATTCTACTCCTGCAGCTTCTCTCGCACTTCCCGCCTGTGGAACTCACTCCCGTATTCTTGCTTTCCTGACGGCTACAACCTCCAGAAATTTAAATGCAAAGTCAATACTCATCTACTAACTACTGGACTCTAGCTCTCTCTCCCCACCCCCAACCTTCCCTTTCTCTCCACCTATGTATCTATCATCGCACCGGCTTTCTCAGCTTTCTATTGCTCCTTTCTAACTAGTCTGTACTCCTCACTCTTTTCTAATTAATCTTTTTACAGTTATGTAGCCCCCTGCACATCAGTGGCATTTCCGCCTTGCTCGGGGTGAAATGATTAAAAAAAAATCTGGTGTCATCTGCGTGTATTTCTTTTTAAAATTGTGTTCTCCAATTATAAATTTGTAATTCTTTCAGTATTCACTTAAGTACCATACTTGATACACGCTTTGGACGATCATGTCTCGAACGACTGGGCAGAAGATTATCTGGCCGTTAAGTTGCCATTGGTAGATTGGTTACCAGCCAAGGCTATACAACCCAATCTGTCCTATTATTTCACCCATAACTGAAGGAAAGAGAGGGATTAACACCTTTCTCAAGAGTATTTGTGAGTAAGTGAATGCAAAGAATTCAACTAGAATTCGAACTCGGTTCCTCGATTTGTCGTTCCGAACTGATATTCACTGCACCACAACATACATCCAGTATTACTTTCCCGTAAAGATTAAATAAATGTGGCGAGAAAATGTATCTTTTACTTACAGCCTGCCTCTCTCCTCTCTATCTTTCTCTCTTTCTCTCTCTCTCTCTATATATATATATATATATATATATATATATATTTATATATATATATATACATATATTCTTTATACTAGCTTCTAAAAGCTGTAATTTTTTATGATCAGCTCACAGTTCTAACGTTCAAAAATATAGCCGCATGTTCCGTCTTTAAAATTTGCACTCCTTAGATGCAAGACCTATCCGGGGTGAAATAAATTTTACAAGTATATGATGTATATCTTAACCATAAACAGGAAATGATTCTTAAAGAACCTTTCTGGTCCTGAGTATGACGGTAAACTACATCCGGCAGTAAGGCCTCTAATTGGGTGGTTGTGAGAAGCATGGATTCGCCTCTTAATTGCTGTTGTTATCAGGTCCACCCTAATCCGGCGTGGTAGCACCTGTTAGGGTCCCCAGCTATGGGCAAATAGTTAACCCACCAAATATAATGATAGACTTTTATAGAAAAATATACATTTTTGAAGGGAAAAAATATTACCAGTAATATATTTTGGAATACAAAACTAGAAGACATCTTAAGTTTTTTAAAATAAAAAAAAGTTTAAAAAATATTTTTTTCATCAAATCTGACTAAACCAACCTTTTCACTACAACTAAACATTAAAAAATAACTTAAAACCCCACCTTTTTGGTTTTAAATAACCCACAGAGGTTGATATGCCGTTAAACAAAACTCACTCACTCACTCACTCACTCAAAGAAACTTTTCCTATTCCACTTTATCACACAGATAGATTTATGCATGCGTATTTGGTAGGTTGTTTTCTGGTTCTATCCTTCCTTCAGTTTGACTTGTGGGTATCAAATTCTCTACTCCCACTATCACATTGTGATGATTTTCCTGAGCTAAAATACTCCTCTGCTAATGCTAGGCGTTCTTCAGTCGGCATTTACTTTTCTTTTTCTTTGATATTTGACATTAAAGACACGTGATGTATTTGTTACGCTAGCTATTTTAATTGCAACATTTCTTATGGACAGTCCCCATATCCTAACATCAAATGATGTACACGGTTTAACTGAAGGGTCTAAGCAATTATAGAAACGCGCTCGAACAAAGAAAAGCGCCGAACAAAGTGCTGATATGAAAATTGGTCGGCTGAATGCTAAACTATTGTCTGTGTCTCCAGCCTATATTGGTATCAAAGCCAGCACGTCGCCCCAGTCTGGTTTCTTGTCTAATATCAACTACTCGTGGATGGGACTTCACACGAGCTACGTAACCGTCCAGCCACTTGATGACGTATCGGGGTATTTTCGAAACCTGCCTTCACTGATGACGTCTCTAATTGTCTACATATTAAGGTATATGCTTCGGGACACATTTCATAGTATAACTATTGACTTCCTGGATAATTGTTGAAATATGCTGGTTTGTTCAAACACTGCTCACGGCTAGAGCGAAGTGTTACGGCGTTGGTCAACGAGATGTGCGCGCGTGATGCTCTTCTTGCATTGCTAGAAGACACACATTGTAAGAATGTATAACTGAGTAAGCGACTAATCATACATCTTATGATTATCGATTACTAACGACGACTTCTCCGATGCAGAAGCAAAGGATAAGAGATATTATTATTCATGTGTATTATTCATGGCGTGTGTATAAAGAATAACAGTCGTTCTCTGCCAAACAAATGGCTAACACCGTGGAGTAACAGTCGCCGCGGAGAAACAGGCATTTGACACACTAATGTCGCTTAAGTTAATAGTCATAATTTCTTCAGGCGTTAAGAATCGCTTCATGCTTCCATAAGATTTTATTAACTTATACTTAGAAATTAAACAACGTTATGCCTAATCAAAGACGAATATCTTCTTCTTCATAACGTGTTATGAAGAAGATATTCGTGGGACATGGATGATCATACAACGGCTTTGTTACGTAATTCTGTCTTCATTAATGATCTGAATATATATTCTTTTAAAACCAAAGCCAAGTACTTCCCATCTTGTATAGACGAAATTTTATATAAGGGTTCGTGTGTCGCTATACTCTTTACATTATTCGGACTATTGTCCTCATCTTTGTTACCATTTGCACGACGTTTCGGCCGTTGTACGCTCCGGCCTTCTTCAGGTGCTAGGAATTTCGAACCGAACTCTTTATTACGATCACTGGGGTATATCATTCTCATTCCTTGTGCGAAACCTCTTTTCGTAATCATGAGTAATTTTCTAAGTTGCCTGTTCACCATTGCTGTAGGCTGGTATTGAACTCACAACTCTTTGGGCCAAGTCAACTAACCAACATCTATATCCACTGGGCCATGTATCCTTAAGGACAATAATAACTGAATTTCTGGGACATATAAACCTAATATTCGGTAGCCACTTTTTTACCAGAGTTCATATTTCAATTTTTGATGTTAATAGTTTTCTCTAGTATTTTTTACCAGAGCTCATATTGCAATTTTGACACTAATAATTTTCTCTGAAACTCCGTATTACTGGTTCCCATATTGTATTCATCTCTATATTTGGTCGGCCAAGGAGATTTTTGTAGCTTAGCATATGCACTGAGTTCTTAAGTTTACGTAGTTTCCAGCGTTCTTTATCTACTATTTCAATTTCATCCCACAGTGGGTGGCGATCCCCTCTCTCCCTCTACTAACAGGACCGTAATATTCTTGGGAAAAGTTTGTCTTATATTACCATATAAGACACACTTTTCCCAAGAATAACGACGGCTTATAAAATCGTATTGCGTCTTATATGTGATGTTGAGGACAGTGACTCACTTTAAAAGTTATAAAACTACTTTGTGTACCATATTAATATTACTTTCACATATTCAAATATACAGGGTGCCCCTTAAGTCTAAACTCATAGATAAAAATACGTATTTTCAAGAAATTTAATTTTCATTATTTTTGTTCTCTAAATTTAACCCCAACACTCGCTATCGCAGGTGATAATTTTATCTCAGACAATTCTACTTACCACGACTCCATAATAATATAATTAATTCAAACGGAATTGAGTCATATGTAGTTTCTATTCAAAGGAAACAATTGTAAGATGATCGTGTCTTCCTAACTTGTTGTTCTTTAGATATATCATGAAGTAGTGAAAAATGAGTTAAATACAATTTTATCTGAAACCTGAATTAAATTTCTAGCAATGAGTAAAGAGGGTTTAGAAAATTTGGCACACACAGGATATTGAATGCAAGAGACATAGAGGGATGTGGCGCATACTCTTCCGAACGAGCTGGTGCAAATAGTTGTCAAAACAGGGATTAGGAGAGACAGTGAAAAGACAAGTTATAAAGGACTCTAAATTGTAGAGAGCTATGATCGTTCACGTCGTAAAGTGTCACGGGATATAAAAGCAAAGGTGTTTATATATTTTAGCAGGTAATATTATCTTCGGGTGGGAATTTAAAAAATTGCAAGTCTAACTATGCACCTAGATCCAGAAAGAAATGCAGTTGGAATTTCTAGGGTGCATAATGTAGAAAGAAGGCTTGTAAAATCTGACATTCACAGGATATAATTAAATCTTTTAGTAAAAGAAGCGTATGGACTTACTAAGCACTACAACAGCGAACTGTAGAGATCCACGTTTGCTGATATTTTGAAGGGATACGAAAGAAAAAGAAGAAGGATTATTATTATTGTCATTTTTCATCATATTTCGATTTCTGCTTTGGTCGCACTACCAACCAAGTCTGCGGGGAGACCTAAGGCAGGTTGTGGCGTGTTGTTATGGCCCCATTTCATGTTTTCTATCTTCCCTATCATCCCTTGCGTTACATAGATAAAGTTTTTCTTAGTGTGTGGGCTGTACTTAATAAGACAATTTTTTGTATATCTCTTAAGCTGAGGTTTCCAGGGATTCTTTCAATGTGTTGTTTTGTTCCATTTTTTATCATTCCAAGTGCATCTACTATCACTGGCACAACTCTTGTTTTCAGTTTCCACATTTTTTCTATTTCAATGTCCAGGTCTTTATATTTTGACAGTTTTTCAAATTCCTTGATTGCTATGTTACAATCCACTGGACAAGCCATATCAATTAATAGACAAGTTTTCTCTTTCTTTTTTTTTTACAATAATGTCTGGCCTATTTGCTTCATTTTTTCTGTCTGTGTAAATGGTGTAATCCCATAGAATGGTTACATCTTCTATTTCTGTAACCGGTGCTGGGTGATGTTCATATCAGTGTTTGTTTACATATTTTGTCTATTGTTTCTTGGTGTTTATCACAAAACCTGCATTTTGGATCCATATTTTTATGCATAATATCTGCCTGAAAGTTTCTAATGAAAAGAATTTGGTCTTGTGCTGCAAGTTTCAGACTTTAATCCAGATGCACGTAACCATCGATGAGTATTAACTTTATCAACATTGGATTTATTGGCACATTCCAATGTCTTCGCTGAAGCATTTTAAAGTTTGCAGAAGACTTTCCAGCTCATTATCATTCTTAGCATACAAAGTCATCCATGACGGCTTATTTTCTTTTGGCCTGTACTTTCTTTGTACTGTAGCAGTTTTCCAGGATCATTTTGTTAATTAGCAATTGGTCTTTACATCCATAACAGCCACGTTTGCACCCTTTTTGTTCAAGCGGTAACATGTCATTTCTTTCTAAGAATAAATATGTCTTTTTTGTTAAAATAGATGTTAATAGTTTATATGTTGTCGGAAGGCATGTAATTGGTCTGTAGTTTTTCGGGTTGTTTGTGTCACTATTCTTGGGTAGAAGAAATGTAATTCCTTTGGTCATCCATGCAGGAATTTTAGTGGGATCGTCAACCATTTCTTGAAGTTCTTTGGCTAGTTTTTATGTGCTGTATTTAAATAGTATAGCCAAAAGTTAGGAATTTTATCTATTTATTATTATTATTATTATTATTATTATTATTATTTCTTTGGGGTTTTTTTGTACACTTTTCTTTCTGAGTCCCAACCAGAGATCTAAGGTCAGAAATAGTCTCAGGACATATTCCATTGATCAAAAAGTTAATATTATTATTAAAAATGATTATTATTATTTTTAAAAGATATTATTATTATCATTTTATTTCCAAGTCCTCATATTTTAAATATTTATCAAACTTCTTTTGCTGAGATGTATTTATGAGACGACAATGGGCTGGTGGTTACATACTGGTTTGTTGGGAAAATTATTGACGTATAAAAGACGTCAAGCGTAGGATAGTTTCACAAAGTTTGACTACATCTGAGATGAGTGTCGCTGTTCTTATTGTTGTTATTATCATTGTTACTGGTTTTGCAAAAGAAATTATCATAACAAAGTACCGGTAACATTCGTCGGTACCAGCTGACTTATCATACCTAAATATCTCTCAACATTCTTCTTCTATGTGCCTTATCCTTTCAGGACGTAAGCGATTATGGTTTTTCATGATTCCCTCTCCCTGGTGGCTCTTAGTACGCTTTCTCCTGTAACACCACGCAACCCTCGTTCTGTCATCCACCTGCTGAGCCCCTTGAAATACGTTATCTGCTGTTTCCTCTCTCTCTCTCTCTCTCTCTCTCTCTCTCTCTCTCTCTCTCTCTCTCTTTTCCCTCTATCTGGCCTGTTAGTGTCAGGATCTTCAAGACCTCCTTCCTCGTTGAATGTCCCAGGAACTTTAGTTGTCTTTTCCTATTATTAACAAGCTAAAACAGCAGAAGGAAACTGAAAAGAAATATTAGAAAACATAATATTCAGACATCAAAAAATGTGTCTGTCATATGAAGTGGCTTAAGAAGAATGGTTGGTATTCATGTGTGATGAGAACTTTCAGTCGGACGGTTTGGCACCGTTTTTTGAAGCCAACATTATTGGTTAAGCTGTAGGAAAGTTACTTTCAATAATAATGTTTTAACCACTCCAGCATTGCTGGCTAAGTTTACAGAAATTTACTCTCAAGAACAATGTTTTTATAACACATATGATGCGTTGTGGTGTAATGGATATCGACTCGAGAAGATAAATCGGAGACATAGTCGAATTCATTTCATTCACTTACGCACTAATACCCTTGGGAAAGGTATTAATCCATCTCTTCTCTATCTAGCTATAGGTTGAATAGCACGACATATTGGATTCTACAGCCCTGCTTGGCAATCAGTCTAAAGTAATGGCAACCTACTGCGGAAAAATCTTCTAAAAAAATTCAGAAACGAATTGGTTCAATGCAAAACCTATCCAGTTATCTGCAAAATAAGGAGGAAACATCGGATACTAAAGAAGTCTAGGGCAGCACCCAGACTGCAATACAACACGCTCCTGAGTGACCTCGACATGCAGAAAAAATACACTGGCTGTGTGAGAGACAAATAGAAAGAACAAATAGGAAATGGAAATTCGAAATGGGATGCACTTAAAAAAGTGTTAGTGACATCAGCAAACAGCATGGTCCCAAAGGAAATCAAACGCAGAAGAAAAAACGAATCGATGACTGAAGAGATTCTGGACATCATGCAAAGAAGACGGAAAACTGTGCTAAGGCATGGAACTGAATACAAGAAACTACAAAAGAAAATAAGGACCAAGTGCAGATAGGCTAAAGATGAATGGCGTAACAACAAATGTGCTGAAGTATTGAGATTGAGCAAGACTAATATAGGAGAAATGCATGAAAAGTAAGAGAACTGGCAGGACAAAGAAGATGCTTCTCAACAGGGTGTATAAAATCCAAGGATGGAACAATCATATTGGTAAAAGAGGAAATACTTCAACGATAGAAAGAATATATCAAAGAGCTCTTCCACGACAACAGAGAGCAAGCAATGGTAAACAAAGATGCTGACGGGCCGGAATACTAATATCTGAAGTGAAAGCTGCAATGGCCAAACTGAATAGGAACAAAGCAGCTGGACCAGACGGCATTGTAATAAAAAATGTTTACGGTCTTAGAAGATTTTGACATATAGAAAATTAAAAACATAATAAATGAGATCTACAATAGTGGTGTAATACCAGATTATCTAAAGCAGATCAATTTTCATAGCTCTGCCTAAGCGGCCAGGAGCAATCGAATGTGAACTCCAACGAACAATAAATTTGATGGGCCATATAACGAAACTCATTGTCCGAATCCTGATGAATAGAGCGCGAAGCAGAATCAGGCCGGAAATATGACAATAACAGTGCGGTTTTGTCAAAAACACTGGAACAAGAAATGCAATATTTATGTTTAGGATGCTATCAGAAAAAGCGATACAAATGACAAAAGACGTTTACCTGTGTTTAGTAGACTATGTCAAGGCGTTCGACAAAGTATGCCACATGGAATTGATAAAAATGCTCAGCAACCTCGACATATTTGGCAAATACATCAGAGTAATCAATAATCTCTACTGGCAACAAACCGCCTACATACTCTCTGGAAACGAATTCAGCAGATATACAAAGATAGAAAGGGGCGTAAGTCAAGGATATGTCTTTTTACTGGATCTATTCATCTTGTACCACAAGACTATTCTGTGGAACCCTAGAGGTTCTGTCAGGATTTGTCATTGGAGATCACAATTTGAACATAAGATACGCTAAAAAAGAAGATCAAGAAAGTCGAAAGAAAGGACAACAAATAAGCTACAAGAGAACTGAATGTACGGTCATCAGCATACGGAGGAGCTCAAAACGTCAATTACAGGTTTGGGGATACTAAAATCAAGCAAGCAGAAAAATTAAAGTACTTGGGCAGTACTTGTTCTTACGGAAGACAGAAATGGCAACACTGAAATATGAAGGCAAATTGGAATGGCCAAGGACTAATTCCAGAAGCTGAACAGAGTATTAAGAGACACGAGAATTTCAATAGAAATCAAGAAGAGAGTACTAAATTGCTATGCGATGTCTGTTCTTCAATATGGCAGAGAATGCTGAAAATATCATCAAAGATGAAGGAAAAACTTGAAGCAACTCAAATGTGGTTCAACAGGAGCATGCTGTTGATATTATGAATAAAGCATGTGAGCAATGATGAGGTTTTAGAAAAGATGGAAACGAAAAGGAAATTAATATTGAGAATCAGGAAGAGACAGCTGAAGTTCTTGGAAAATGTACTGATGTAAAAAGGTTTAGAGAATCTGATACTCACAGGTCAGATAGAGGGAAAGAGAGACAGGGGAAAGCAGCGGATAACATATTTGACGGGTCTGAGCTGGTGGATGACAGAGCGGGGTTTGGGTGGGGTAACAGGAGAAAGCGTGCTAAGAGCTACCAGGGATAAGAAGACGTGGATGGCCATGATCACCTACGTCCTGAAGAGACATGATCGCACAAACGTGTATCACGTGTGTCAGTTAAATGACTAACGTTGCTGGTTAAGTTTATAAAAATTTACCAACTGTTCAGCAGCTGTGTTTGCATGCTATTTATTTAATATTGTTTATTTGTTTCGCTTTCAATGTTTTATTACTGTAATCATATCGGATAATTTTACTATTGTGATTTCGTGGAATCACCATTATTTTTTTTCAATATTAAATAAATAGCATGCTAACACAGCTGCTGAACATAAACATTAATTTTTTTTCTAACATGTGAACAACGACGACGTTTTTAAGAATATGGGAAAAAAAAGAACGCTTATGCATACAATCAGAAAGAGACATTTGAAATTTCTGGAAAACTTAATGAAGGGAAAAGAACTGGGGAACTTAACATATAGAAGCCATACTGAAAGAGTTAACAACGTCCGTCTCATGGGAATGCCGCACTTGGAGAGTCACAAGTTCGCTTCAAGGGTGGTTTTTCTCAGACGTGCGTTATTGGAAGACTCGTTGCTAACGGGGATAATGAGGGACATGATCTCTAGCCTTACTATCACTCTCCCGGTTTCGAGGCGGTGCCGTAAGCCTCGGGGGCGATCAAGTTTTCTCCTCGAATCTCTGGTGGCCTTGAGGGCCATTCCTCGGTCAAGTGACCTTTCTTGACCTAGGAAAGTCTTCTATCAGGGATTAGTGGGGGTGTCGCGAAGGATACACTACGTGAAGTGCTCGGCATGTCGGAGGAGGAGTATCGCTCTTATTGGTCATGGGCGCCAGGTGCCGATTATCTCAACAACTCTGAGTTTTCACTTACCTGGCGATTGGCTCGGAATCGGTTGTCTCTCAATGACGCGGCCTTCATATGGGGCCTGGCGGATTTGCCAGATTGTGAACGCTGTGACCTTGGTTTAAAGAAGACTTCTGCGCACGCCTTCTACCATTGTTCTCGAGTTCGCCCTCTATAGGACCGTGTCGGCGAGTTGTCTGCTCATATCGCGCTGCGTAAGCTCGTGCTCATTGATTGTGACAATGTGTCGCCCTCGTTTTCGGGAGTGAAGCGAATGGTGTTTCTGTTGATATTGGCCACGGTTCGAATGGTGATATGGACGACGCGACTGGAGGGAGTCTTGCGGGGTGGCCGACTTTCGCATCAGGATCTGATCCGATATTTTGAGCATCAGCTCAAAATTAAGATTAGATATGATTGGAAACGGTTGACCCCGACTGGCTTTAGCGAAAGGTGGGTAACTGTGGCTAGCATGGTTCGCGTGAATGGGGCTAGCCTTGATTTTCTCTTTTAGATCTACTAGTCACATCGGGGTTGATTGCTTTGGAACCCTCCCCTGGTTAAGGTAGTTCCTTTTTGTGTACCTAGTTAATGGGAATGAATGTAATTCCTAGCCTGTCCCCGGCATTATAATTTGTTATGATCCAGGTCGAGATTCCCAATTTCCCCAGTTTTTATTTTTGTCCCGTGTTATCTCGTCTGGGTCAGGATTATATTTCCCCCATTCATTTTATTTTCTCCTCTCCACTCTCTGTAGAATGAGTGATTCTCTTGATTTTGTCCTATGGGCAAAATACAGCGGCCTCTTTGTTTTGTGGGCTGGTTGGGTTCAACTAACATCATGATTTTTGTTTGTATTTTTTGTTTAAAAACTTTTTTGTAAGGGAGTTTATGTCATGCCTCTCCCCATTTTCATGATATAGTTTTAAATATATGTTTGTACTTATTAGTCACAATAAAATTTTTATGCGCATTTGGGGTGTTTAGGTACTTGGTACGTTTGAGGTGTTTTGGTATATGAAGGATTGAATGCTGATGGACAAGCACTTGTGGTGGATGAGAAAATTGTAAAGTATGTTTGGATCGTGAGTCGGATTAGCTAGGTATGGTACAGGTACTGAAAACCAACCTGAGTTTTTTGCACCTCCTCAAATCGGCCTTGTGCCACAATTGTATTTTTCATACAATAAATATTGAGGGCATAGTGAAAGAAAGAAAAGCAGTGAGAAACAGCAGGGCTAAAAGAGCTTGATTACACCGGAAAAGACTGGTGCTTTGCCTTTTTTTTTATTATCATTATTATCGGTATTTTAAAAGGAATTTTTGTAACAAAATACTGGCGACATTCATCGGTACCAGCTGATTTATCATACCTATTTATGCCTGAACATACTCCTATCAATAACCAGCTGAAACTACATCAGATCGCGACTGAAAGGGTATATTAGTAATAACACACGAGGAAACATAACGACCTTTGCGGGAATGTGTGGTA
Organism: Ascarosepion bandense; assembly: GCA_037127315.1. Classification (NCBI taxonomy): domain Eukaryota; kingdom Metazoa; phylum Mollusca; class Cephalopoda; order Sepiida; family Sepiidae; genus Ascarosepion; species Ascarosepion bandense. Next base: position 72,566 of record JBBBDQ010028530.1, read on the forward strand.
AGGGCGGCAGCGAAAATTCTTAAAGTAGACCTCCATAGGATCCGACATGTACATTAATGAAAAATATTTTCTGTTGTAGCTAAAATTCTGTTGTACTGACAGCGTGTTCTAAATATCATATGCTTAAATACAGTAAATAATATGCCCATACGTTTTTAATAATAAAAATGTGGTACAATTCTTATCTAAATGGAACTCTATGAATATGATATTTGTAACATTTGGGTATGGCTTTTCACTAAGTTTAATTAAATCTGCTGAACAAAAATCACACTCACTCCACTAGTAAAATGATTTGTGAAATGACCTCATTTCGCTTTTGGGGGTTTGTTTTATCAGTTCACCGCAAACAAGGCAATAAATCTAAGCGGTCAGTGATAGAGAAAAGGATAGAGCACAACAAACAAACAGGAAACAAGAAGCCATAAAATAAATAAATATTGCATTTAAATTTTTGAAGATCAATGTTGACTGGAAAGCGAGAAGCCGGAAGAGAATTCCATAATAAAGAAATTGTTAGCATATAAATAACGGTTACTTCTAAACATTTCAACTGTAAAATAATGAAACCTTGCTCCAACTTGGTAATATGCTTAAATTCATAAAGTCTAGGTATCAAAGAGGAACGCTTATCAGAACTATTACTATGAAAATATTTTTTTAAAAACTGCACTGGAAATCTACATTAGGGAGAAAGTGTCTCAAGCTGAGATGCAAGTTTTACAAATAGTGCTCTACGGTAGGTGTACTCGAAAGTTGCATGCGACAAAATAATACAGCTTATTTATAAAATATATGTTATGGAACTGAGCATCAGGATTTTTATATCTATTCATTTATTCATTGGTAATATACTGATGCTACCAGAGGGCCTCGCCAACTCGAAAACTTTGATTTTAGAATCTCCAATATTCCTAGAGGAAAGGACTAACCATCAGCTGCTAAAAGACAGAAAGTGCAATCATCAACAAGAGAAAAAGTCTGAGACGCATATTACGAATTCTCTTTCTGTGGAACTTGGTGAAGAAAACACATCTTAGAACTTTGTTAACCGCTACAGAATCTGGCGCTACAGAATCACAAACACAGAACTGTACCAAATAACAGAAATCACATCACATGAGGATTTTCCACATTTGAAATGGATAACACGTGTAATTCAAAGAGAAAAAAAATGACATCATCAAGTTTTCGATATTCCACACTACTCCAAATAAAAGCTTAGAAAGGCAACCCCCATCAGTACAGGAAAGACTAGACTTGAGAAACCTATGTTCCTAAAATATTCTTTGCGGAGAAAGATATAAACATTATTCTAATATCTGGGAAACGTTTTAACAGAAAATGGAAAATGTGACACCGAGTTCCGAACACTCATTGGACTAGCGATAGTAGTATTTCAAAAGCTAAGCAGGATGCTGAGAAATGGAAAGATTTCATTAAAATCAAAGAAAAAATACTGAATTGCCATTTTTCATCGATGCTCATATGGCAGTGAATTTTGAACAATTTTCCCATGGATAAGGAAAAAAAACTAGAAGCAGCAGAAAGTATGTTCTACAGAAGGACAGCGAAAATTCCGTGGACGGAAGGAACGAGAAATTCTTAAAGAAAACGGCATCATAGTAACACCTATAGCAAGAATGAGAAAAATTAGACTAAAATTTCTTGGATACATAATGAAGAAGGAGGGCTTTGATAACTTGACCCTCACGGGATATAGTGAGTGCAAGGATGATAAGGGAGACGACAGCGAGCCACTTATCTGGCTAGCTTGAACAATGGATTGTGGAACCGGGGCGGGGGACTTAGCAAAGGAAAAAAACTGCTAAGATCCACAAGAAAATTGTGAAAAGCCACGATAGCTTATGTCCTAAATAGACACAGCACATAGAAGTGCATATCTAGCATACGTTAAAAGAAACAAATCTAACAACATATATGAAATAAACCCAAAGTATACGAAAAAAAGAGTAATGACGAAATAACCAAATCTTAAAAAAACGTACGGGATTCCTATATTGAAAATATTAACAAGGAAGCTAAAATTATTAGAGAATAACTGAATTTAAGTGAAAAGATACAAATGAATACAAATATTTTTCATTAATGTACATGTCGGATCCTATGGAGGTCTGTAGACAAGCTTCCCTAACAATAAAAATCACAAAGAGGATTTTCCCAATAACCCCTCATACCGGCGTATAAATCCAACAAAAACAGAAGTGGGTAAGATAAGCCATCAAATATTAAAAAAATATTTGTGACTTACTGAGAATTGCCACTCAAGCCAACTAGAGGAAAAACACAGGTGATTGTATTTCCTGGTTCCAAAACATCCAAAACAAAAATGAATATACTTCCATAAAATATGACATTGAAACCATTTACTCATCATTATCTGAAAAAGATTTGATGGAAGTGTTAAATTTTGCTAAATGGTACATAGATATGCCATCCGAACATATAGATATAATTCTACATTGCCGCAAATCCATAGTTTTCCATAAAAAATCGAATAACGACACTTTTGATGTACCACAAGGCTCATATGACGGAGCCGAAAATTTCAGAATTGATGGGAATGTACATCTTAAATACAATCAACAAAATATTCCGCATAGATAACCACGGATTATACAGAGATGACGGATTAATGATGGCACCGGACAACAAAAGAGAGAATGATAAAATAAGGAAAGCACTTTGCAAACTTTTCAAGCAAATAGATTTTGAAATAACAGTTGAAACAAATAGAAAAGTAGTCCAATATTTAGATGTAGAATTAAATTTACCAACTGGCAATGACTCTCTGGATATGAGAGCAAACGAAAATTTTAAGTTTATAAACACAAGATCAAACCATCCCACAAGCATAATCAAGCACATTCATAAAGGAATAGAGCACAGGCTTTCAAAGATTTCGCCAAACAAAACAATATTTGATGAAAAGAAAAACATTATGAAGATGCCCAAAGAAAATATGATCATAAAAACATTTTAGAATACAATCTCCAACCAAACAGACAAATAAAAAACAATAATAGAGATCGAAACATTATCTGGTTCAATCCACCATTTAACTTAAAAGTAAAAATATCAAAATAGGAAAAATATTTTTCAAACTCATTGATAAACACTTTCCAAAAAGCTCAGAATTAAACGAAGTTTTTTTAATAGGAATACAACCAAATTGAGTTATAGCTGTACTAGCAATTTAGGAAATTACATAAAGAAACAAAACGCCAGAAACCTAAATAGCAACATACAAAACAAAATCATTAATAAGGAATATAAATGTAGAGATAAAAATAAATGCCCACTTCAAGGACTTTGTAAAACAAAAGAAGTTATTTTCAAAGCAAACTTACATGATTTAAATGGTCGAAATAAAACTTATTTGGTATCAACCAAAGATACTTTTAACACTAGATGGAACAATCGTAGGTCTATATTTAAACTACAAAACCGTACAAAATTAGTTAGCTACGCGTAGAAATTGAAATTAAAATATGAAAAAGATCCAGACATAACGTGGAGAAATAGCCAAGCCTTACAACGGTTGCAAAATATGTTGACTGTGCCAGGAAGAAAATTTAGCTATTATGTTATTCTCAAACAAAAATGAATTACTAAATGAAAGAACATAAATTATGACCAAGTCTAACCATACCAAGAAATACCTGTTAGGATCTTACAGTCATGGTTGAAAAGGTTCTGTCTCCTTCTACTTTTGAAATTTGCGCGTTTATAAAAAATCCTAGTTACTTGAGCTTTCTCAAAAAACGGTCAACTCAGTTATTATAAATCGCCTGAAGACACCGAAAGGTAGAAACACAGATTGCGTAATAACTCGTTTACAAATGAAAAATTATATATATATATATATATATATATATATATATGGGTGTACGGTGAGCTAACAATTTTTCCAGTATCTTTGGGAATGTATCGTGTATTTGAGTTTAATTTGAGATTTGGAGATGACTTTGCATGGAACCTCATTGTGAACATAAACGATCAATATGACTGGAAAAAATTCGGGGTTTATTTGTGACGATGAAATATTAGCTAGGCCCTGAAAATCACAAGCCATTTTTTGTATCATTGAGCTGCCAGAGCTAGATCTGAAGAGAGATCAGCTGCCTTCTCAAAGAATGAGATATTTTTCTGTGTTTATCTTTGAGGAAATAACCAATAAAAAACATAAGCTGTCAATTCGTCGAGTCTGAATAAAATTAAAACAAACCTGATTTTCGTTTTCACTGATTTGAACTCTGAGATCTCTCTGACAATGCTAGTTATAAAGTTACTAGCAAGAATCAAGCGTCACACATTCGGTTTGCTTTGTACGATTACTGATGCGCTATAAGCAATTCTTCGTATGATGTTCGCGATAACTGCATAATCAAATAAATGTTACTTGGATGACTAAACGAAAGACAATGCTGTCTATGTCGCACAGCAAAAAGTAATCGGAATGGGTCGAACAAACACTTATCTAGCGATCAAATCAAAAACAAAAGAACAGAAAAAATAATCCGTATACTGAAAATACAGGATTCATCGAATGAAAATTCACCAAAAGATAACATTTCAAGACATTTTCAAGAAGGTCATTATTTGATTTACGCTGCATGTATTTTGGTCTGATGTATATCTGAGTGATAAAATAACAGTTTTCTTAAGGATATGAGTAACATTTATTAGGCTGTTCAGAAAACAATGTCCAATTTTATAATAAACCTTTTAATTATTCTAATATATTATTATTACGAGTGAGCCATGCTGTCAAAAATGAGGGCAGAATATTTATATCGATATGCCGTCTAAAATTAGAGCAACATATATATCGATGTACCTACTATTGAGTATCTTACATTAAGACATAAGAAAAATACTAAACACTTGAGAGTGATAGAAGGGATATATATATATACAAAAATTCCGAAATTTAATTTTGTTGGATGGCCATTTTAGCGAGATAAAAATATCGCTCTATCAGCAACGGTCGAAAACAAAAGTTTATTAATTCTAATATGTTACAAAATTTCTATACCGGAAAAAGCCCCAAAGCATATCCATACAAAGAAAGTAAAAAAGGGGTTGGTTTTAAAAAAAATATTTGAATTTGTCAGCACGACATTAGAAAGGGGAAAAGAAGACACAGAGATTCATACTAGAATTGATACTAGAAAACTATACAATACGTGTGTAAGAATCAAAAGTTGAAAAGTTAAAAATAAAATCGTGTCACAGTGACAGAAGTGGTAGGAGGGAAGGAAAGGAAAGATGAGACAAAAAGGTTGGACAGAGAAAGTTAATATATATATATATAATTTGTCATCCAAAACAAGCCTGTTTCGCTGTATCAAAGCTCATCAGAAAGGATATATATATATATATATATATATATATATATATATATATATATTACTACTTAAAAACATAAGTATTGCACAAAAATAAAATAATAAAACACTGTTAAAGAGCAAACACGCGGCAAGAGCTTTCATAACTAGTAATAAAGTTTAATAACTGGCAGTAAATAAAATGAACTAAGCCGACGCTGCCTCGCTCTCTAATGAACTGAATCGACGCTGCCTCACTATTGTCTCTCTCTCTCTCTCTCTCTCTCTCTCTCTCTCTCTCTCTCTCTCTGATCGTGACCGAAGGGAAATATATATATATATATATATATATACACACAAAAATAAATACACAACGGTCATTATCGTCAAAGAAAGGATAATAGTTGCACACAAAAATATATTCCACATTCCTAATGGTCATATTTAAGTGTAAGCTAAATGTGGCACAAGGTGTGAAGTATGGAGTACCCAGTGAGAATCGAACTTATTACTGTCATAATTGTTCTAGCGAGATAAGCTTGCTTAACAAGTACACCACGTCGAGTTGATCAAGTTACTTTTTAACTATTAATGTTATTTATATCTATTTCTTTAACAAATTAACTTATAACATTATAAATCGTAAATTACTCCTCTCTTCCACAGTAAAATTAATACGACCACATAAAAACTAACACGCATTAAATATGTGAAACCACCAAAAACAAGCTAATAACCGACTTTAAAATAAAAAATAACAACACAGACTCAAATAATTACAAATAATAGCAATTTTTACCTATCATAGTTTCACACAGACCACATCATACGTACATATGTACGTAAGAAAAATCGACATCGCCACACTATTTGAATACACCAACCAAATGCGTATGTATGTGGGCGGGCGCCCGTGTATGCGTGTCTTTGCGCACGTCAATGGTTGTGCAAGTGTGTATATATGTCTGCGTTTGTCACGACGACAAATTTTCTTCCCAATTTCCCTCCCACTTCCACAAAATACACCAATATATACAGCCTCTACATATAGCTAATTTTTAAAAAAAATTAATCAGTTTCACAATCTCAAGAGCGTGACATCCAAGGTCACAAACTCACACCTGTCTATATGAATGACATTATAAATCCTTCGTTTATTTAACACAAGAAAAGAAGAGATGCGTTTAAATATTTTGCGTCTGCCAATTTGGTCACAATGTATTTCATAACTTCTTTTGCGATATGCCGTGTCCCTTTAGAACGTAGGCGATCATGGCCCTCCACATATTCCTGTCCCTTTTAGCTCTTAATAAGTTTTGTATTTTTGTTAGTTTTCTAATTTCTCAAGCCCATTAAGTATATCACGCCCTGCTTTTCCCTGTACATCCATCCATCCAGTGAGTATCAGATCTAAGCTCTCCTTCCTCATTACGTGCCCCAGAGATTTCGACTGCCTCAACCTTGTCGTTGCTCACATGTTTATGTCATGGTATCCTCGGCATCAGTTTTTATATTCCCTATTCAGTCACCGGCAAAAAAAAAAAAATATTATTATTATTATTAAATGCTACGACCCCAATCGATTAATGTTGCAATATGAGACTGCATCATCAATACGGATGTAAATACATGCATATAAACGTTCAAGCAAAGGTTATAATAACAAAAATATTAGGTAAAACAAACATTACATTCGAAAGTTAAAGGATTCACTCACTGATAGCTGGCATGTTTGTATTCAGAACAATTGACCAAAAGTAAAGAAATTCTGGAAAATATGTACATAGACGCTAGTATAGTCAGTCAGTTAAGTGCCATACGTGATACACGCTTGGGCGATCATGTCTCGAAAGAGACATGACTGACTGGACAGAAGATTATGCCGCAGAAAGTTGCCATTGCTTTCTGCGGTAGACTGGTTGCCGACCAAGGCTATAGAACCCAATCTGTCCTGTTATTTAACCCATAACTGGAAGGAATAAACGGATTAATACCTTCCCCAAGGGTATTTGCGCGTAAGTGAATGCAATGAATTCAGCTGGAATTCGAACTCGGCTCCCCGATTTCTCGTTCCGAGCCGATAGTCAATGCATCACAAGTGGGATTAAAATGATTCTCGCTTTCGATAAAGAACTAGTTTCTATTATCTCTGAGCTGGGTGGAGGGATTTTTTTTAATGATCATATCGTCCCAAGCAAGGCATTTTGCTGTTTTTCAGTGGTTTACATAGGAGGAAAGTTATGAGAAATAGTGGCAAGTTATAGGAGGTGTCAGGAAGTGGGTAAAAAAACAATGAGAATACTGATGAGAGTGGAGTGGGCGGAGAAAGGAGCATGACAGAGGATTCAGGTTAGTGAGATAGGAGATGACTATTGACTTTACATTTAAATTCTTGGAGATTGTAGCTGTCCGGGAAGCAAGTAAACGGAAGGGAATTCCACAGACGAGAAGTGCGAGAAAAGAAGCTGATGGAGTAGAATTTGCGTTTACATTTTGTTAGTTTCACAGTAAAAGTGTGGTACCTAGTTGCTAATCTTGTGCCTCGAGTAAATTCATATATAGGGGACATTAGGAAGCTAAGTTCATCATAGCAGAAGCCGTGAAAGTATTTGTAGGAGAGACACAGAGAAGCCACATTGCGCATGTGAGAAAGTGACTGTATCTGAACTGCCAAGTTGGGATCAATCACATTACAGATTATCGGTTGGATTTTTTTAAGGACACCTAGGTGGATAGCAGGAGCACCCGACCAGATATGGCAGCAGTATTCAATGCACGGGAAGATGGTAGATTTATATATGTGCAGGATTGTTTCATACAGGAAAATTTTCTGGTTCTACACAGAGAACCGACTTTCTTAGCAGCGAATTTAGCTATGATTTCTATATAGTCATTCCACTTGAGGTCTGTTGTTAGGCGCAGTGTTTTACTTTCAAGGATACTAGCCTGATCCATGCTAATGGGGTGGGGTAAGAACGATTGTTTGAGGTGATTAACAGATAACAGCTTCGTTTTGGAAACATTAAAATTCACGAGCCATTTCTTACCCCAGGTCGCAACGGATTGGAGGTCCTTTTCAAGCTCGGTAACGAGGTGACAAAAGATAACAAAACCTGGGATTTTTGCCCTTTCTTTTTTTTTTAAGGTTTTTTTTTGTTTTGTTTTGTCATTTTCCTTTCTGCGTTCTTTTTTATTTTTTTATTTTTTATTTTTAAAGTTAAATAGAGAAATAACAACACCCTGTAACTTTGTTTTTATATCCCGTGGTCAGTCTCAAGCAAAAAAGATTCATTAAACGCAGCGATCTACAATTGAATATCAACATCTGAAAACACTGTAAAAACATAAATTAAAACAATTGCGTCAAATCGCCAAAAAGTGTCAGAGAAATGTTCCACATAATGGGTGTCAGCATTTCAACAATATCGAACCATCTTAAGAAAATTGGCTGAAGAAACTTGATAAATGAGTTCCATATGAATCAGTGAAAGTCTAAGTATTCGACGTATTGAAATGTGTTTGATGCTGCTTCTGCAAAATTCGAATGATTCATTTCTTGAGCGAATAATGACTTGTGGTTAGAAGTGTGTCCTTTATCACAATTGTAAACCATAACTAAGCATCTACACACTTTCCAAAACAGAAATTGCTCCCAAAGAAGGTTATGATGACTGACTGGTGGTTCGCTATTGGCGTTATCATTCGCATCTTTCTAGAAGCTCACTAGAGCATCGCTGCCAAAGTTTCCTGCCAAAAATAAAACAAAATGCACATTAAGTTTATCAAAATGCAACGGACACTGATAAGGACACATTCTGCTTCATGACAATGCTCAGCCACATGCTATCCAACTTGGAATACGATACTTCGTCAAAACCACCACATTCACTTGATCTCTGGCCAAATGACTACCAATTTTTCAAACTTCCTGACAATTTTTTAAACCAAATACATTCCGTTGCAAGCAAGATAAAAAAATACAGTCTTTTCTTGGTGTCAAAAACTTTAAACATGAAACTTGACGGTAGAAATGTTTGCAATATACATTTTTTTACCCAAGGTTGCTATTTTTACTTTTTTTACACTGATGTGCGTTGTAGTGCAGTGGATATATGCTTAGAACGAGAAATTGGAGAGCCGAGTTCGAATTCCAGTTGAATTCATTGCATTCACATACGTACAAATAACGTTGAAAAGTTAGAAATCTATCGCTTTTCTCTCCAGCTACGAATTAAATAGCAGAATAGATTGGGTTCCATAGCCTTGGTTGGCAATCATTCTACAACAGAAAGTAATGGCAACCTACTGCGGGAAAAAAAACCCTCCGCGCAATCAGTTATGTCTCTTTCTAGAAATGATCGTGCAAGCGATGATTTCTAGAAAGAGACATGACTGATTTCTAGAAAGAGACATGTACAGCACTTAACTGAATATAACTGATTCATGAATAAAAGTTGGACATTATTTTCCTATCAATAAATATGCGATTGATAAATTTGAAACCGGTATCACCGGAATAAACATTTCTTTAAAATGAAATGGAAAATAAGTAACATGATGTAAAACAGAGACCTTATCTCATTAGGGATCTCTAGACCGGTCCATTTCATTTTAAAGAAATGTTTATTCCGGGAAAATATTTATACCGAATGGAACGAATATAGGGTGGCCTGATTAAATGAGTTAATTTAGTTCATAGAAATTAATTATAATTGATAACCAAACTAAGTGATGTGTTGAGTTTTCCTTTATATATATATATATATATATATATATATATAGATAGATAGATAGATAGATAGATAGATAGATACAGACAGACAGACAGCAGACAGACAGACAGATATACAGAGAAAGAGTAGAAAAGTCTATGACGAACTGAAAAAATGTAAACATTTAATTTTGCGACATTTATATAAGCTTAACATTATTTTTTTACTCCTAAAATAATAAAAGATTTAATTAATACGAAACAAAATAGTAATAAACTTTTAATATACTAAAAGAAGGCATTTACTCTATTAACTGTAATAATTGCCACAAGGCATAAGTCAGTTAAGTGACATACGTAACACAAGCTTGGGTGATCATGTCTCGAAAGAGACACGAGTGACTGGTGAGAAGATTTTCCCGCAGTAGGTTGCCACTACTTTCTGTGGTATACTGGTTGCCAACAAAAACCTAGAGGATCCAATCTATCCTGCTGTTTAAACTGGAGGGAGAAGCGACAGATGGTGGTTATTTGTGCGTAAGCAAATGTAACGAATTCAAATGGAATTACGAACTCGGCTCTCCGATTTCTCGTTGCGAGCAGATATCCACTGCACCACAGTGCACATCCGTCGCCACAAGGAATACGTAGAAAACCTCGAGGAATTTAATTTAAAATTTAGCAACTCAGTGTCACTGTTTTTCTGTTAAACGAGGAAAATGAAACCGTCACTTCTATTCTAACGCCTGCTATCTACAATCTTCACATATATCAATGCAACATCAATCAACATCTTCGGAAACATATTTTCTATTTTCCTCTTAATCACTTCTCCTCATTAAAGTATTTTCATTCTCTTTCGCACCCTTGCGTCTTAGTGGCATCATCACTTTGCTTACGATGAAATGAAAAAAAAAGGAACACAAAAGGAACCATTTACAAAACAACGCAATGTATTAGTTTCTCTCCGCAGTAAGTCCGAACATCAGTATGACTTTAAAAAATATTACTTTAATTAAAAGAGAAAGCAATTTGCTGAGACGAAAATGCATTGAACATATTTTCAAAAAGAGATCATCTACAATAATTTACGTCCATCTCCCTGTAAAATTTCACCTTTCTTGGCAAATATTTTATTAATACAATGAGAGAAATTAAATAAAAGAAGTGATAAAAACTTAAACAGAAACTAAATGAACTCGATTATATATAACAAAGAAAAAAAACATATTTTTCATCGTCCCACTACTCATTCATACGTATATATCCATGTATGCATCATTTTAGTTTGAAGAAGTCCTAAAAGAAGAGATGCGTAATAGGAAAGTTTTTTCCCACATCGTCATGTATTTTCCGTAACATTTGGTTGTTGCAACCACCACGCGTAGTTAAGAATTTATCAGTTCTTTACACACGATGTAAAAGCAGAAACATTTTCAGCCACTTTCCTCTTCTTCTTCTATGTGCCGTGTATTTTCAGGACATAGGTGATCATGGCCCTCCACATCTCCCTAACCGTAGTAGCTCTTAACACACTTTCTCCTGGTACCCCTTCCAAACCCTGCTCTGCCACCAATTTGCTCAAGCTAATCAAGTATATTTCGCGTTGTTTTCTCCTGTATCTCTTTGCCTCCATCTGGCCTGTGAGTACCACATTCTCCAAGCCCTCCTTCCTTAGATGTCCCAGGAACTTCTTCCATCCTTTCATGATGTTAAGTATTAGTTTTCTTCTTTAGATGTTAAATATTAGTATTTTTCTGTAGAAGGACGCTGAGGATACCATCAAATTTTCCAGGGACTCTTTTCATTTTAGGTACACTTTCTCTTTCTGATGTTAAATACAATTTTCATTTTTGTCTCGATTTTTTCTAAAAATTCGTCGTTGTTCATGTATTTGGTGCATCGTACATAGTATATTTCTGTAGTGTCTTCAAGTCTCTTTTTCATGAGGTGACGTCTGTCCTTTAATATGGCAGTGAATGTTGAACGATCTCACCAAAATGTGCTTGATTTCTTCAAATTTTCCCTTCATATTTGGTGAGATCGTCTAGAATTCACTGCCATATTGAATGATAGACATCATATAACAATCACTGAAAATTTGAAATTCTAACGTTCCTTTCACATAGTCAAAATTGAACGATAACAGATGAGAGAAAAAGTACGAGGGAAAAAAACTAGTTTGTCGCTAGAAATGTTTTTACATTTTTTTTTTTTCACAGTGGATTTTCTATTACAATCTTGCTTACAAACGATGTTCTCGTTTTGCAATTCGTAAGATTTCACGGCATGAGCACAAGATTCCAAAATGACAAAAAGGATTTAAACTTTCTTTTCCTCTGTTTCTTCATCCACACCCAGTCTGTTCGCATCTCTCGCCATTACTTTTTATCTCTCAGTTCCTCCCCTTGTTTCCCGTTTAGGATGTAGTTTCCGGTTTTCTCTTTTCCAATCTTTTCACTCTTTTCTTTATTTTTTTTTCAATTGGAGTAGATAGACTAAACTATCGCCCGGTTCACACTCCGCCCACGTCTATTGAACAGGTGAAGAGGCTCATCCCTTGTTCCCCGTTTAGGATGCGGTTTCCGGTTTTCTCTTTTCCAATCTTTTCACTCTTTTCTTTAGTTTTTTTTTTCAATTGGAGTAGATAGACTTAACTATCGCCCGGTTCACACACCACCCACGTCTATTGAACAGGTGAAGAGGCTCATCCCTTGTTCCCTGTTTAGGATGTGGTTTCCGGTTTTCTCTTTTCCAATCTTTTCACTCTTACGTAGCCCGCTGCGCTTCAGTGGCGTTATCGCCTTGCTTGGGGTGATATGATTAAAAAAAAAAATCCCCTATTTATATCCTCGCCTTCTCTGCTCTCACCCATCATCTCTTTCTTTTCCTCTACTTCTCATATTCTTTCTCACTGCATCCCTCTCCTTCTCTTGGTTTTCTTTCCTTTCTATTCATATGTACTCTCTCTCTTCTTCCAATTTCGTTGCTCTCCCTCTTTCTTCCTCTCTCTGTGTTCGTTCTTTTCTTCTCTCTGCTCTCGCTGTTTCATTCATCTCTCTCTCTATCTCTCTCTCTCTCTCTCTCTCTCTCTCTCTCTCTGGTGAAACTTATCTATTCTCTCGATTTCTTTCTCTTCTTTCTCTTTTTCTTTCTGTCCCTCTCTCTCTCTCTCTCTCTCTCTCTTCTCTCTCTCTCTCTGTCTCTCTCTCTCACTCTCTGTTCATTTACTTCTCAGTTCTACTTCTCTGTGTTTCTTTCAGTTTTCTCTCTATTTCTTGGTTCGACCTATTTGTTCCTCTTACTTTCAATTCGTATTCACTCTCTCTCTCTCTCTCTCTCTCTCTCTCTCTCTCCATCCAATTTTCTCACTCTCCCTCTTTCTTCCTCTCTTCATCTGTCTTCGTTTTTTTCTTCTCTCTTGTCCTCTCGTTATCTCTCCATTCCTCTATATTCATTTCTCTCTAACTCTCAGTTCGACTTGCATTTCTCTCTATTTTCTACCAATTTCTTAGTTCCTCTCCTTTCCCTCTGCGCTCTTCCTCTACCTCTCTCTATTCGTCCTAGTTCATTTACCTATCTCCCTGTTTCTCTCCCAATCTACCCATTTCTCTCTTCATTCTCTCTCTCTCCCTCTCTCTCTCTCTCTTCCTTCTCTTTCTCTTTCTCTCTATTCTCAATTCTCTCTCTCTTTCTCTCTACTGCTCCTCACACTTGCGGTTCCTCTACCTTTCTCATCTCTCTGTCTAACCCGCATATACCCTCACCCATACTTATATAACAACGGAAGAAATAGTAAAGGGAATGTAAAGGGACCACAAAGCGTGGGTTCGCCACGAGAAGTCATTTTCGCATTAAAAGTTGCTTTTAGCGAAGTATCGTAAAGTCGTTGTCAGTCAAGTACGTATATCATTTATTACCAACACTGTGTAAACCGAATGACCTCATCTAGACTGACTTCACATATGTTAACAAATTCATTTCTCTTTCTATAAGACAATCTCAGGGAAAATCATCTTTCTCGGCACCCCCAATTTCATCCTCTCCTTTTTTCTATTTGCCGTCTGCATTTAGAAAATAGGCGATCATGGCTCTCCACGATTTCCTGTCCTCTGTTACACTTAGTAAATTTTGTCTTTTTGCTATCTTCCCTAAACCCTGTTCTGCCAACCATTTACATAAGCTCAATTTCTTTCTTCTATGTGCCGTGTACCTTCAGGCCGTGGGCGATCAAGGCTCTCCACAATTTCCTGTTCTCTGTTGCACTTAGTAAATTTTGTCTTTTTGCTCTCTTTTCTAAACCCTGTTTTGCAAACCCATTACATAAACTCATTTTTCTTTTTCTTTGTGCCGTGTACTTTCAGGCCGCTGGCGATCATGGCTCTCCACAATTTCAGGCCGCTGGCGATCATGGCTCTCCACAATTAGCTCTTAGTAAATTTTGTCTTTTTGCTGTCTTTCTTAAATCCTACTCTGCCAGCCATTTATATCAGCTTTTCACAATTCCCTGTCCTCTGTAGCTCTTAATAAATTATGTTAAATATAATTTTCCTTTTTGCTCCGATTTTCTCTAGAACTTCGTCGTTGTTTACGTATTCGGTGCATCGTACTCAGCATCTTTCTGTAGAGTCTTCAAGTCTCTTTATCTGTGGGAAGATTGTTCTAAGAAGAAAACAAATAGGATTAGCAGTTGACCTCTTAACAACTATACGCCTCACGCATGGCTGTTTTTTGGAGTGGTCGTGTCTCTGTTCCATCTCCTGTCATCCTGTCTCCTTCTAGTAGAGAGCTGTCAGATCATAGCGTTTTAACCAGGCTACTGGTGACTGGCGGCAACCTTGGTTTCAGCTTACATCGGAAGTCTCTTTGTGTTAATTTGTTGATTTCCCAAAATTATTTTATTTTCTGGCATTATTTCCTACATATATATAAAAAGGAAAACTCAACACATCATTTAAATTGGTTATAAATTATAATTCATTTCTATGAGCGAGATTAGCTCATTTCATCAGATTACACAATATTCGTATCATTCGGTACAAATATTTTCCTGGAATAAACATTTCTTTAAAATTAAAAGGGAAAACAAGTAAAAAGATTAAAAAACAGAGACCTTAGTGGTATCTTAGTTGGGGATCTCTAGAGCAGTCAAGAAGAGGTCATCATTCCAGGAAAATATTTGTACCGAATGGAACAAATATAGTGTAGTCTGATGAAATGAACTAATTAAGCCGATTGAAATGAATTATAATTTATAAGCAATCTAAATTAAGTGTTGATTTTTCCTTTATAAATATCATATTGCTCTGTATAACATCCATTAACCAGATTTAACACTTAATATTTTATATTAAGTAGATCTTGTTGGATTATCCTCGCCATTCACGGACTCGACATCTATACCTATATATATTTTCTAAACATTTACTGTTAAATATAAGAGACAAAGAATGTCTATTATATTTAATCATGGGCCGTTCTAAACATCGTATCTTGACTTTAATTTCAGGTGAAAATAAAGACAAAAAGTCTCCAACATAGTTGGTTCTAAGCTTTCAGCTCACATGAGCTATCTTCAAAGAGGTTACAAGGACATTGACATAAAAAACATCCACCATCAGCGACGATTTTATCTTGTGTTGACATAAAACTTTGCTAAGCATCTCTGGTACTAATAAGAAACCCACTACATATATTGGTTTTACTACAATTACGCTCTCCCGTAGACTTACCTGTCACCTTTCTGATCAGAGAACAATTAAACAACATTTCTTAGAAAAACATAGTCATGCATGTAATATCAGACAAATTTTAGTCAACAATACAATAATCCTCACCCATAGACACACTAAAAAGAACCTTCAGATATTGGAGGCCATCTACATTAAATCCAAACAACCCATACTTAATAAAATCACCTTTAAATCTGGTCATAGCACATTACATTGCATTTAAATATATGGTTCTGTTATCATTTCGAGCTCTCATGCGGTGTGACGTCATAGAACCGCATTACAAATTTACGAACTGTGTTTGGTATTTTTGGCATCTGTCATTGTTGCTTAGCAAAGTTTTATGTCAACACATGATAAAATCGTCGCTGATGGTGGATGCTTTTATGGTAACGTCTTTGTAACCTTTCTGAATATGGCTCATGTGAGCCGAAAGCTTAAAACCAACTTAATAAAAAATTATCTAAATGTTGAAGAATTTTTGTCTTTATTTTCACCTGAAATTAAAGCCAAAATACGATGTTTAGAACGGCTCATGATTAAACATAATAGACATTCATTGTCTCTTATATTTAACAGTATATGTTTAGAAGATCATCTGCTACCTCGATACACTAAACCTATATATATATATATATATATATATATATATATATACGTGGAGCCTGTCTTAATTTAGTAGATTTATATTAATAAATATGTTTGCCTTTTCCGGCGTTTTTCGGCCTGGTTCAGTTTTTTCTTCCTTTTCCTCTTTTTATTTTAAGTTTGCCTTCTCATTAATTGACAGAGAAATATATAGAGAGAAATTTAGAGAGCGGGAGAGAGAGAATGAAAGATATAATTGTTTTAAAGCAAAGTGCAAATGCCATTTTTTAATTTGAATTCTTACTTTTATTGACATATATTATTTTTATATTTTATTTCATTTTTATCAGAACTCACTACAAACCGAATTAAAAAATAATAATAATACTGCACCATGCGATTGACAAATTAGAATTGAAGACAAAAACTGTATAATATATATTTTTATAGAAAGTTAGTTCATATTTCAGGATTTCTATTACCTCCGACAGTCATTTAATTTTTAAGTATTAGTGCAAAAGAATTATAACGGCTATTAATTAAAATTTCTTAAAAAGACTGTAATAAATTTTCATGGTTGGTTGGTGAAGAGACTTGAAGTCTTGAAACGTGTACCAACATTCAATAAAAACAAATGTTATAAACAACAGAAACCGTGAAAATTTCACGGATTTTCCTGTTAATCACTGGGCGGATTGAGTGTAAGAGGGAAACAATACATAACATATGCTTGAATAAATGAATGGCTGCCAGGGTTTAGAAATAAAGAAAAGAGAATTCATTTAGAGCTGCAAGGAATAGAAAATTGTGGAGAGCCATGATCGCCTACGCCGGCACATAAAGAGAGAATGAATGATAATTCTTAATTTAATGGTTGAATAAACTCCTTGTGAATTCGACGATTATAAAATGCCCGCAGAAATTTCCCTGATGTATCATTAAAAATGTTGGCTTAACCACTTTAACAAAATATTGTAGTAACAATATTCATAAGTGTGAATGTGGTCATTATTTGAAAAAGTAAGTGGGTACAAATGAAAACTTTAAAAATGAACAAGGTTTCCATTTCACTGATACAGACATAGATTATTTAATGCAGACAGGATTTTTAGAATAGATTCGTTTGTGTTAGTGGCATGTCAACAACTCCTTATAGGTCATTTAATGCCGAAATTTAATTTTCTTTGGAATATTAATTTCTTTTTAAAAAATGTATTGCTGTTAATATTTTTTTCAAATATTTATCGCCGGTTATATATATATATATATATATATGTGTGTGTGTGTGTGTGTGTGTGTGTTTAAAAATATATTACTGGTACATAGAATTAAGGAATATGGTTCAAAGCATGTGAATTGCTGAGATATTTCTTTCTTTCTTTCTTTCTTTCTTATTATTATGCACGCTTTTGTTTTCAAAGAAACGTCTCTTAGATATCTTTTTTCGTCTTTTCTCGTATTCGAAATACAATTGTGTACTTGTTTCTTTTTATCTGGAGTAAGTCAAGGATAACATCGGAATAAGCAGAATTATAAACTAACGTTATACAGCTTTTGTCTACAAGCCTTTAATTGAATTTTATCTAAAAATCGGTCTTTATCCAAGACAAGACGAATGATATCCAGCTGGTAACAGGAATTCAGCAACTGAACATCTTTCTTCTCAGCTAGATTTATTGGTATCTGCGTAAAATCTTTGTAGCCACAAACTATCGAGTTCAATTATTATCAAATTAGTCATGCCGAGCGATAATTTTCCATATCAATGATCACAAAGGGAACCATTTGCGACTTTCTATTGATAGCAGTACTTCGCGACAATAAATTGATTTTGTAATAAGAAATCTCGTCTTCTTCTAAGTATCATGTCCCTTCAGAATGTAAGCGATCATGGATCTCCACAAATTCCTATTCTTTGCAACTCTAAGTAAATTCTTTACTCTTTTTTTTTTCTGGCATCCTTTCACGTAAACTCTTTAAATAAGTTACTCGATGTTACCCTTTTGCGTGACTTACTTCGAATATGTGAGTGTTCTCCATTCATCCTGGGTATGACGATAAACTACATCCAGCAGCTAGGCCTTTGATCGGAAGGTTTTGAGGATCGTAGAATCACCTATTACTTGCTGTTGTTCTCTCCAGGTTTACCTTGAACCCGCGTGGTAACACTTCTCAGGGTCCAAGCTATGGGCTAATAGGCCAGCCCTAAAATGGGAGAAAAAACACTATGAAAGTATAAAAACAGATTTTTATAGTAAAAATACCAGTAATATATTTTTAAACATATATATATATATATATATATATATATATATAACCGGCGATAAATATTTGAAAAAAATATTAACAGCAATACATTTTTTAAAAAGAAATTAATATTCCAAAGAAAATTAAATTTCGGCATTAAATGACCTATAAGGAGTTGTTGACATGCCACTAACACAAACGAATCTATTCTAAAAATCCTGTCTGCATTAAATAATCTATTTAGGTTGATAAGCCGTAAAAGAAAAGAAAAAACATACATTCTCCAGGCTATTCTTTCTCCATTATCTCTTGCAGAAATATCAACTGCCTCTTATTCATTGTACAGTTTTTTATTTTATTTAATAAAAGTTCATCGCTTACATTATGCCCGCGTTATTCTCAGCACTCCTTCGTAGAACCGTATTGTGTTGCTTCAACGACCTGTCGGCTGGAGCTTCAAAATACGCCGACTACATCTCTGCAGATGGGTAAACATCACCTAATGAGGCGTTCTGAGTATGACGATAAACTACATCCGACTCCTGGGTTTGACGATAAGACCTCTAAGTGGGAAGTTTTGAAGAGCATAGAACCACCTCTTAATTGCTGTTGTTCCCAGATCCACTCTGACCCGGGGTGGTAACACTTGTTATGGTCCCAAATATGGGCAAATAGTTAACCCTCAAACTGAGGTCAGATAGATTTTTATAGTGAAAATTCCAGTAATACTTATTTTGGAGAAGAAAATATTGCCAGCGATACATTTTTGAAGGAAAAATATTACCAGTAATATATTTATGAAGAAAATATTATCAAAAATACATTTTTAAAGAACGTAAAGAATATTAACAGCAATATATTTTTGAACAAATATTATAATTGACTTTCGACAAAACCCTCTTTACAAAAATGTGTCAATGAAACTTGATGTACAAAGTGATTTCTTACAAAGAATACATATATTCTATTCATACGAATCTAATGTATGCTATAATTAATCAGTTGAGGTTGATATTCCGTCAGTGAAACCTGATCTACAAACTGATGTCTTACAAAGAATGCATATTCTGTACATACTAATCTATTGTAAATATCGTGTCGGTATTAAATAACCCATTGAGTTTGATATATCATAAAAGAAAACTGACCGAACCGAAACCAACTGTCGCGTCAAGTTTGTCAAGTTTCTTATCGATGAAGAAATTGTTCAACATTCACTTGCATAGTTTTGTTTACATTAACATTTTCCTTTATCGTAATACTTGTTTCTGGAAAACATCTTACGCTGTTCTTAAGTATCTTCGGATTTTCGTATTATGTTTTCCATCATTTTTAGCACACAAGCCACATATTTTAATTTATGTATACTTAAAATAATGCCAGAAAATAAAATAATTTTGAGAAATCAACAAATTAACACAAAGAGACTTCCGATGTAAGCTGAAACCAAGATTGCCGCCAGTCACCAGTAGCCTGGTTAAAACGCTATGATCTGACAGCTCTCTACTAGAAGGAGACAGGATGACAGGAGATGGAACAGAGACACGACCACTCCAAAAAACAGCCATGCGTGAGGCGTATAGTTGTTAAGAGGTCAACTGTTAATCCTATTTGTTTTCTTCTTAGAACAATCTTCCCACAGATAAAGAGACTTGAAAACTCTACAGAAAGATGCTGAGTACGATGCACCGAATACGTAAACAACGACGAACTTCTAGAGAAAATCGGAGCAAAAAGGATAATTATATTTAACATAATTTATTAAGAGCTACATAAGTTAAGTATACGTTAATGCTTGGCTTTAAAATCCCCAATGTATAGCACACACTTGGGAAGATCTCTTTTGATAAGAAAAATGTAATTTGTCATCTTTCAGTTAAGAGTCTGTTCTTTTTGCTGAACTTTATCATCTTGTCTTAGAGTTTTTTTCAGTTTTCATTCTGAGTCTGTCACCATAATCAATGTAAAATATCAAACCGCATGTGCAAATGAATTTATTCAGTGACAGTCATATATATCATTTATATCAATGAAAAGAAAAATGCTTAGATAGACACGCATTTAGGTACAGTATGTATAAACTTTCATATTAAATGAAGTTCATTATGTAACTGGGAATTGAAAATGTGAAGGATCCATTCTTGAACTATATGCATCATTATTACAGACAAAAGTCAACAGAATTCGACAGCAGTATTCTTATCTACATCAATAATTCGCCAATTATAATGGTTGAACGTTTTCTTAATGGGTGAAATTGGCATCCATTTCGTCCTTTTGAATTCCTATTACGAAATCTTTAATGTATATTCGCTCCTCTGCTTTAGGGTTTTCGCCATTTAGAAAACTACACTAGTCGCTATTGACATATTATGTAAGAGCTCATTACAATCTGGCATAGTTATTATTGAAATACACAAGGTAGCGGAAAGTGAAGTTCTAACGACACGCTTACAAACCCTTATATATATATATATATATATATATATATATATATATATATAGTCATCTGCAGACAGATCTGTTTCGCTGTATCACAGCTCATCAGTACGGTTAGGCATCCGATTGCTTTTAACCCAGGATTGAAACCCGACCGAATATATATATATATATATATATATATATATATATATATATATATATATATATATATAATAAGTATAATAATTATAACAATATTAATAGTAACAGAAATAATTCTACTAATACTAGTAATTGTTATACTATAATTAAATTCGTCTTGAAAAACCCACCGAGAACGAACTCGGATAAAAAAGGAGGGGAAATAAAAAAAGAAACAAACGAAGTACATGAACAAATGTAAAATACTCATAGGAAAGAAAAATCCCAAGACGAAAACCCTAACACTAAAGCGCTCAATACAAAAGTAGATCAACAAAGAGGGTTTGTTGGCTCTTGCTTAGATTTTCTGTCTCTCTCTCTCTCTCTCTCTCTCTCTCTATATATATATATATATATATATATATATATATATATATATATGCAAGGGTTTATTCGGTAATTAATTTGAACACTCTCGGCTATTGGTGTGTGTTTACATTGTATATAACATACTAAAGTCCGACCTCCCCTACCGAGCAACCATTGCTCAGAGGCAGAACTGCCGCCTGATGTCAATTCGGTCGGGTTTCAATCCTGACTAGAAGCAATTGGATGCCTGACCGTACTGATCTGTTTGCGGATGACTATATATATACCGTGCCCAGTGAAGGTTTAAAACACATTACAAAAAATGTTTTTTAGGTATTTTAATACATCTGCATGAAATAAACTTTTACTGCGCGTAAAACATAAATTTAGAAATTTAATCAAACATTCAGATTTTTAAGAAAAATTAGAAGTAACCAACGAAGAGAAACCAACATTTAGTAACTCAAAAGTGTACAACAAGTTTATTGTTTTATTCACAAAAGTTTTTTTTTTTATAAAAGTGTTCAAATTTTACTAGAATGTTCTAAATTGCGATAGGGGGATTTAGAATGTTCTAGAATAATTTTATGCTTAATTTTAGGAATAATTAAAAGTATTGCGCCATTCTTTTTCTGGTAACCGCGCTTTAAATATTGACAAAATGGGGAAAAGCAAAAAATTGACTACAACCTCTGTAAACGTATTGCTGACCTTTATACAAATTGACTTGGTTATAGGAAGACATCTAGTCAGTTAATTGTGCCACTGAGTACGATAGTTCCTTACTGCAAAACGTGTCATTCCATTCGTCCTCAAAAAGATCCAGTCATCCTAGAAAGGTAACAGGACGTACGTCAAGATTATTTGCGAGAAAAGTTGGCAATGAGCCCCGAGTTACGCTTAAAGAACTTCAGGGAGGGCTAGAAGAAAGTAGAGTAAAAGTGAATATGGATACAATTAGTCGTGCACTTCATCAATAGGTTCACTTCTTAAGCAAAAGCAAAAGCACGTTCTTGCTAGACTGGATTTTGCAAACGAGCATTGTTTAAAATCTGCAGCATTTTGAGAAAATTCCCTTTGGTCAGACGAAATAAAAATTGAAATTTTTGGAAGAAATGTCTTGGCAAAGATATGGAGAAAGAATGGTACTGAATATTCGCCGAATAATACTATCCCAAGATTAAAATTTGGAGACAAATCGACCATGATCTGGGGATGCTTTAGTGTTCCATGGTATAGGGAACGTTGACATAATAAAAGTAATGATGAATGAAGTATATTACAGGATATCTGGTAGATAAATTTAGGTCATTTGCTGGGCTTGAAACCAAGTTGGGTCTTTCAACAAGACAACGATGATTAATACACTGCAAAACTTACAAAACCATGGTTAAGTTTAAATAGAATAGGCGTTCTAATATGACCAAGTCATTCCTAGATCTCAATCCGATTGAAAATTTATTAGCCGAGAAACAGGCAAGAAATTCGTCGAAGACTAATTTAAACGTCTACACGCTGTAATTAGCAATAACGGTTAAGGTCCGAAATATTATAGATTATACAATAAATATATTGTAAACTTTTCTGTTATTTTTTTCTTTCTGGGATATTTTTTTAATTAATTTTTTTAAACTGATTGTTTGAATATATATATATATATATTATAATAAACTGAAAAACAGATAGATTGAAACCCTACTTTTTGTTGCATTCTCAATACATAGTATATCTTAATACAGTAATGTTGTTATTAGAATGGTTTAAAAAAGCATTTTATCACAGTCACCCGAAGAAGAAGAACAATGTTCCGAAACAGCATTTTTTGTGTTGTTGTATATATATATATATACATATATATATAATCGTACTCATGAGCTGTGATAAAGCGAAACAGGACTGTCTGCAGATGACTACGCTCTCGCTCGCTGATTGAACACTACGGAGAAGTGGTAGACTAAAAAGCTCCCACGTCTATTGAACTAGAGTAGAGGCTCGCCCCTTGTTTCCTGTTTAGGATGTGGTTTCCGGTTTTCTCTTCTCTTCTCTTCTCTCTCTTCAGACCTTGGTATTGGTGCTTCCGTGAGTTTCCTGCGATCTGGCCGGTTGGTGGCAACGGCTCATCACTGTGAGGGTACCGGGTTGGCAGTTTCCTGGTTGCTGCTTCCGACCGGTAGTTAGGAGACCTAACTCTTGCGTAGCGTCAAGAGCGGCTGCTCTGATCAACAGTTGTATAATATCGGGGTTCTTGTAGTGCCATGTCGCGCATGGATAGGTGTCCCTGCAAGCGCTTTCGGTGGGCAACCCCGAGGCCACACCTTGTTGCAGCCCTAGCCAGTTTCCCTCCCAGCACAGATCGTGGGTAATGACCGCCTGTATCCTCTACCCTAGGTCCCTTTCTACAAACAGAATCATGACTAAACAAATCAGAAATGACCCTAAACCAGTTAAATCCAAACCACCTAAACCCATTAACTTCTCCTTCACTAATATCCGAGGCATTCGTACTAACTTTCCTAGTGTAGAAGCGTTCCTGCATGAAAAGTCCCCTGACATCCTTGCGCTCTGCGAAACTAACCTCAACTCAGCTATTCCCTCCTCTGACCTCTTCATCCCTGGTTATCTTACCCTTTTAAGGAAGGATTCCACTGTCCACATGCATGGACTGGGTGTTTATAGCTAGGGTGACTTCACTCGAATCTACTGACCACCAATACATATGTCTCCACCTGTCTCTCCTCAGTTCGGTTAGCTACCTATTCTTTCTTTACCGTTCTCCCTCCTCTCCTGACTGCTCCCTACTAGATAGCATTGCTGACGACATAGATAAGGCTATCTTCTATCACCCATTCGCCCACATATTTGTATTTGGAGACCTCACTGCCCATCACTCTGAGTGGCTTAAAAACGCCGTTACTGAACCGGCGGACATTCACGCCATCAACTTTACTATTTCCCAATCCCTTACGCAAGTGGTGGACTTCCCCACTCGCTTCCCAAGCACTCCCTCGGGTCATTCCTCACTGCTAGATATATGTTTCACCTCTGCGCCTGACGCCTGTCAAGTCTCGCAGCTTTGCCCTCTCGGCAACTCCGACCACGCTGAAGTCTCCCTCAGTATTTATTTCCAATCTCACTCCCCCCAGGAGCCTCCTACCTCTACCAAAAAGCTGACTGGGATGCCTTTCGCGATTTCCTCTGCGACGTCCCTTGGGGAAAAGTGTTTGACCTATCAGTTGATGACTGTGCCTCTGAGGTCTCGTCATGGGTGAAAGCTGGCATTGATGCCTTCATACCCACCAGGAAGTATTGCTTAAAACCTCATTTCTCTCCGTGGTTCTCTCCGGCCAGCTCAGCCGCCATTGCCCACAGGGACCATTACTTCCGTCTATTCCGGAGACAGCCAACTGATCACAATAGGCGCCTGTTCATATCTGCTCGCAATGAGTGCAAGAGAACCCTAAATGACGCCAAACAGTTGTTTGCTGAGAGAATGCGACAGCACATAGCTGACCGCAAGTTCGGCTCCAAGGACTATTGGAGGATTTGTAAACGAGTGCTCAACAATAGGAAATGCTCAATACCTCCTTTAATCCATGGATTTGAGGTTCTCACGTCATCTGCGGACAAAGCTGAGTGCTTTGCCCACAGATTCTCATCCAACTCCACATTCGACTCGTCCGGAGTGCACCCACCCGACTTCCCTATTAGAACTGAGGCCAAACTGCACGACGTATATATTACCCCGACAGTAGTATCCAGAGTAATTTCAAAACTCGACCCCCATAAGGCGTATGGAGACGATGGAATCCCGGTGATAGTCCTTAAGATGTGTGCTCCTGAACTTTCCCCTGTCCTCTCTAAACTATTTAACTGTTGCCTTTCTGCTTCCTGCTTTCCTGCATGCTGGAAATTCTCTTCAGTCGTTCCTGTCTTTAAGAATTGTGGTGAACCCTCGGACCCAAGCAACTATCGCCCTATCAGTCTTCTACCGATATTCGGAAAAGTATTCGAGGCTATAATCATCTCACCGCCCACAAACTGTTCTCCGACAGGCAATATGGATTCCGCTTTGACAGGTCCACGGCCGACCTGCTAACAACCGTAACGGAGTACATGCTACAGGCCCTTGATGAGTCTGACGAGGCTCGCGCGGTTGCTCTGGACATCTCCAAGGCTTTCGACAGGGTTTGGCACTCTGGCCTCCTATGCAAACTACGCGATTATGGTATTACCGGTCGCCTGCTTGACCTAATCCAATCTTTTTTAAATAACCGCAAAATGAAGGTTGTTCTGAATGGGCGTGCCTCTTCGTCCTACAGCACGAATGCTGGTGTCCCACAGGGCTCTATCCTGGGCCCGACGCTCTTCCTTATTTTCATCAACGACCTCCCAGATGAGATCAAGTCCCAAGTAGGCATCTACGCAGATGACACTACAATATACTCCCGATCCAGTAAGAAACCTGTCGTGGCGGACAGACATAATCTCGCTGCTGACCTTGAGCGAGATCTACACTCTGTGGTGAACTGGGGCAAGAAATGGCTTGTCAACTTCAATTCATCTAAGACCAAGCTGTTGTCTGTCAACCATTACAGGCAACCTCTTCTGCCTCCCATAAGCATGGACCAAGTGATTCTCCCTGAGAGTAATACACTACGCCTCCTCGGACTTACCCTGTCCTCAGACCTCAAATGGAACCACTATATTGAATCCATAGCAAAATCTACTGCTAAGAAGATTGGGTCACTATGTCGATCCAGGATGTTTTTTCCACCTGAATCCATCCTGCATATATACAAGTCAACCGTCCGTCCGTGCATGGAGTACTGCTGCCATTTATGGTCAGGTGCCCCTGCCGTTCTCCTCAGTGTTCTTGACAAGCTCCAAAGGAGAGTCTGTAATGTGATAGGTACTGATCTGGCGACTCGACTGCAGCCACTTCCCCATCGTGGAAATGTGGCCTCCCTTTGTCTCTTCTATAAATACTTTCATGGCTTCTGCTCGGATGAGCTTAAGTCACTGATGCCTCCTCAACAGGTGTTTACTCGTGCAGTCAGGTTAGCCAAACGCAGACGACAATTCTACTCCTGCAACTTCCTCTCTCGCACTTCCCGCCTGTGTGTGGAACTCACTCCCGTATTCTTGCTTTCCTGACGGCTACAACCTCCAGAAATTTAAATGCAAAGTCAATACTCATCTACTAACCACTGGCCTTGCTCGGGGTGAAAGGATTAAAAAAAACAAATAAAACTAACGCACTTATGCATTGTTCATTCAGTAATTTGAACACTTTCGGCTACTGGCGTGTATTCACACTGTGTGTACAACACGCTAAAATTTACCTTCCTCCATTGAGCGCACATGATTTAGAGGTGTATATATACACTACCAACCATAATTATTTGGCCAGCACAGTGTTTCATACTATTTTTTGGGATTTATTGCCAAGTGAATAATTGTAAATAAAAATAGAATAGTTCTTTTGTTAATAATGCACAATAACATGTGCATCAAATGAATTTATAAATATTTAATAATTACCTATATTGCAGTTTCATCAATGAAAGAATGAAAAACATTTCGGGTGATTCGGAGGAGTTCATCTTTGCTTCCTTGCATGTAAAATTTTGCAAAGTAATAAGAACAAAAATGTACATAAGAATGGTAAACTTTGAAAAACACTAGCTACTCTGGCATCTACGCATCATTCATTCAGCAATGAATTAGAATATTCTCAGCTATTGGGCGTGTATAATGATAATATAGACGCTAAAATGTGTGCCTCCTTAGCTCAGAGGTAGAATCGCCGACTGACACCAATTCGGTCGGGTTTCGATCCTGGGTAAAAAGCAATCGGCTGTCTAACCGTACTTGAGCGGGATCTACACTCTGTGGTGAACTGGGGCAAGAAGTGGCTTGTCAACTTCAATTCATCTAAGACCAAGCTGTTGTCTGTCAACCATTACAGGCAACCTCTTCTGCCTCTGTCGCCAGATCAGTACCTATCACATTACAGACTCTCCTTTGGAGCTTGTCAAGAACACTGAGGAGAACGGCAGGGGCACCTGACCATAACGAAGCAAATCTGTCGGCGGATGACTATATAAATATATATATATAGTCATCCGCCGACAGATCTGCTATGCATATATATATATTAGAGGTTTATAAAAGAAGCTGAAAGACCTTTTACCCATATATAGTAAAACCATAAAGATGTGCGTTGTGGTACAGTGGATATCGGCTCGGAACGAGAAATCGGTGAGCCGAGTTCGAATTCCAGCTGAATCCATTGTATTCACTTACGCGCAAATACCCTTGGGAAAGGTATTAATCCGTCTATTCCTTCCAGTTATTGGTTAAATAGCAGGACAGATTGGGTTCTATAGCCTTGGTCGGCAACCAGTCTACCGCAGAAAGCAATGGCAACCTACTGCGGGATAATCTTCTGCCCAGTCTGTCATGTCGCTTTCGAGACATGATCGCCCAAGTGTGTATCACGTATGGCACTTAACTGACTGACTGATATTACTATATTATACTTAAGAAGCTTCGAATTGTAGTTATAAAAAAGTAACCATTAATTAGTTACTCATATTGTCCCACTATCATTTGTCTTTTAAGTGTTATTTATTTACGAAAATATGCTTGCGATTTTACGCATGCGCACACTAGTAGCATACAGACATTCCACACTCACCCAGTTTACTCTGATCTTGCATTGCATTATTCCATTTCTCTTTCAGAAGATTCAGTCTTGCATTTTATTCTGTCACTTTTAATTGTTTTTATCAGCTGCTGTTTTTATTAAATTACGTTCAACATGCGTAAATATTCATTTTTCAGAATTGAATATTTCTGCCCAGTGAAGATCTTATATGTATTATGTTTTCATAAATGAGCATTAAAAAACGGGGAAAAAATACTGCTTTCAATTCTTTATTGATAATTTTCTTTAGACTGTTTACCGAGATTTTCAGACACATCATGTATCTTAATCAGTTTATGAAACCTTGCGTTCTTTGATAATTCTGTTTCTAAATATTTGATTACTGCAATTTCTACTGCTGCCAAGTAATTCTTACATTAGACAAGAGATTTTATTTTCAAAAGCATTTTTGTGTCACATCTTGTTTGCCGACGGAACTGGAGATGGCTATTGATCGAAGTTTCAAAAATTAAAGAAACAATTCTATAGATTTATTTTTAGTGCGCAATAGAAAAAAAAAACATACATTAGAATTTTGGTTATATTTTGATCCTAAATTTTACTGCAGTCAGTATGTTCTAAGTCTGATATCAATAATCGTAGAAAAGATAACCAATTAAACATTAGCTTCTTCTTGTTTATATGTTTATATAAATTTGTGTTTGTAAGAGAGAGAGAAAGAAAAAGAGAGAGAGAGAAAGAGAGTTTGTATGTGTATGTGAGAGTGTGCATATACGTGTGAGTGTGTGTATTTCTGTGTGTAATGTTGGATGAGAATCAGCTAGAATGGTAAATATGTAAAACAATTCTGAATTTGCTTTTGCTGTCACGTTTCACCAATGATCTAGCGTCTTCAGAAAAAGAATTTTATTTAATAAAATTATCTGCCCGGTGATGGCGAAATATATCAAATTGAATATATATATATAATATGTCAAACTGAATATATATATATATATATATATATATATATATATATATTAATATTAACTATAGCAACAACAATACCAATAGTAACCGAACTAACTCTGCCGAAACTAGTATTAATTAAGCTATAATTTAAATCGTCTTGTACAACCCACCGAGAACGAACTCGGAGGGAAAAGAAGGGGAAGTAAAAAAAGAAACAAACGAAGTACATGAACAAAACGTCAAGCACTCGTAAGAAAGAAAAAAACTGAATTAGCCTTTCGCTAAATTGTTCTCTTAATTTTTTTTTTTTTTTGTAATAAAATTTTGTCTCCCCCCTTTCTCGGGTTTTGGTGTCTTCTTTGTTTTAATTTGAATTCCTATATATTTGCTACTTTAAATCTTTGTTGTTAGCCAATTTCCCTGACGAGCCGCTGGGCGAAACCGTGGTAGGTTTTTGGCTCTTGCATAGATATTCTTTCTCTCTCTCTCTCTCTCTCTCTCTCTCTATATATATATATATATATATATATATATATATAAGATGTATAAAACACACACATGCACATACACATGTATATTTATATTTCTAAAGACATATCTTTATTATTTGTAATTAAACCACTATAATAATGTTTAGGGTATTAATAACACACACACATACACACATATATATATATTTACATATAGAAACTTATGAAATTTATGAATGTATGATCATTTCTGCGAATTGAATTCGCTTCATCGGCGATGTTTAATATTATGGAAAAAGTCAAAAAAGTGTGAGCGTGTGTGTGGGGGTAAAGAAACCAGAAGTAGACTTGTAAAGAGAAAAAAAAGCGTAGCGAATAGAAAGGGAAAGGAAGAATGAAGGGAAGGGAATTAAATCTTACGGAAAGTTACGAAATGTTACTAACCGACATATTTATTTAAATTTAATAATTTTAAAATAATGCTCAAACAAATAAATTTAGATAGATAGATAGATAGATAGATAGATAGATAGATAGATAGATAGATAGATAATGAAAGTGGAGAAGCTATCTTTAGCTGAACAGTATTATTTCAGTCAAACCGACGTCAAAATTTCGTGAAGGAATTTTTGTGATATCTTCAATCTTCGAGTTTTTACTCTGCTGTTTACCCAGTTATTTCCGTATTTATATGAAGTTTCGTCTAATTTGATTTCTTTGTATGTGAGTGATTCGTTCTGCTTGATGAATGTTGTTTCTTACGTGATGCAGGATATGCAAGTGTTTAATTGCTTTTTATTGTTTTAGCCTCTTTAAGCGTGCTTAAATGTATACCTGCTTAATTTTTTTAAAGAATCGCTCACAATCAAAGATATCAAATATATATATATATTGATTTTTACCTATCAATCGAAAAAATATTCTATTATAAATCAATAATAATAATCCAACGTATTTTTTATTTGAAATTAATTTCTAAAAGAAGTATAAATAAAGTAATACACACACACACACACACACGCACACACACACACACACACACACACACACACACACGTATATTATATATATATATATATATAATTTTATTTTTCAAACTTTTTTAAAAAATTTTTTTTAATTGAGAAATATTGTTATGAAAATATGCGTTCTCCGGTATATTTTCCTAACAAGATTTCTCGATCATTTAGGCCAGTAGATGAAAATATAAAGACGAGCATTCAAATATAAGTATTCATTAAAAAAAAGTAATGTTTAAACAAATATCTTTAAAAATATATCAGATTTAATCCATTTCGTAATGTATTTCGAAAAATTTATACGATCTACGTTGTATTGAACACTTTTAAAAAGGTAAATGCCGAACAACTCGGGATTCTAAATCTGTTGGTTCTCTTCATCGATATATATATATATATATATATATATATATATATATATATATATATATATATATATACGAGTGAGTACAGAACGAAGAAAGATATTTTTTCACCGTCCAAAACATTAATTTAAAACAGTGCTCGATATATGATGTATAGAGCTGTGAATAATGACGCCGTCCTAAAAATTCTTAAAGTCAACAGACAAGATAAGTTCCCCAATCACAAAAAAAAAACACACAAACGCACAAAACTGACCACGTAATCAAACCCCTCCACACACCACGTTCTTCGAAATTCTAACCAAAAGATATACCAACAGATAATGCCATTAACCAACAATTTAGCACTTACACACCAAGTTCTTCAAAAGTCTAACGGTCAAAACGGAAAACACATTACCTTCATTATCAATAACCCCAACCAACCCCACAATAACAACGAACCAAATATAAACAGCGGATGATTCCAGCTTTTGCTTATTCCTCCTGACGAAACTCTGGACAGCCAACGTTGAAACAAACATATGATTGTAGAGAAGAGGACATATTTAGAAAAAATTATGTACATGTTCTAAAACATAATTTATAATAAATATATATATGTCTTTCTTCGTATATATATATATATATATATATATATATATATATATATATATATATAAGCACAAAAAGTTTGTCATTTTAACTGAGCAGGTTCATGCCGACTTTGAAGTTTCGTGGGGATACCGTTATCAGGTTCTCACTCGTCAAGGCTGGTTTGTAAACGGGGGAGAACATCATATATATATTTACAATATTCAGGCCGGTAGATATAAATAAATATATTGTTTAATTATCAAAAGCGTAGTACCTATTGAAATACGAGCATCCATTAAAATAATGCTTAAACAAAAAAATTTAAAATATATCGGAGTTAATCCATTTCATAACGGGTTTTGTAAATAAATTGTCGTTGTTTACATTTGTTTACATTAGGATACGAAAACAGAGCAGATATGAATTCTTTGAAAATCAGGAAATTGTGTGTTTAAAGGCATTCAAAGTCTTTCTACCTCCACTCATTTTCGATTACTAACTTTTAAATTGAATTTTGTAAAATTAAAAGAGTTTTCTTGACATTTTCATTTTAGTTTTAATTGAGAGTTAAATGATTAAATTTTCTGTTTCCAGTAAGCAAACTTCTCTGGTGTATTTTAAACAGAAATTATATTGATTGAAATCTAAATTTCTTAGATATTTTTTTTAATCTTTCAATTTTCCGGCTATTTTTGAGCGATCGACACATTTGTATAAAAATGTTAATTCTCGGTTCTAAAAACCTTGCAAAAATAAAATATATATTTATGACAGACTATATTTTTGCAAATTAACAAATTTAATGTTAAATTAATCTGATTTACACAAATATTATATATTTATAGCATGAAATTTAGAACAAAACTATTTCTTAAACACAGTTTTACATTTTTCGGGGCAGATTTTCAGAAACAAAGCCAAGATGTTTCAAAAACATAATAGATAATTTATATTCCCTAATGTTCCTTGCGTTTAACTAATAAGGCCAATTTTCGCAAGAAAATTTCATTTCTTAAAATTTTATAAATTTACGTGGTGGGGGTTAACAGATGTAAAAGAAAATTATTTTTACCAATATTTTTTTAAAATAGTAATTTCAAAAATAATTTCATTCATTTGTGAATGAATAAGTGTTTCACTAAAATCCGATATATTTTTGTTTTTTGCAAGAATTTCCAAATTAATGTGTTTGTCACCGGAAAAAAATGAGTTTTGTAATATTACGTTTTCCATTCTAAACTTTCGTAACGATTTGTTACATGCTAACTAAAATCAAAACAAGTCATTTCTTCAAAGTTTTCCAACGTGTTTCAAGGGATTAAATATTTTAAAAAATAATTGAAAATTACTTTCATCTTTCCTCTTAATAATAACATAAACATTTTTATGGAAATAAGTTGTTTTAATAAATTTGTGGCTTTTTCAAACACACTATGCCGTTTTAATTTTTTTATTATTTTTATTTTTTCAGTGATTTAGAAGTGGTACCTATCTAAGACATATCAACTCAATAGATGGTTTCCCATAAGGGACGCATATTTTCTTAACAAGATTTCTCGATTTTTTAGAACAGTAAATATAAATAAAAATACTGTTTAAAAAACAGAGTATTTACTAAAATACGAACATCCATTAAAAATATATTAAACATATAAATTATATATATATATATATATATATATATATATATACACACACACACATCTATCCAAAACGATCTATTCAATAAAAAATATTATTAGACGATATGTAGAGAGATCTCTGTTGATATTATCCAGAGCAATACGATATACATAAAAGAAAACTCAACACGCCATCAAAAATGGTTATAAATGATAATTTATTTCGACTGGCCAAAATCTCTTCAGCCCGCAATTGCATTTGGTTTATATTTAATCAGAATATTCAAAGAATTTGCAAAACGTTTTTTTTTAATGGGGAATCCGAGTAATATGACCAATAGAAATTTTAAGTACTGTCTCGTTAGGTTCACAACGGTTAGAGGAGAAAAATACATGCATTAATTGTGGTTTGATTGGAGTGAGAGACCATAAATCAAGCACCCACCCCCACCCATCTACATATATATGTGTGTGTGTGTGTGTGTGTGTGTGTTTAAATGTGTATAAACATATACACACACAATTTATGTATGTTCAAATGTATATAAATATATATATACCCACACACCCATATATACACACAAATATATCGTATTTACACACCATCCTTGAAAACCCTATATACATGTGTATACACACAAAAGTAATACAATCACATATATACACCAGTATACAAACTTCACATATACACACAAAAATACCTATATTGATGTATATACATAAGACGAAGTTGTAATACACATATACAGGCATGTATGTCAAATACATGGGAAAATGTAACCACAATTTTCTACGTACGCAAAAATTTTCAGAGAATAATTAACACAAAATTAAAAATAAATCTTCATTTTGATAGAGTGCAATCATTTAAATTCCGGTACTAACACATATATGTACAAGTGTACAAACCAACTTCACATGTACACACAAAAAGAACATCCATTCAATTAAATATATAAGACAAAATATTTGTATACATATACAGGTATATATATTAAATACATAGCAAATTTCAACCACAATTTCCTCAATACGCAAAAATTACTAAGGAATGATCAACACAAAATGACAATAAACCAGCACCTCCGATAAAGTTGAATAAACTTAAAATTCTATTCAACTGCTACTTTAAATTTATTTTTATGACGTATTTATCTGGTTTAATAGTTAGCTAATTTTTCTGAATTTCTAAACATCTTTTCAGGTAAGCATAAATTACATCTATTTCTGAAGCTATTGGGAGTTTGAGATTTGTCTATAACGTTTATGATTAGCATTTTTCTGTTTTTCTGTGCAAAAACCAAATAAGTGTGAAAGTGAAGACATTAGAATAATAATGCCTTAACAAAACTTCGAAGTCAGCATGACTGAAATAACACTACTCAGATAAGTGACAAACTACTCGGGCTTCAATCCTGAGTTAAAAGCAATCGGAGTCTAACCGTACTGATGAGCTGTGATACAGCAAAAAAAGATCTGTCTGTGGATGACTATATATATGTATGTATGTATGTATGTATGTATGAATGTAGGTTTCTTTAAAAATGACGGACAAGTTATTATGGTCAAGTTTTTTATAATGTAATTTTTTATGTGTTCGAATGATGTTTTCTTTTCAGAACATAAATTATATAAAAATTATAGTATAATTATTCACGAATTTGGATTAATCAAGAACACAGTTTTTCAAAGAACATGTAAACTCATGAATTATATTTTGTTCTCTGTAGTTTCGATTTTGCAGCTGACTTGTTATTTTTATTTATTTATTTTACCTTGCCTGTCATTTTAATGAAATTTGCAAAAAAGAGAGATTCCTTCCTATATATATATATATATATATATATATATATATATATATATATATATATATATGTCTGTGTGTGTGTGTGTGTTGTTTCTTTTTAGGATACAGTCGCTTTCTCACCGACGCAGTGTGGCTTCCCTCTGTCTCTTCTACAAATACTTTCACGGCTTCTACTTTGATGAACTTAGCTCACTGTTACCCCCTCTATATGAATTTACTTGAGGCACAAGATTAGTAAGTAGGTCCCAACCTTTTACTGTGAAACCAATAAATTGTAAATGCAAGTTCTATTCCGTCAGCTCCTTTTCTCGCACTTCTCGCCTGTTTAATTTTCTTCCGCTTACTCCCTTTCCCAACAGCTACAATCTTCAAGAATTAAAATGTAAAGTCAATAGTCATCTCCCGTCTCACGTA
Source organism: Ascarosepion bandense (assembly GCA_037127315.1). NCBI lineage: Eukaryota > Metazoa > Mollusca > Cephalopoda > Sepiida > Sepiidae > Ascarosepion > Ascarosepion bandense. Next base: position 108,020 of record JBBBDQ010028530.1, read on the forward strand.
CTTGGATCCTCTCTCTCATGCTCCTTTCTCCGTCTACCCCATTCTCATCAGTTTTCTCATCCTTCTCTTACTCTCTTCCTGACACCTTCTGTAACCTGTCACTCTCTCATGACATTCCTTTAATGTAACCTCCTGTACAAGAGTGGCAGTAAAATGCCTTGCTTGGGGCGACACGATTATAAAAAAAATGAATAAATGTAATTTTTTTTATATCCAATCATTAAAATATATTTTTAAAATTTCAGCTTTTTCTAAGCAATTCGGTAAAAGGTATTTAGTTCTGTTGCTTTATATGGCATCTGTTTTGGTGACTTGTTCACGTTCCTACTGCACAATACATTATTTACACAGATAATAAAATAACTAATATGTGACGAAATATGTCTCTTCCTTTGTTTAACTAAATCATCTTAATCACTTTACTTTGTTTGTGATTCAGAAAAGAAATGAGTGAGGTGCCGCCGAGAACCCCGCTGGGACGCATCATTTAGTGTGAGAACAATTGTGTGGCATAAGACTAGGAGATTTCGCACAGCCGATCTGTGGCGTTGATATGGTCATATGACATACAGTAGTGCCAATTCTTTCTCGCTCATCATATAACGATTGTCTAGGGCCAATGATGAAGCTTCGGGAACCATAATGAACAACCAATCGATTCCAAGTAGACATTCATAATAAAGTGCGTGAAACAAATGACCGCATAGAGTGTTAGGTGTGAACAATTTCCCCAAGGACTGGACGCTCTTCACAAGGTTTGAACCGGGGTAAACAAGGAAGAGCAGCAGCTTATTTACAACACTTCGTACGGTGATGGATTTTAGAGTAAGTTATGATTGATTTAATACACAAGATGGGATAAAGAAGGAGGCCTTTAATCATTACAGAAGCGGATAGGTTTTCTGACAGTGTGCGTGTAGCTTTTATATAGTAGAGACTAGTGGGGGATTCATTTTTGTTTTATTTATAGCTTGGTTAATTCTAAACTTACCAGGATCTATGCAGCTAGTTTCTGTCAAATATAGTACTAAGTAGCGTCGCTTGGGAAATCTTTCTTCTTTAAGTTGGAGCAACCTGTTTTAAACCGTTACTGATACTATGCTCCTTGAGAGTTGCTTTCCGTTAACATGAATTGGGAAGATTAAACAGAATCTATCTTTTATATTTATAAAGGTTCCATTGGTCAATGCTTTGAATATTTTTTGCTATATTTGGTCTTGTGCTCCAGCTATATATTTATAGATTCTTGATAAAATCCCAAAAAAGTATCTGCAATGTTACTGATCTTGGCCTGCCATATCGAACTACAGTTTCCGCTGACATGAATTGAGGTTATATTGAATTATATGCTAGGTTTGAAGGTAGGAAAATTTCTACCCTGTGTCTTGCAAGTTTGGCCACCACTGATTTAGATAAAGCCTATTGAAATTTTATTTTACGATCATTCCTTTAAAAATGTAATAACTCGAACAATTCATGTATTTTTCATGTGCAATACACTTAGCCTTGTAACTTCCTAAAATTAGTAAGGATAAAAGATAGCGAGTAGGTTTCGTTATAGAGCCAAGAGCTCTTAAAATTTCGCTCTCTAATCTTTGTAAATTTAAAATATCAACAGTCCAAACTAGAAATATAAAGTAGACAAAATAACTGTTTGCATTTGTAAAAAAAAAAAACTGCTTTTTCTTCTTTAAGTATTTTTGTAAGCGTTTGCCGAGTGTCTCTGCTTATCGTCCTCAACAAATAAGATATGAAAATAAATCGTTTGAATTATGAGAATCCAATTTTTGAAAACGATTAAAGCATACCTGCTCTTCGATTGTCGATACACAATTTTGATTTTTCCTTCCTAATATTTTCTTCTTGTTGATAACAACTTGAACATTAGGCGGAAAAAATTAGCATGATAACAAATACGCATTTATCATCTATTATTGCATTAGATTTGGGGGAAAATAGGAAAAAAATGCAAAGTCTCTTATGAGGATTTAAAGATTATACATAAATAAGGTATCTCTTTACAGACCTTGCTTTCGTTTTATTTAATTTCATCTTTTACTGTTTTCTCTATTTTACATACCCCTGCTGGCAAAAACATGAAGTCGTAATTCTAAAAAATTGTTAGGAAAAACAATTATACAGTCATTTTTGACGATAGTATAGTGATTTATACTTTTTATATGAGGCCGATTTAATGTCCAAAATTTAATGTTATATTTTGCTGATTTCTATCTTACTTATTTATAAATCTACTATTCGTCCTGATTTTTAACATTGCCACAAATGGTCTTGTGCTTCTGCTTTATATTTAGAGATACCTTATCTAAACTTATTTATAAATGGAACTTTGTCTCTGTGTGTGTGTGTGTGTGTGTGTGTGTGTCCGTTACCTATAGACTCCGAAACGGCTGAACCGATTTTGTTGAAAATTTACACAGTTGTACTATAAGCGTCTGCGAGTGTTCTTAGCTAGGTTTTGTGTCGAGGTACCCCGATAAATATCGAAAAGCGATAATCGAAAAAATCGGGTTATATAAGGAGTGGTCCGATTTTAATTAAATTTGATACACTCATAGACAAAGACATAAGAAACGAGATTCAGAAGATTCAAGATTGCAGTTCTTACAATAGTGCAGAAAATTTGATATCGATACCAGGAATTCAAAATTTGATTTACATCCATTCATTTTTCTTTCAGTCTACGGTTTCGCTTTAACTGGAAACAACTATTGCTTTTTAGTCTTTCGTGCCAACGTCCAAAGAGTCTGAGCTCCAGGACCATAGATTAGTTTTAAAGCTTTCATTATACTCAAACAACGCCGGGCTATACTGCTAGTAAAATCTAAAGAAGAATCTGCAATGTTATTGGTCTTGGTTTCAGTCATTTTTTCCACCGCCTTAATGTAGCTTTCTTGCCATAAATATTTTTATGTTTATAGTTGTGATAAACTTTCCTCTTTCATTGTGGTTTCATTTTTAAATATTATTATTATCTCTTTGCCCCTAACTCTACAGCCTAATTTTTTATATGAGAACTAGTTGGGATTACATAGAGACAAGATATTATGGTGACTGTAGTAAGAATTGTAAGAATGTATAGTTTTGCTGTATGGAATACTGTGGGATGATCGGGTCAGTAATTGTGGTTAGTTAAGTTTAAGAGAAAACAACTTGAAAATCAGCCCTTATCGCCTTGTGTCACATTTTTGCATCAAAACAAAATAAATATTACTTTTCTGAATTGTATAATGGCATAGGTAGTAAGAATGGTAAGTAAGTGTGTGTTTATTTTTTTGGTGTAAAGAATATTGTGTTATGTTTGAATCAGTAATCGTAGCTAGTTTACGATAAGACAGAATCAAGACAAGCCTTCTTTTTGGCCTTGTGCCGGATATTTGTATTAAAACAAAAAAAAAACTCCTGGGTATGATGGTAAACTGCGTCCGGCAGCAAGGCCTCTATTGGAAGGTTGTGAAGAGCATAGAACCAACTCTTAATTGCTGTTGTTCCCAGGTCCACCCAGACCCGAAGTGGTAGCACCTGTTACGGTCTCAGCTATGGGCAAATAGTTAACTTCAAAACCGGGGTCAAAACACTATGAAAGTATAAAAATAGACGTTTATAGAAATATATACGTAAAAATAGACTTTTATATAAAAAAATATACATTTTTGAATGAAAGAACCAACAATACATTTTCGAAGAGTAAAATTATTACCATAACACATGTTTTAAGGGAAAAAATTATTACCAGCAATACATTTTTGAATACAAAACTAGAAGACATCTTCAATGTTCTAAAATAAAAAAGATAAATCAACCTTGTCATAATAACTTAAAACCCTAACTTTTCGGCATTAAATAAGCCACAGAAGTGGATATGCCGTTAAACAAAACGCAAACTCAAACTAATCAAAATAATTTTAATTTAATTTTATATATATATATATATATATATATATATATAACTAAAGTGCACGGCATATAGAAGAAGAAAATCTATTTAAATAGACGAAATGTTGTATGTTTTCACATTTAAAGCAACAATTCAGGTTTATTCAGATTTAAACTTTGATATTTGATTACGGGAAGATTACAACATTTATTTCAATGCACTCTTTGCAAATGAAATGAGGCGAGAAGAATTTCCCACTGTTCAGACTACTTTTAAGATCATTTAATAAGCAAAACTTAGCCGAGAATAAAGTCATAATCATGGACCAGCCATGAATAAATCAGCCATTCGTCCACGCATTGAAGATTACAGTTACATTTAGTCTTCTGCTATGTCTTTAGACATTTTTGATAGAAGAATCCACTATTTAATTGGTCCTGACCTGACATCTCGGATTCAGTCTCTTTCCCAACACTGTAAAGTAGGTTCCCTTTTCTATGAATAATTTTATGGCAGTTGTTCTAACGAACGTTCAGGATGCGATGTGTGTTTGAGTGAGTAGTTGGTCTAATTACTGTTGTTAAATAACATAGTCCCGCATTCATTTCATCTAATGTTAACTGCTGTTTCTTCTACGATTAAGGATTGTTTTTTTTTATTACTAACAATATTTTGTATAGTTTCTTGTATATAAAATTTTTATCATTATAAATGATAAATGAATTAAAATGAATGAATGAATGAATAATGAATATTAGCGTTTCATTTTTAAAAGTTGCTATTTTTATTCCCCACAGACAAATTGTACATATAGGAACTAATTACGATTTCATAGAGACTTGGAGGTATTATAGTGGCTGTAGTAAGAATGGTATGCTGTTTTGTCATAAGTAATACTGTGGTATGTTTGGGTCAGTAATTATGATTAGCTAAGTTTAAGATAAGACAGATTGAAGATCAGCCTTCTCGTCGACCCCTTTTTTGGAGTTGCGTCATTTTTATCTTTCAACATAAATATCTCTTTCCTCTATGAAATCGCTACTTCATGAATGTAAGCGCAGTACTAAATTACTGGTACAGTCTCCACATTTTACAGTTGAAATAGCTAAATTCAAACGTAAGTTCTATGCTAACAGTTTCTTCTATCGCACTTCTTGCTTGCGGAACTTCCTTCCGGCTTCTTGCTTCCAATCAACTTTGATCTTCAAAAATCTAAATGCAATGTCAATCGTTATCTTCCCTCTTCTTAGTTGTCATTATCACGGACTTCGGGAAGTGACACCTACTACTGAGAGAGACTGTAAATATTATATATACATCTTGGTTGTACCACTCTGTTAATAAAGTAGTTTATCTACATTTCTCTGGTGGATAAAAAACGCTGATTTTCAAGTTGTTTTCTCTTAAACTTAACTAACCACAATTCATTCTTCATTCCACGATACAACCTCCTCAATAATATATTTTTCTCCTATTCCCTAAAACAGAGCAACCTCCCCAAAAATTGCGTCTTAATGGCTTTATTGCCTTGCATGGGTTGAAATGATTTAAAAAAAACAATGACGCATTTTTTTTCTGTAAAATATCTTCAAAAATCACCTTGCAAAGGTTGGTGAAGAGAGTTATAAGTTTGGAATGTGGGGTGAACGTCAGCTCCAGAATCACTTTTGAAAAGTAAAACAAATCCAGTGTTTCAAAATTAAATATCAACGTTATCAGAGAAAATATTTATGCAGTTGGGATAAACTTGTCAAGATTACCGGAATTGAAGATTTCAAGCCTCAATACCGGTATGTAGCATCAAAAGCGCTGTCGTATGTTATAGCACAGAGCGATCACTCAGATGAACAATTGTGAAAAGTTTAATTTTTGAGGTGCTGTAGCTAATATGCCATCTTTTTCCCAGTTAACAATAAACTTGAAGTCGTTTTCGACACTGGTTGCCATTTTGACTTTTTTGAATTGAAAAAGAAAACAAGAAATGGTGAGCCATGATCGCCTAAGTGCTGAAAAGTTATGTAATTTTTTAAAATCTTACCTTATTTTACTGCTTATAGCATGCATTTTTCCTCTAACAATATCTCCAAAACCCACCCTACGTTAGTTCATCAGTTACACCCGATCGTTAGCCCATGAAATTAAAACAGGTCCGGTGTTTCAAAATTATATAACAACGTTCTGAGAGATACTATTCATGCAGTCAAGATTACCGTTAATGAGAATTTCAATCTGTAATACTGGAGTAAAAATTCAGCACTACGGTAAGAACTATCGTTTGTTAACCTAAACATAAATTAAGCTTATTTTCTACGTGTATCTAAATTAAAATTAACGCTCCATTTTGGTTGGTGATGAATTTGTCACGATTAGGGAGGATTTCAGGCTTTAATTGGGTTAGGGTTTCAACTTCTGTTCTAATTATTACATTCTGAATAGTTACCTGAAGGCACGGTGGTGCAATGGATTCCAGCTTGAATTGGGGAATCTGATAGCAGAGTTCGAATTCTAGTCGAATTCATGACATTCAATCACGTGCATTCAAGGATTCGTGAATTCATCTTCTTCCCCCATGGTATGGATAAATAGGGTTTTTGGGAAAAAGGACAGGGGTTTTGGGGAAAAGGACAGGAGAAGAACGAGAGAAGGACTGGAGTAAAGTTGGTAAGAGATAACATTGTATTTAAACTCTTATAGATTGTAGCTATTAAAAATTCTTTCAATTCAATACCAAGCGTAAATACATATTTTAAAGTCAGGTTTAGAACTGCTACAGGTAACCTACAACCGAGTACGCCCTGTCGCATGGACAGGAGGTTAACGTCTAAAGTAGTTCCTCAATTAGCCTACCTGTTGGTGAGGAGGTTGGCATGTTACCCCGCAGGACAAAAAGCAAGACCTGTTTAAGGGCGAAAGAGCTTCTTATAGATACCAACGATAAGCATGTATAAGCATGTTTATATATATATATATATATATATATATATATATATTTCTCTCTTCTGCATCCAACTATGGGTTAAATGCAAGGACTTATTGAATCCTATATCCTTGGTTGGCAACCAATCATAACAACGAAATGGCACCCTACTGCGGGAAAAGTTTCTGCTCGGTCAATCACGTCTGTTTCGAGACATGCTCGCTCAAGCGTTTTTCATATATTGTACTTGTTATATTGGTCTCATTATTTTACGTTTGAAAGGGGATTGATGTAACTGTAAGTTCTATACTAACAGATTTTTTTTCTTTCTTAAATCTTTTCCAGTCATCTTTGATTGTCAAAAGTTTAAATGCAATTGTTGTCTTCTCTCTTCTTGGTTTCTTTTCTTTTATTGTTCATTTTCTTTAGTAATTTTTCGTTTTTTCATATTCCCTCACACTCAGTAACTCCTTGCGTCTTCATGGCTTTATTGTCTTGCTTGAGGTGAAATTGTTAAAAAAATATAGTTGATAATTATTATTATTATTATACGGTAAAGGATATGATGTTGGTTGCTGGGAAAAATTTTCAGGTCACCGCTCGCAACTTAAGAACCACTTACGTTACTTCGTGCCCTGAAAAGACATCTGACGAATAATGGTTTCAGCAATGGAATCTTATAAATGGTAGAAAGAACAAATCGTGCTAAGAAAACGATATCGAGAAACGATACAGTAAATTTTTAAGCAATTAATAGACTTACCGTGTATATTTCCGATTATAAAGTAACCTTATGATAATGTGAATATTGGTTATCGCACCTACCGATAAAGAACACTCAGAATTTATGATAGTTGTTTTTCTTCTTTTAGAATTATAGTATAAGACAACCCCTTTATTACGATTATTTTTATTCCATTTGAGAAGCCACTTTAGGATGTCATGTAGTTATCTCCCTTTAACTCAACTCTCTCAGTTATTTGTTCACCACTGCTATAGCCAGGTATTGAACTCACAACACTTTGGGTCAAATCACCGGAACTAACCAACGCCTATATCGACTGGACAACGTGTCCTTCAGTCAGTTAAGTGCCATGCGCGATACACGCTTGGGCGATCATGTCTCGAAAGAGACATGACTGACTGGGCAGAAGATTATCCTGAAGTAGGTTGCCATTGCTTTCTGCGGTAGACTGGTTGCCGACCAAGGCTATAGAACCCAATCCGTCCTGTTATTTAACCCATAACTGGAAGGAAGAGACGGATTAATACCTTTCCCAAGGGTATTTGCGCGTAAGTGAATGCAAGGAATTCAACTGGAATTCGAACTCGGTTCCCCGATTTCTCGTTCCGAGCCGATATCCACTGCGCCACAACGCACATCCTTACGTGATCGAAATAAAGGGTTTGGTTCGAAATTCCTAGCACTTGAATAAGGCCGCGGCGTACAAGGGCTGAAACGTCGTTTACATGAGATCAACAGTCCGAACAATGTAAATAAGATTATTATATTTTGTTGGAATTTAATGAAACAGTTTTGGCTTTAATGAAAATAACTTTTGTTTACATATAGATTTTCTTTTATTATTGAAGAGTAAAAAAAAATGCTTATATATTTTTGGATGAGTACATCTGGAGCACATGATGAGAAAGAGGGTTTGGAAAATCTGATAATCAATAGGTTAATTTCTTCAAGCATTTTATAGTCATTCAAACACCCTAGATTTTTGTAAACAAGCCCACTCCATACAAGGCAGTGAAGCCATTAAGACACAAGGAGTTACTGAGCCTAAAATAATTCTTCATCTTTTTCACGTGCCGTGTCCCTTCAAGACGTACGAGATCATAGACTTCCACTTGCCCCTGTCTCTTGTCGCTTTTAATGTTTTTCCTCTTGATATCTCTCCCAAATCCCGCTTCACCATCTATTTGCTCAAGCCTATCAAATATATTTCGCGCTGCTTTCCCTGTCTCTCTTTCCTTCTATCCATCCTGTATTAGATTTTCCAAGCTCTCTTTCCTCATTACGTGTCCTAGGAACCTCAACTGTTTCTATTAAGTATGAGTTTTTCTCGTTTGCGTCCTTTCCAATACCTCCTTATTGCTCACGTATTCGGTCCATGGTATCCTCAGCATTCTTCTGTAGAACCTCATTTCTGCTACCTCAAGCCTCTCCTTCATCCTTAAAGAGATCGTCTAATAATAGAGAACAGAAACATTACTAAGGAGCTAGAACAATAAAAGGGACAAGAGGAACAGAGAAAAACAACACAAGACGTACTTAGTGAGCTTGACTAAATAGACGGCGGAACAGTGTTTGGGATGAGTAAATAACAAGATAAACTTTATTAAGAGTTACAAAGGACAGGAAATTGTAGAGAGCCATGATCACCTAAATCCTGAAGAGACACAGCACACGAAGAAAAAAGTATTGGGTTGGCCACAAAGATTGGGGCATTTACTTTTACTTAACTATCTGGTCGGGCGCCCCTGCTATTCATCTAGGGCTTCTGAACAGGCTCTATAGGAGAATCTGTAATGTGATCGGTTCCTACCTGGCGGCTCGACTCTCACCGACGAGATGAGGCTTCCCTGTGTCTATTCTACAAATATTTTCATGACTTCTGCTCCGACAAGCTTAGCTCACTGGTGCCCCTCTACAAGAATTTACTCGAGTAACCAGACTGGCAACAAGGTCTCACCCCTTTACAGCGAAAACAACCAAATGTAGCAACCACTTCTACTCCATCAGCTTCTTTTCACGCATTTCTCGCCTGTGGAACTCTCTTACATATACTTGCTTTTTTAATAGCTACAATCTATAAGAGTTTAAATACAATGTTATCTCTTACCCACATAACTCCAGTCCTTCTCTCGTTCTTTTCCTGTCCTTTTCCACAAAATCCCTTGAATCTTGTTTTTTATTTACTCTATTCACACAACACTAGTATTCCTATACTTCTCTTGCATTTTTCCGATACCCCCTGTAAACGGTTCCCCATTCCATTCGCTCTCCTCGTATGTAGCCCCCTGAGCACCAGCGACGGTACTGCCTTGCTTAAAGTGAAACAATTAAAAAAGAGAAAAAAAAAGGAATGTCTTTCTATGTAAATTCTTATGATCTAAATTTTTGTTTTGATTTAAATAATTCAGGGCTGATAATCCGTAGAAAACGAAACATTGAAATATTAAACGATGCAACAGGTGAATTTCTTCACATATTTTATAGTCATTCTGATTCGCTATAATTTTATTTTAAATCGAATTAAGGCAGAGAAGCAACTTTGATAGAAGGGGTTACTGGGTGTGGAAGAATTAGAAAACAGAAACATTACTAAAGAGCGAGTACAATAGAATAATAATCAGAGTAGACAGTAGATAGTGACTGACATTGTTTTTATTATATTTTTGAACATTAAATTTCACTGGAAAGCTTTTATGATATGCACTTTTCAAAATGGTATTTTTCTTTTCTTTTTTTTTACTAAAGTGGGGAAGAAAATAAGTAACATGTTTGCTTATTTTATTTTGTTACGTTAAAAAAGGTGAAAATGCTCGTGAAATGTTAAAAATGTCTTGTGCCTAAATTGTTATTTACTCGTCATTTAGGTCCCCCACATGTCCTTTCCCAGTCATGGACTTCATGTTTGCCAGGCATATTATAGGCACTGCATTGGCTTTGTTACATTTGATAAAGTAAAAACGTTCTTGAAATATTAAAAATGATTTGTGCATTTTATGAAGAAAGTGATGGGAAAAAGAATCAAACATGGCAGAAGTGGTTTCAAAAGTTTCGCAAAAAGTAGTTTCACAAAGTAGCCTATCTTATAATTAAACCAAGCAAGCCACAAGTACGAACCTAAGCATACCACAGTATTCGTTACATAAAAAGAACATATTCTTATTTACCATTTTTACTACAGCTACCATAATACCTCAAGTCTCTATGAAGTCTTTACTAGTACTCCTATGTACAATTTTTCTCTGTGGAGTGAGGAATAAAAAAAAAATCCTAATGTGTATTTACAATGAATTTTAATAAATATTTATAAGAAACACCATAACGACTAGTTTATCCAAACAATTACCACGAAAGTATTTATAGAAAGAGTCAGGGAAGAAATTATGAATTATAATACATCCTAAATTACAAATAGGAAAATAGTCATTTTTCACGGCCCCTGCTAGCTTATATTATTTTGTCTAGTTGTTTGTTTATCATAACTTGGGTTATTCTTTTGTTGTTTTAATGCAACGAAAATCCTAACTTCAAATGTATCGATCGGTCAAATTTTTCCAGCAATATTTCAGTTTTTGTTGCAATTACGTCATGAAATAAGGTTGCAAAAATATTCGTAATCTGCTGGCAAGAATTACAACAGCTGGAGAAGTAGAAATAAACTAATGCTATAAAAGAGATGATGTCTACACTAAAAGTTATCCAGTACGGTGTTCGTGGCTTAGAACGTAATACAATTATCTTGCTTGAAATAGCTGTATTGTCTGAAGGTCTTCATTCGCAATGGTCCAGTCGATACGTTTAACGTGTTGGGGTCGATTACCATTCTGGTTGTTCATTTTTTAAGCCTTTGTTGGATGAAAGCGGCTTGTTAAACGTCCGTATCACGAAGACGTGCTGAAGCGCTGACCTTTTGTAAGGGAGTCAGTATTCTTAAAGGGCAGACAGCACTAACAGCGCTTAGTAGTACTGTGACCAGTAGCTGTAATTGTTTCATCACTAGCAGCTACTGCCCGCCAGGATCATCACTTGAAGAAACGGCGATGGAAGTGGGTAAGGCGGTAGTGTTGGTGTTAGTGGTTGATGTCTTAATAAACGACAGACAACAGACACCTGACTTGGCGGGAAATGAAAGAAAAAGGGCAGGAAAGAGTAAAAGGGAAGGGTAGTGTATAAACGCTGTTGTTATGAGGCAAGCGGTATTACTAGGGTATTATCAACAACAATAAAAGCACTGAGAACAAGAAACGGATTGTCGATATTGCATAAAATTGATCACGTGTGATTTGTAGAATATAAAGAAACAAAAAATGGTTGCGTTTCGTCCTATATGTTGTTTGTGCAAGACGTGAGGAGGGGGAGATTTTAGACATTTAAACGCTTTCGATAAACGAAAAAGACATAAAGAAAAGAACGGAGTGATGTGCAGGTTGAGTAATCGGCCAAATCACGTTGAAACATTGGTTCCCTTACGTTCGCCAAAGTTAAGCAACGTCGAGTCTGGACAGTATCTTCCCGTTTGGTTCGTTATGTTCATTCACCATTTAGAATGGCATGAATTCACTTCTCATACCTCCCAGCTATGGGTTAATTTGTACGGTCTCTATCACTAGATTATTATTATATCAAAATAAATTCTTACGATCTAAATTTTTGTTTTGATTTAAATAACTCTAAAAGGGTTGATAATCCGTAGAAAACGAAACATTGAAATATTAAACGATGCAACAGGTGAATTTCTTCACATATTTTATAGTCGTTCTGATTCGCTATAATTTTATTTTAAATCGAATTAAGGCAGAGAAGCAACTATGATAGAAGGGGTTACTGGGTGTGGAAGAATTAGAAAACAGAAACATTACTAAAGAGCGAGTACAATAGAATAATAATCAGAGTAGACAGTAGATAGTGACTGACATTGTATTTAAATTTTTGAACATTAAATTTCATTGGAAAGTATGTAGCCTTAAGAGAGCTGCACGAGCGTGAAGTATGAGAAAATAAACTGTCAAAATAGAACTTACTGTTACATTTAGCCAACTCAACTAAATCGATGAGACCTAATCGCCAGTCTTGTCAGTCAGTTAAGTGCCATACGTGATACACGCTTGGGCGATCATGTCTCGAAAGAGACATGACTGACTGGGCAGAAGATTATCCCGTAGTAGGTTGCCATTGCTTTCTGCGGTAGACTGGTTGCCGACCAAGGCTATAGAACCCAATCTGTCCTGTTATTTAACCCATAACTGGAAGGAAGAGACGGATTAATACCTTTCCCAAGGGTATTTGCGCGTAAGTGAATACAATGGATTCAACTGAAATTCGAACTCGGCTTCCCGGTTTCTCGTTCCGAGCCGATATCCACTGTACCACAAGGCACATCCTATTCATAGTCTAGGTACCACACCGAAGAGTAATATTCATTCTAGAAAGATACAAAAATGTGACACAGGGACGAAATATGGATGGGTAGTCTATGTTATAATTAAACTAGGTAGCTCCACTTATTTTCAATACTTAGGTATTGAACATTACTTAGGTATTAAAATACTTAGGTATTGAAAATAACTGGAGGTACCTAGTTGTTGACTAGGTTTGTTAACTTGGCTCAGTTTTGTAAATCGCTCCATTTCATTGGTTAGAAAATAATTAACACCGGATCGCGAAATTTGGCTTTCGTCTTTTTCTTTCAGTACATGGTCAATCCTTTTTCCTACTGGTCACAATTAGATTTCACATTGGATATTTATTCAATATTCAACGTGATTTAGCAGGTTACTCCACCTCTGTTCTTTTCTTTAGGTCTTTTTCGTTGATCGAAAGCGTTTAAATGTCTGAAATCCACCCTCATACACAAACATCATATAGAACGAAACGCAACCATTTTTTGTTTCTTTATATTGTACAAATTATACGTGATCAATTTTATGCAATATTGACAATTCGTTTCTTGTCTTCAGTGATTTTATTGTTGTTGATAATACTCTAGTAATACCGCTTACCTCATAACAACAACATTGATACATTTTCTTTTTAACTGAATTTTTAAAAATAAAAAATGTATTCCTGAAACTTTAATTTTAGTTTAATTGAAAGCTAAAGGAATGAATTTACTATTTCCAGTAGGCAAAATACTCTGCTGTATTTCATGTAGAAATTATATAGATAGGAATCTAAAATGTTGAGGTTTTAAAAATTAGTTCCAATTTTCGGCCATTTTTGAGCGATCGACACATTTCTAAACAAAAGTTAATTCTTGGTTTTAAAAAAGCTTGCAAAATCATTATTACACATCAGACCAAGAGTGGTTAACCAGAATTGGCATAAAGTGTATAAGAATTAGCAAACAGAATCATTACTAAGAAGCAAGAACAATAGAATAGTAATCCAGAAGAGAGTAGATAGGGATTGACGTTACATTTAAATTTTTGCAATATAAATTCACTGGAAAGCTTGTAGTCTTACGAGAGAATCACAAGTGTGAAGTGTGAGAAAATAAACTGTTAGAATAGAAGTTACTGTCACATCTAGTCAACTCAACTGTGAATTGATGGCACTTCAAGAGTATTGCGCTTAAATACATAGAGTCTGGGTACCATAGCGAAGAGCTCATTTGAACAATTACCATAAACTATTTATAGAAAAGATATCATTATATTATGATTTGTGATGCACCTCAAAATCTTCTTCTTCTTCTTCTTCTTCTTCTTCTTCTTCTTCTTCTATGTGCCTTGTCCTTTCAGTACGTAGGCGATCATGGCCTTCCACGTTTTCCTATCCCTAGTGGCTCTTAGCACGCTTTCTTCTGTAACATATCGCAACCCCCGTTCAGCCATCCATCTGCATAGGCCCTTCAAATATGTTATCCACTACTTTCCTCTGTCTCTTTTTCCCTCTATCTGGCCTGTTAGTATCAGATTCTCTAAGCCTTCCTTCCTTATTGCATGTCCCAGGAACTTTAGTTGGCTTATGAAAATCGTGTAATGTTCACCGCCCCTGCTAACTTAAGTTTTGTTTTTATAGGGAGCTTGATCATGCTTATTAAATTTGCCTTTCCCCAAACAAAACCGAACACCCCACAGGTTATATTTAACATCATCAGAGAAAATAAAAGTGTTAATATGAATAAAAAGGGTTTCGTTTGTATGTTTAAATAGAAATTTATTTACGGAAAAGAATAACACCAATTTGTAAGAAGAGAAATTATTAAATAAGTAAATATTCAAAGAGAAAGTGTAGTACGGAGTTAAATGCATCCAAGGTTCGTAGTTGTAGCGAAATGTGTGCATGCAGACAAAGATTAACAAGGTAGTAATAAATTCTCCTTTCTTTCTTTTAACAGACGGCGAGAAAGTGAAAACGGAAGTAAGGCAATAAAGAAAAATTGTACTTATTATCTAAAATTTTTAGGAGTCAGTTGATGTGTATTACTGTTGTTATTGTCTTCTTCCTCTTCTTTTTCTTTGTTGACGGCGAGAATGACAAGGATGAAGAAGAATAGATAAAGAAAAATTGCACGCAATAAAAAAAGGGAGAACGAATGTGTGTTGTCATGACCTCATGTCCGGATCAGTGGATTTATTTATTTATTTTTTGTGGCATCGTGGCGGTGTTCTATCTGATTTCTGCTCTCATCTAACTGATTCCACATTCTTTCTCTGTATATATAGCAAAAGACTTGTTCACACAGGCTTCACTTACTTTTGTAAATCGCTGTCTTTCATTAGTTAGAAAATAATTAACACCGAATCGCGAAATTTAGCTTCGTCTTCTTCTTTCAGTACGGGGCCAACACTTTTTCCTATTGGTCAAAATTAGATTTCACACTGGATGGCGAAATTCGTAAACAGTGAAGAGAAGAGAGTTACCTTTAATTCCGTATTCACCACATGTTTTTAGGTTAAGGTTCGTGTTCAATATGTACACAAAGAAAGTGTATTTGCCCTATATATATATATATATATATATATATATATATATATATATATATAATTGACAGAATTAACTGAAACTCAGATATATATATATATATATATATATATATATATATATATATCAGTTTCAGTTAATTCTTTCAATCCAGCAACTTTATGTACCCTCTGTTTTGGCAAAGTGATGTGCTTTGTGGTGCAGTGGATATCGACTCGGAACAAAAAATCGGGGTGCCGAGTTCGAATTCCCGTTGAATTCCTTGCATTCAGTTATGCACAAATACTCTTAGGGAAGGTATTAATCCGTCTCTTACCTCCAGTTATGGATTAAATAATAGGACAGATTGGATTCTATAGCCTCAGCTGGCAACCAGGCTACCGCAGGAAGCAATAGCAACCTACTGCGGGATTATCTTTTGCCCAGTCAATCATGTCTTTTTCAAGACATGGTCACCCAAAGCGTGCATCACGTATGGCACTAAACTGACTGACTGACTGACTGATTGAGCTTACAACTATTTGGGTCAAGTTGCTCTTTTGATTACTTAACCAAAGCTTTTTGTCCACTAGGCCATATGCCCTTAAGAATACTGAGATATCAAAAAAAGGCATGGTACGTGGAATTAGAACAATCTACCCGAGTGGACTAAATAAAGGGTTTCGTTCGAAATCCCAGCATATGAAGAAGATCTGCGCGTACAACAGCCGAAATGTGGATATGAAAGATGTGGACAACAGTCTGAAGAATGTAAATATTGCAAATAGTTACAATTTCTTTAGTTTTTGTTACGGACATTTATTCCTTTTTTGTTGATTGTATTAAAACAGATTTAAATGTCTTTTGAGAATGTCTGTTTTTCTTTTGGGCTCAGAAATGATTCATAGGAAGTAAAGATACAAACGGGTAAACATTGTCGAGTTCAAGTCAGTTTTGAGTTTAGTTGCTAAGACCGAAACTCTACTTCATGAGTAAGACTGCTAAAAAACGTCGGAACAATATCTTTGTAAAGTGGAAAGTTGGGTCATAAAATCGCACATGTGACCAGAAACCCTTTCTGGGTTCTTTAGAAGTTGCATCATGGGAAAATGAATTTATTTCTTTTTTTATTCTTTTTTTATTATTTTATTTATTGGTTTTGTTTAATTTTCCCGAACCATTGAGAAAGGCATCATCTTCTATCACTCCTCGTCTCTTCCCCACCAATGGGTTAAACAGTAAAACAGGTTGGGGTTTCTAGACGTTTCGTGTCATCCTGCCTAGAAGAAGCGCTGCGTGGTGAAAAAATTAACAAATAAGAACTCATATGATGCGGACTGCGGCGTGAATGGCTCCTTCGATGGACCTCGGTTTTAAAGACTGAACGAACTTGAAACATTAATACCCCAGGCAAAGGTCAGTGTGCATTACTGGATGGGTGATTCGGTAGGAAGAAGTAGTCTAGGAAAAGATAAATTATTAATTCGAAAAA
This sequence comes from Ascarosepion bandense, assembly GCA_037127315.1. Lineage (NCBI taxonomy): Eukaryota > Metazoa > Mollusca > Cephalopoda > Sepiida > Sepiidae > Ascarosepion > Ascarosepion bandense. The sequence continues at coordinate 124,971 of JBBBDQ010028530.1, forward strand.
AAGAAAAATGATGGAAGTGGAAAACCACTTTCCCGAGAAATAGAAATTGAGAGATAAAAGGAATCTGTGGAGAGCCTTAATCGTATACGGGTGGGGGAGAGAGGAATCGGGAGAGTAAACGAGCTGAATTGACAGACAGAATGTCAGGCATAAAGAAAGAGACAGGACAAGTGTGACAGAAACTGAGCTAAAATTACCCCCTTGTAAAGAGAAAATGAAAGAAGCGCTTAAACGATTTAGGGAGCCTTGGTAGGATCATTACATCGAAATTTGTGTGATTTGAGAAATTAGTATCTCCTTACTGTTCACTCTGTTTAGAGGTGAAAGCGTTATCTTCCGAAGCACATTCACGACCTTTTCTATTTTATATGCTTTTAGATGCTTCTATTTCGTCTTTTCTTTGTCTCTTTTTCTTTCTTTCTTTCTTTCTTTCTCCTTCCCTCCTTTCATCTCTCTCTCTCTCTCTCTCTCTCTCTCTCTCTCCGGCTTTTTTTTTCTCTTTTCGCTATCGATCTCAATTAGGGGGTCTTTTCAATTGGCTACAAATTTTTAGTTTCTCTTTTACTTTAACTAGCTCTTGCGTCAAATTGAAAATCTTACTCTCTTACTACCTCGCGCTCAACCTGCTAAACTCAGCACCTGCCCTTCCCGCCCCTTTCTTTACCGTAACAAAACCTCCAGCCTCGGCCGCCTTTCTTCTTCCCCGCCCACTCTCGACCAACATCCACCGCTACCAATGATCAAACACCCACTCTCTTCAACCTCACTACTCGCATCTTCCACTCAATCCCCTTTTCACTTGCTCGGTCCTTCCCACCCATTCTTTCCAATGTTTTAATCTGAACACTTTTTTTAAAATTTTAACTTTTTTTTTTAATTTAATTCCTGTCTTGTTTTCTTTATATTCAACTCTTCTAGTATTTTGGCCTTTAATTAATAAAAAAAAACTTGACTAGGGTACGAGGCGTTTTTCTCTAGAAAATAACCTCTAGTCATAATATTTGCCTGACATCAAGCGGTTTAATGGATGAGTCTTCGAATTTATGTCTAATGAGAGCATGGCATTGGTGAAGGCGTTCCACTGGCCAATCTGTCGACACACGGTAAAACAGATTCAAAAGCACGCCGACACCAGCAGTCCTCGTAATAGGCAGGAAAATGTGCTAGTATGTGATAGTGTGTTCGCATCGGCGCACAAAAATGGAGGGCTACAGTTACGAGTGCTTTCGTGTACGTATGTATGGATGGGTGCATGTTCTCTTTACACAGTGAAATTGTACGCATAAGACTACAAATGCCCCACTGGGACCGATGCATTTCAGTGTGCACGTGTGTATACATATCGGAGTATAGACAAATGGAAAGGTGAAAGATCAAGTTAGAAGGAAGAAAACAACTTAAAGAAATAAATGGAAAGCTGAAATAAAAATAAAAAAACAACAAAAAGAAACAAAAGAAAATGAACGAAATTAAATACTTTACGTTTCTTCTTTTTTATACCGTATCCCTTCAGGACGTGAGATCTCCACAACTAGCTATCTTGTGTACGTTCAACTAAAATGTTCCGCCCTTAATGTCCCATCTATTTACAGTCCGTTGCATTCACTTACGCGCAAATACCATTAAGAAAGGTAATTTGTCACTTCTCTCTCGAGCTATGGGTTAAATAGCGGAACAGATTGGGTTCGATAGTCTTGGTTGGCAACCAGTCTGCCGCAAAAAGTAATGGCAAGCTAACGCAGGAAAATCTTCTGCCTATTCAGTCATGTCTCTTTAGAGACATGATCGCTCATGCGTGTATCACTTAACAGATATGACTGAGATTGTTAAGTGTTTTACTCGCTGTTTAACATGTAAACAAGATGAGCAGACTCCTTGTGAGTACCAATTTCTCTACATTCTCTTTCTTTCTGTGAGTTAATGGCCATACGTGATACATGCTTGGGCGATCATGTCTCAAAAGAAACATGACTGACTTGGCAGAAGATTATCCCGCAGTAGGTTGCCATTGCTTTCAGCGGTAGACTGGTTGTCAGCCAAGGCTATAGAACCCAATCTGTCCTATTATTTAACGCATAACTGGAGGGAAGAGGCGGATTAATACCTTTCCCAAAGGTATTTGTGCGTAAGTGAATGCAATGAACTCAACTAATATTCGAACTCGGCTTCTCGATTTGTCGCTTCGAGTCGATATCTATTGCACCACAGCGCACATCCATTTTTACGTATCAAAAATTTAACTCTTTATCATAGTGTTCTTTTTGTTCCCTTTTTTTTTATTAAAACGTCTTATATATTCCTTCCATAGTTTTCTCAGAATCCTTCTGTAGAGCCAGATGTCTATGAAATTTCCTCTTCATCTGTAAGAAAACGGTCCGGAATTCAATGCAATATGTTACAATGGCTGTTTAGCACTCATTTCTTTGTTCATAACGAATGTTTCCTGTTTCTCAATATTCTGTTTTCGGAAAGTATCTTACGCCATTCCAATGTTTATTCTTTGTTACATTTTCCGTTATCTCTTAAAACATTTCTTAAATATTATCCGGCTGACACTCCTTCGTTTGTTGACGTGTATGCGCGTATACTTGTCCTGAAGCGAGTGAATCTTAACAGTGTGGAGTAGATAGGTGTGCCTATTGTCAGGTTCATACTTCTCCCCTGCCTTTTCAACAGTAGTGAAGGTTTGTCCCTTGTTTCCTGTCTATAAATGGGTTTCCCATTCGCTCTAGAGTCGTCTCCAAATCTATACATTTAATGTCTCCGTTTAAACTCTGAAATTGTATTTACTATTTATTGATTTTTTTTTTTAATACGAGTAAATATGTTTGTCTATCGTCTGGTTCACGCTCCTTGATTTATTCTTTGTTCCCTGTTTAAAACTGATTCTTCCGTTCCTTCTAATACATTCCCATTCTCTTTCACTCCCAGTAGCCCCTTACGTCTTAGTGACATTATTGCATTGGATGGGGTGAATTGATTAAACAAAGAAGTTAAATATGTGTACTTGCTTGATTCTCTCCACTCTATAAGGAGCTTGCATCTTTGACCGTTCCTGTTACTAGCTACTATATTTACTGTCTACACTTTTAAAAATAACCTCCAATCTGTGGTGGAGTATGGGAAGAAATGGTTTGTAAATTTTAATGCTTCCAAAACGAAACTGCTCTGTTTTAATTAACATAGAGAAACTTTCCAACTTTCCATCAGGATGGATCATGATAGTCTCCCAGAAAGCAATACACTGCGCCTCCTCGGCCTCACTTTCTCAGCCAACCTCAAGTTGAATGACTACATCGAATCAATAGCTACATCTACTGCTAGGAAAGTTGGGTCACAGTGTCGAACCAGGAAGTTTTTCTTGTTGGAATCCATCTTGCACGTCTACAAATCTAAAGTTCGTCTATGCATTGTATACTGTTTAATGAGTGCTTCTGTCATTCACCTCGGGATTCTCGACAAAATCACTTACACTGCAGATCCAGAAAGATCTGCAGTGTAAGCGATTCTGAATTGGTAACTCGACATTAGTCGCTTTCTCAACGACGGGATGTGGCTTCCCTATGTCTTGCAATGGCAAACTAATGCGGTATAATCTTCTGCCCAGTCAGTCATGTCTCTTTCGAGACATGATCGCCCAAGCGTGTATCACGTATTGCACTTAACTGACTGACTGACTTCTCTACATAAATCTATTCGAACTACTAGATTGGCAACTAGGTCCCACACTTTTATAGTTAAATGTAACCGCACCTTTTACTCTATCAGTTTCTTTTCTGGCACTTCCTGCCTGTGGAATTTCAATCCGTATACTTGATAGCTACAGTCTTCGAAAGTTTAAGTGCAATGTCAATTTCCATCTTTTATCTCCTTGATTCCTACCTTTCTCTTATTCTTTCTCCTGTACCTTGTTCTTCATTTTTTTCTGCTCTCCTCTCATGCAAAACCCTACACGCCAGTGGCAGTACTGCTTTGCTTGGCGTGATACGATTATAAAAATGCATTTGGTGATTAGTTTTCTTTTTCTGTTTTCCTGTACTACTTGTCTTCCTGAACCATGTTCCTGTATTATCCTTTCCTAACTTCTTCTTGTTCAAGACTTTTCATTCTCTTTCATTCCCTGTAACCTCACTCTTTCTTAATGACATTGTCATCTTGTTTGAGATGAAATGATTAAAAAATTGTTTAAGAGTCCCTACGGTTTTATTTTTTGCGTCTCCTATCAACACGGTGCTATCTGCGTATCTTATGCTGTTAAAATTACGCGTATCAACAAATAATTCTGCTAGGGCTTCTAGTTCGTTTTGAATCGACTCACTTTGTCTGTTCCATAAATATTTTCATGGCTTCTGCTCCAAAGAACTTAAGTCACTGATGCCCCTGCCACAGGTGTTTACTTGTGCAACCAGACTGGCAACTGGGTCCCACCATTTACAGATCAACCAAATGCAGACGACAATTTTACTCCATCAGCTTCTTTTCTCGCACTTCCCGCCTGTGGAATTCGCTTTCATATTCTTGCTTTCTTTACGGCTACAACCTCCAGGAATTTAAATGCAATGTCAATACCCATCTCCTAACCACTTGACTCTAGTTCTTTCTACATCTCCCTGTATATCTTCCTTTCTCTCTACCTTTCACCTGTATTCCCATCCTTCTCTTGCTGCTTTTTAACTGATACGTCTTTCTCTTTACTCTCCTCCTATCTATTCTTTTTACTTTTATGTAGCTCCTTGCACATCAGTGGCGTTACCGCCTTGCTCGGGGTGATACGATTTAAAAAATAAATTAAAAAATATAAGTTTGACTACTTTACTTCTAGTGAGGTGAATTTCCAAGTATAAGATCTCTGTCTCACAGATGCAATTATTGTTTGTCGTAGGTGTTCGAGACTCAGTGAAAAATGTTATTTCCAAAAGCTGGTGTGCAAAGCAGCTGGTATGTTTGGCAGAAGCTAACTTTCATACCCATTGCTTTGTGTTGTATTCAGTCAAGTTTAATATGGTGACTTTCCAAGCGTAGTTTAGATGTGGCATAAGGCCGAGAGTATGGAGCACCCAATGAGGATCATACTCGCTACTCAGTCGTAACTGATCAAGCAAGGCAAGCACGCAGACCATTACACGTCGAAGTGTCTCAGCCAATGTTTAGGTAAGTATACAAATTCCTCGATAAATCTGTAGTTTAATGATATAAAAATCATTTATTGTGTGATACAAATATTTATTTTTAAGCATAATTTCCTTCCACATAGCTTGAACATTATATAGTGAGCAGTGTAAAACCAAATGCAGCTAATAGCCACTGAATTAATGAACTTATATAAAAACTGAACCTTGAAGGAAGAAAGGAGATGGGCGTGAGAGAGAGAGAGAGAGAGAGAAAATAATTGTGGCAAAGAAGGAGGAAGAGTGGAAGAAAATGAGGGAGTGAGAAAATAGAGAAAGAGTGCGAGAGAACATTGAAACGTAGAAAAGAAACGTGAATAAAAAAATAAATTGAAATAAATAAAAGTCCATAATTCCGAGCATGTGAGCAATGATGAGGTTTTGGAAAGGATGGAAACGAAAAGGAAATTATTACTGAGCATCCGGAAGAGACAACTGAAGATCCTGAAACATGCAATGAAGAAGAAGGGTTTGGAGAACCTGATACTAACAGGCCAGATAGCGGGAAAAAGAGACAGGGGAAAGTAGCGGATAACATAATGGAAGGGCCTAGGCAATTGGATGGCAGAACGGGGGTTACGAGATGTTACAGAAAAAAGTGAGCTAAGAGCCACTAGGGATAGGGAGACGTGGAAGACCATGATCGCCTACTTCCTGAAAATACAAGGCACATAGAAGAAGAATTAATGAAAGAGAGAAGAACAAATGTAAAAAGAAAAGCCTGCTCTGAGAATAGGGTCACGTATGGGCGTGTGTTTTCCTCTCTGTGTATTTGCGCAAACGCGTCTGTGAGAGCTTGTACCTACTAACGCACTGATGTATCTTGTGTGGAGAAGATAGGTGCGCCTATCGTCTGGTTCACACACCTCCCTTGTGTATGGACACGAGTAAAGGTTTAGTCCTTCTTTCCTGTTTCGGATTGGGTTTCTGGTTCTATCTAAATATTTTTTTGCTTTTCTTTCACGTCCAGTAGCCCCTTGCATTCTAGTGGCATTATCACCTTTCTTGGGATGATGTGTTTTTTAAGAAATTAAAGGCAGCTAAGTGTCTGCGTTTGTACAGGAGAGATTAAGTCCATGTGACAGGAAAAAAAAGAAAAGCTGAAAATGCAAACAGAAAAAAAGGAGCTAAAACAGGAAAGATCGACTTATTGATTTGTTTTTTTACAGGCTATCAACCTTTTTAGTTATTTAAAACCGAAAAATATTGTAAATTATAATATTGCGGGGGATAATAATTATTCTATTGTAAAAGTTTTACTATTTAACCCATAGTTGAGAGGAGAATAGGAACAGAAAGGAGGAAAGTACCAATAACGAAAAACAAGAAACAAAGCAAGGATTTCCTGAAAGTGTAAAGGGGGAGGGATAAAAAATGGTGAAAAGAAGAAGGCCAATAAAGAAAAACAAGGCAGAAGAAAAATGATTGGTTAAAAAAAAATGGAAGGAAACTAAATAGAATGAATGAAAATAAGAGAGGGAATAAAAACATTTAAGGCATTTTAAAGAAGAATTGAAACTAAAGGAGGTCGGAAAGAGATAGGGTTTAAACCCGTAAAAGAAAAAAAAAATACGTAAAGCCTGATTTTATTGATACAGGACCACATGAGGGGCAAATGCGACCCAGTAATGTGTAAGGGTTATTAACACATACTAAGCTAAAGTTATAACACTATGTCACGGGAATTGCTGATAAATGACAATTGAATAAACGACATTTAATAAGGCTTTCTTTTTACTGTCAAAGGAACATTATAAACCAAGTTTCTCCCAACATATGATGAAAAACGTAGAAAAGTGACAAAATAATACAAGCTTAGCGATACATAAAAACCAAAATTAAGTATTAATTACAATTACTAACCTTGCGTTATTATGGCATACGTTCAAAGTTAGGGATTTCGAGAGAATAATGACACAATTTGCTTTCAAACCATAACAGTAAACATGAAGACAGTAGACTTAAAACACCATCATTATTAAAAATCGGAAGCTTATTTACGTTGTGATGTAGCGGATATACGTTGTGGTGCAGTAGATATCGACTCGGAACGACAAATCGGGGTGCCGAGTTCAAATTCCAGTTGAATTCCTTGCATTTAACTTACGCACCAATACCCTTGGGAAAGGTATTAATCCGTCTCTTCCCTCCGGTTATGGGTTAAATAATAGGAAAGATTGGGTTCTATATCCTTGGGCGGCAACCAGCTTACCGCAGAAAGCAATGTCAACCTATTGCGGGATAATCTTCTGCCCAGTCAATCATGGCTCTTTCGAGACATGATCGCCCAAAGCGTGTATCACGTATGGCACCTAATTGACTGACTGACACAACGTAACGTTTAAATATTTCATAAGAAATACGTTAATCTGACACAAGATGAAAAATCAAAATAAAAGAATAGTATTTTTTCTGGCTGGCTCAAATATATTCTGTGAAAGTTGTTTTGTTGTTTTTGTTTTATGGCATATCAACCTCGGCGGGTCATTTATTGCCAACTATTTTTTTTTTTTTGCTGATAATGCCTTTCTTTCAACAATTTATTGTTATTATATATGTTTTTTTGTTTAGTAATACTTTTTTCTTTTCGCGTATCAAGAATCATTGGGATTTATTTTTAAGGGAAGAGCTCTCAAGTCCTGCCTTTTTTATTTAACCCATAACTGGAGGGAAGGGACGGATTAATACGTTTCTTAAGGGTACCAGTGCTTAAGTGAATGCTCACCGATTTCTCTTTCCGAGCCGATATCCACTGCACCACAACGCACATCCGTCACTTACAGCGCCTGGTATTCCCAAGCGGCCACCTATCTAAATACTGACCAGACTCAACGTTGCTTAACTTCGGTGATCGAGCGAGAACCGGTATATTCAACGTGATATGACCGTAACCTTGAAAGTAAAGGTAAACTATGGAGTATGCTAAGTGATGTAATTTAATCCCTAATAAACGAGAGTGAAAAAGAAAGAAATCTTAATGGGATGAATGAAAATAAGAGCAAGAATAAAAACATGAAAGAGGCATTTTAAGAAAGAAAGAAACTAAAGGAGGTCGGAAATACGTAGAGGTTTAAACTCGTAAAAGAAAAATCCGTAAAGCTTGATTTTATTGATACAGGACCACATGAGGGGCAAATGCGACCCGGTAACGTGTTTGATTAGGTGTTCATAGATGGGTTCACGCTCAGGTCAGACTTGTGTAACTCAATACGCGCCAGGTTATGTCAACAGGTGGGTTGGCAGCGCTTTGTACGCACCACTGGTGGGAGTCTTAAGGTGTCAGGACATGGACTGGCGCAACTTGAGCGTGTCAATATCGATAATTATCACAATAAGATTTGTAATAGAGTTATAATCATCAGTCTCCTTATTATTATTACTTAAAGAGAGTGCAGCATAAATATCCGCTCATTCAAGCGTTTAACTGCCGTAATCTTACAAAATTGAATTAAGCTAACGATAGAGCATCACTCGCTGTTTAATCCACGTTTTTGCCTCTCGTGAGAGCGCGTACGCCAGCGCGTGCGATCTTGTATGCTCACAGATGCAAGTGTTGCTTAACGTGTTTGTAATGTGTGCGTGTGTTTGAAAGAGGAAGAGTCGGGGGTTCGCAAAGGGAAGAGAGAGAAAGAAAGAGAAACAGAAATAATGTTACTCTCCTTTTCTCCTTACTTGTCGGCCAATACTGATTAGTCAAGCATTAACAACTGGGAAATATTACTATGTTGTGAAAGAGACACAAAGTTACTTTATGACTCAGTAAATTCCATTGCGATTCCTTTAGAGTGAGACTAGCTGCGCTGGCCCGAGTGTGACCCAGACCACAGAGGCTGACCTCTTTGACAAATTGGAGGATGAGGTTGGTAAGTGATATCCAATTTATGATATCGGTAAACGATTCTAGTCGACAGTAATAACGGCGGTACTACTTGAGGAACTAGTAAGCTGGTGTGCCACGTTCAAGTAAATCGTTTTGGATAATAAAAAAAAATGGGATCAGGTTCAAGGCGATTCACGCTGATTTTTTTCTCTTCTCCTAAGATCAAATTAAATATGATTTTTTTATTCTCCTACAAACACGATCTTTTTTATCATTTCACCCCAAGCAAGGCGGTACCGCCACTGGTGTGTAAGAGGCTACACAAGAGAGTTAAAGTTATATACAGAAAAATAGTGAAGACAAAGACGAACTAGCTACATGGGAAGAAAGAGAAAAGGCAAGAGACGGATATGAATACAGGATTGAAGCAAGTTACAAAGGTAGAGAGAAAGGAAAAGAACAAGATACTCGGGGTGATGTGGAAAGGGGTGGAGTTAAGTGGATAAAAGATGGGAATAGACTTTGCATTTACATTCTTGGAATTTATAGCCGTCAGGGAAGCAAGTATATGGAAGGGAGTTCCACAGGCGGGAAGCGCGAGAAAAGAAGGTAATGGAGTAGAATTGTCGCTTACATTTGGTTGATCTAACTGTAAAAGGATGGGACATTTATGCCAGTCTGTTTGCCCAAGTAAATTTTTGTGGAGGGAGCGCCAGTGACCTAAGTTCTTCGGAGCAGAAGCCATGAAAATATTTGTAGAAGAGGCAGAGGGAAGCCACATCCCACCTATGAGAAAGTGGCTGGAGCCGAGCTGCCAGGTCGAAACCACATTACAGATTCTCCTTAGGAGCCTGTCGCTGATTGTTGCTGTTTTCGTCATGCAGCTTGCTTTTTTCTGTTCAATTTCAATCAATGGCTAAATATCCTAAAACCGCTGTTTTGTGGAACCGACTCCCAAGAGGATGTTTCCCCCAATCAGTACAACCGAAACCTGTTCAAGTATAGTGCTAACCGTTATCTTCTCCACGTATCCGCTTAAATATGCCTGTTACTCTGTAACACTCTACCTAGAGTGGCTCTCAAACAGTGAACAGGTTCAACATCAGTGTAAAAAATAAATACAAGATATACCGACCGTATAAAATTTTGAATTTCAATATTCAGTTAAACGAAATACAATATTTTATAGTAGAGACAAGACTGGGTTAGTGGCATTTTCGCCAAACACCGCAAATTGGTCAGTCAGTTAAGTGCCATACGTGATACATGCTTGGGCGATCATGTCTCGAAACATACATGACTGACTGGGCAGAAGATTATCCCGCAGTAAGTTGCTATTGCTTTCTGTGGTAGACTGGTTACCAGCCACGGCTATAGGACCAAATCTTTCCTATTATTTAACCCATAACTGGAGGGAATTGACAGAATAATACCTTTCCCAAGGGTATTTGTAAGAGAATGCAAGTAATTCAACTGGAATTCGAACTCGGCTCCTCGCAAATTGGTACAAAACCAAAACATTATTCTGTAAACATGACTCATGTTTATAAATACATCAGATGGAGATTTTTATATAGTCGTCATTCATGTCACCAAACACGATCGGAAATGTTGAAACTGTCAGCTGTATACAATATTTTTTTTTGTTCTTTTTTTTTTTTCATGGTCAATGATTAAAAATTGATATGAGTCAGTGAATCCTATAAATCTTGATGAAAACAACACTACTCTCAGTATGAGTTTCGTTTAACGGCATATCAACCTCTGTGGGTTATTTAATGCCAAAAAGGTAGGGTTTTAAGGTATTTTTTTAATGTCTGGTTATAGTGAGAAGAATAATTTAGTCAGATTTTTATGAAATTATTATTATTATTATTATTATTATTATTATTATTATTTTAGAAAACTGAAGATGTCTTATAATTTTGTATTTGGGGATAAACTATTTGAGCACAGTTGGGACCCTAACAGGTGTTACCACCTCGGGTCAGGGTGGACCTGGGAACAACAGCAATTAAGAGGTGGTTCCATGCTCTTCACAACCTTCCAATAGAGGCCTTGCTGCTGGATGCAGTTTATTGTCATACACAGGACCACAACACTTCTCTGACCCTTATATACTGACGATGCATAATTACAAACAATTACAAGAATTTTATTGAAGATTTTTAGTAGCAGCAACAGCTAAAATTGATATCACATATAACTCGAAAAGAAAATAATGACTTCATTAAGATATATGTTTCACACTACTTCAAATAAAAGGTTAGGAAGGAAAACTCATGGATATTGGGAAGAACGCTGATATCTGGGATTGAAAACCTATTTTCCTGAAAAATTATTTCAAGGTAAAGATTTTATAAATTACGAACAACAGTAGTATAAGTGTTGTGGACCAAGGATAGGTCCGGAAGAAAAACACGAATTCGGGTATTAGTTAAACATTAAAAATATTTAACGAGAGAATAAATTCAAACTGTGTTATTGCCAAGTATTAGACCGGGATGACTCAACTTAACTCCGATAGGTATATTCTCCCAGTATTCATAATAACAGGATAAGTTCATTAGAGTAAAGGGTAGGTCCCATAACAATAAGTTGTTTGGTCATTGAGTATCGTATGTTTCCTCATAAGGAAAAGGCTAATGATCTTTATTTGGAGTTACGTTCAAATTAACCGCAAATTCCCTATTTCCATAGAAAATGTTTCCACTTCCAAAATAAATTAATCCTATAGATTAACTAAATTAGCAGAATGATGACGAAAAGTATATATATATATATATATATATATATATATATATATATATATATATATATATATATATATTGTAATAGTTGTTACAATAGTTTATAAATTCATAGTATCACTACACAAAAATTTTCGCGTTTCGAAGCTAAATTTGTTTTTAGGTACTTCTCATCGGGTGAAGAAGTTTCATTCTAACTACTTCACCCGATGAGAAGCACCGATGAGAAGCACCTAAAAACAAGGTTAGCTTCGAAACGCGAAAATTTTTGTGTAGTGATACTATGAATTTATAAATCATTGTAACAACTATTACAATATAACGCTCTGCGTTTGTATCGAGCACTCTTTATAAAAGTAAAAGCATGAACATCAGGTTAAAATACCTACGAGTTCCACAACTTTGTTACAATATATATATATATATATAATAGAATAAAAAAGGAACAACTAGGAAACGCATTCCAATCTAACATGTTTCACTTTTATTAAAGCTTCTTCAGAGACTGAGAGAAAAATTAAGAACAACGAGACACTGTCCCGGTATCTTGTTATTAGGGTTTAATTCTTATGTCTCACATGCTTTAAAGCAATGAATAATTTTAAATGCATGCGCGTGGAATATTCTGAATTGCAATGTGTATAATAGTGCATGAGTATGTTTGTATAGAAACGCTTGTCGGTTTAAGTGCATGTTTAACGGTAAAGTTACTTAATACACGTGTATATGGGTGCATTAATGTACGTGTCACATGTTTTAAAGCAATGGATAATTTTTTAGATATAATATGAGAAATATTTTGAACGGTAAAGTGTTTGATAGATTATGTGTATGTTTATGTAGAAACGCTTGTCTATGTATATGTTGGACTGAAACGTTAATTAATATAAGTATACTGTCTCTTTGATTATTTGTTCATTTTCCTGCGGTCTCTGAAGGTCAGTCAGTTAAGTGCCATACGTGATACACGCTTGGGCGATCATGTCTCGAAAGTGACATGATTGACTAGGCAGAAGATTATCCCGCAGTAGGTTGCCATTGCTTTCTGCGGTAGACTGGTTGCCGACCAAGGCTATAGAACCCAATTTGTCCTGCTATTTAACCCATAACTGGAAGGAAGAGACGGATTAATACCTTTCCAAAGGGTATTTGCTCGTAAGTGAATACAATGGTACGTTTGAAGGTGCGTTTCCTATTTCTTCGTTTTTCTTTATTCTATCATCGTGTCGGATTCTAATCCATTTATGCAACTCATATATATATATATAAATCAAAATAATAACTAAATAGACTCTGTAAGTATGTAGGCTGTACATTTATACTAAGATAAACCTTCAAAAAAACCACTAACAAACAGAACCTAATTCCGTTACAATCCGGTGCACTGAGGCGTCGGATAAATGGGGAGAAAAAAAGAAATCCGCGGAACAAGAACAAAACATTCAATACTCCGCAGTAAAGAAAAAAACCAAAAGTAGAGCAAAGACACACACAAAAAAAACAGGTTTGCCCTGACGATCCGTAGTGTGAAACTGCGGTAGGTTTTGGCTCGCTTTAGATTTTTTTGTGTGTATATATATATATATATATATATATATATATATATATATATTCTTCATTTGTAAACTAGTTATAACTCGTTTACAAATGAAGAATATTAAAAAGTTCTACAATATAATTTTATTGAACATTTTTAATACAAATATGTACTGGTCTAATTTTATTATGACTAAAAACTAAGTCATTAAGTAATACAGCGAAACAGATCTATCTGCAGATGACAAATTTTATGCTCTCACACCCTGATTGAGCACTCTGGAAAAATGGTAGACTTTGTAAAACAGTAGCTACTCTGGCATATACGCATCGTTCATTCAGCAATGAATTAGAACACTCTCAGCTATTGGGCGTGTATAATGATAATATACACGCTAAAAAGTCTTTTTTACATATTTTGTTTTTGTTTGAAAAAACACTTTTTTAAAAATATTTCTTGTTTCAAAATTACAGGGAAAAATATTAATATTTTTTGTTGACTAAACATTGTTTTTTAAACATTGGAATAAAAATTGAATATAAAGGCTCATTGTTTTTTAATAAAAAATATTTTAGTCGAGTTTGACACGTGTGATTTGATTTCTGTGACGTAATTTAGCAACCATCTTAGATCTTAGATGTTTTACGGAGCAAATGTAAACAATCGGCTCGATTGGCCAAAAAGTGCGAAATGGAAACTTAAACTCAAAAAGTATGTGTCGACCTGGCTTCCCTGTAGATACGTGTCCCTAGAAAGTTTGAAAGGTGTAGCTTAAAAAATGTAGGCGTGCATAGGGAACAGTCATACACAGACTCACAGATTACCTTATATATATATATATATATATATATATATATATATATATATATATATATATCAAAGCAAAATAGCTGAGATAGAAAAATAACAAAGTAAGTCGATATAATTTAAACATTTTTGATAGAATGTAGAGGGGACGACATTTAGCATAGTAGAAAGAAAGGACTAATCATAATTTGTAAGAAGACAATTAATGGTCGTTATTGAGACTGAGTCGAATGTGCATTGTGGTGTAATGGATATCGACTCAGAATCGGAGAGACGAGTTCAAATTCCAGTTGAATTCGTTTCGTTCACTTACGCGCAAATACACTTAAGAAAAGTATTAATTCCTCGATTTATTATTCGATTAGCAGGATTGATTGGGTTTTGTAGCTTTGGTTGGCAACCAGTTTACCTAAGAAAGAAATGGCAACCTACTGCGGGAAAATTCGCCTCATCATTCATGGATCGAAAGACAATTGATCAATTTTATATAAAAAGGGTTTTACTTTTAGATGTTTGTTTAATTAAAATTAAAGTATGTGCTTGAAAAATAGAAATAGGCAAAAAAGAGAACAGTCCCTTAAAAATTCAGTTGTGGCCTTAGATGCAACTTCGTCGGTGAAAGTGTGCAATCGCTTTAAATTATCCGGTAACCGAAGTGGAATCCGACTGAAGTGAATTGATGACTCTACTTAAATTTCTTTTGAGAGACACTGAGCTTCGGACTTTTCAAAAATCAAAATAGAGCGATTCGATTGGTCCATTATTCTTCTTTGTCATGGGCGTGGTTCTAAACTGGTTCCGCAGGAAAAAAGAATTCATTTAGACTGATTGTGAATTTTATATAATCATAGGCACGATCGTTTTTCTCTGTGAGTATCTATGTGTATATAACTCACGCGTTTAACTCTTAGTACTCTGGGGTATTGCCATAGTATTAGTAGGGTAGCGTTCTCAAACACCCCATTTAAAATATTATAGATATGTATTTTTCTTTAATTTTATTGCTATATATTGTATTGTGTGCTCATTTTGGTTTGTTTGAGATAATTTAAAATGAAAGCAGGCATTATTTGAAAAAATCGCCTGGGAGTGAAAGAGAATGAGAAGGAAGCGGAAACCCAATCCTAAACAAGAAACAAGGGATAGACCTCTACTCCTGTTCAAAAGACCATGGAGTACTTTTTAAAAAATTTGTGATCAATCTGATTCTTCTTCAACATTTTTTTTCGCATTCCAAGAGATGAACGAGAGGGTTCCTACTGTCTTTGCATGCGTTCCTACCACAATTTGCTGGAGTCGCGGTGGAGTCATGGATAGCGGTTAGGATTGAGAAATCGGAGAGCCGAGTTCGAATTCCAGCCGGGTTCATTAGATTCACTTACGTGCTTGGGAAAGGTATGAATTCATCTATTTCCTCCTCCTCATTTATAATTAAATTACATATTTGAATGGCAACCGGCCTAGAAGAGGGAAAACGCTCAATTGAAATCCTGCCTATTTAGCCAAACGCTTTGAAAAGGGCAACTTCAAAACAAGTCCACCTCGCATGTCGTCTCGAAGAAAGGAACTACTCCCCCCCCCCCCACACACACACTCACACTGACTACTTCGGGTCTCGACAGAAAATAATAACTACTCGAGGATTAGTACAATGGTGAGAACAAACACAAGATTTGGAAAGGCTGGGGCAAAGCACGGCCCCGCGAACCTCTCTGATTTGGAACTATTCTCCCATGGCTGTATCTCCCAGGGAACTGTAGACGAGGACTGCCATAATTAATTTACGGACAAGTTCTTCTAATTCATATTAATAACTAAAGCAAGAAATTCCTTGGAGTTAACTGACAGAGGTATTTCGAAAGCTAATTGATATTGTTGATTTTGCTTAGCGGTATATAAACCTCTAATGTTGAAATTTAAATATTTTATACAAAATATATTCCTAGATTACAGTCATATCTGCTAATAAAACAACAGTATAAAAGAATTCTGATCTTAAATTATTCAACACTATAAAATACGACTTGGTGAGAGTATGATATAGAGATTATATACATCACTCGAACTAAAGACGGGAATTCGAATGAGAAAATGAAAAATATCCTATGTAACACGTTTAGTCTTTCAAAACGACTTCCCCAGGCTAAATTTTCGTTTCAATTATGGTGATGATAATGGTAATATTAACTGTTTCCTTACAAGGAAATATGTGACGTTTATTGGCCGAGTAACCAGTACTGCTTTCGGTCGAAATTTATAAAATATTTCTCTTAAAATATGTATTTTTAGGAAAACAGGTTTCTCAAGTTCAGTAGCTGTTATCACTCTTTTCCATTATTGATGGGTGAGTTCCTTGCTAACCTTTTATTTGAAGGGGTGTTGAATGCCAACATCTTGATTATGCCTTTAATTCTCTTCTAGCTGCATCTGTTATCCATTTTAGTTGTTGCTGCAATTGTTAGTCCTCGAGAAATGCGGCTTATGTTCTCTGGTACTGATTTTGTTTGTAATTCTGTAACGCTAGTCCACAATATTCAAATAAGGATGACCTTTTTTTTTCTTTTTTTTTTTTAATCATTTCACCCCAAGCAAGGCACTTCACTGCCACTATTGCGCTTGGGGCTACATAGGGGAAGGTAAATAGAAAGAGTGGTTAGATATAGAAAATGTCAGAAGTGGGGGTGATAGATAGTTGGGTGGGTGGGAAGAGTGTTTGAAAGAATGGAAGTTAGTTTGTTAGGAGGTGTCTATTGACCTTACATTTAAACTCCTAGAGATTGTAGCCGTCGGGGAAGCAGTCATGTGGAAGAGAATTCCACAGTCGGGAAGTGTGAGAAAAGAAACTGTTGGAGTAGAAGTTGCGGTTGCATTTTATTGGTTTCACTGTAAAAGGGTGGGATCTAGTTGCTAATCTCGTGCAAATTCGAACCTAGGGGACACCAGTTATCTAAGTTTATCGGAGCAGAAGCCGTGAAAGTATTTATAGAAGAGATACAGGGAAGCCACGTCGCGCCGGTGAGAGAGAGACTGCAGGCGGTCTGCTAAGTCGGTATCCCTCACATTACAGACCCTCCGCTGTACCTTGTCTAGAAGCCCAAGGAGAATAGCAGGGGTACCCGACCAGATATGGCAACAGTATTCAATGCACGGGCGGATGGTAGATTTATAAATGTGCAGGATAGATTCAGACGGAAAAAACCTCCGGGCCCTGCACAGAGAACCGACTTTCATAGCAGCGAATTTAGCAATGGATTCGATATAGTCATTCCACTTGAGGTCCGCTGAAAGTGTGAGACCAAGGAGTCGCAGTGTTTTACTCTCTGGGAGGCAAGCCTGGTCCATGCTAATAGGAGGTAGGTGCGATTGTCTATGATGATTAATTGATAGTAGCTTCGTTTTAGAAGCATTAAAATTTACGAGCCATTTCTTACCCTAGTCCACTACGGATTGGAGGTCCTTTCCAAGCTCAGCTGCAAGGTTAGCTTTGTCGCCCACACCAGATTTTTGATCGAGGCGAGAATAAACTGTGGTGTCATCAGCGTACATACCTACTTGGGATCTTATGGTATCAGGGAGATCAGAAAGTGCGTAGGACCTAGGATAGAGCCTTGAGGGACACCCGCGTTCGTATGGTAGTTCTGGGAAGCATGTCCGTTTAATACCACTTTCAATATGCGGTTAGATAGGATTGACTGGATTAGTTCAAACAATTGTCTAGCTATACCATAGCTCCGCAGTTTGCATAGAAGGCCAGCATGCCAAACTCTGTCGAACGCTTTAGAGATATCCAAGGCAACGGTTCGGGCTTCACCATTCCTATCGAGTGCCTGATATATGTACTCAGTGATGGTCGTTAGCTTATCAGCAGTAGACCCGGTGAAGCGGAAACCATACTGCTTGTCCGAGAAGAGCCTGTGTGCTGTGAGATGCTGAACCACCTCGGCGTTGCTAATGGTTTCGAACAATTTGCCAAAGAAGGCTAATAGGTCGGTAATTTGTGGGGTCCGAGGGTTCTCCAGTGTTTTAAAATATAGGAACTACAGAGGAAGATTTCCAACTGGCAGGAAAGCAGGAAGCAGATAGGCAGAAGTTGTAGAGCTTAGAAAATACAGAGGAAAGTTCAGGGGCACATTTCTTTAAGACTATGATTGGGATTCCGTCACCACCGCTCGCTTTGTGAGGGTCAAGTTTTGAGATTATCTTAGAGACAAGCGAGGGTGTAATATGGACGTCATTCAGTTGAGAATCAGTTCTAGGTGGGAAGTCGGGTGTAGAAACTCTAGATGAGTCCAGTCTCGAATTATTCGAGAATCTTTGCCACAACCATGGTTTTACGAGCTCAAAGCCTTTTTCACCAATGATCCGAGGAGGCGGTTGTATACTGCTGACAATTTAGGTTATTCTGACCAGCTTTGGTGCCGTGCAGGATATCCCTATGAAATTCTCCACATGACAAGGCTATTTAAAAACATGACTCAAGTTTTTAGGCTGATGTAAATTTATCCAGTGGGGTGTAATGGATGAGAAATCGGATATCTGATTTCGAATTCTAGTCGATTTCGTTACATACGCACAAAAACTCTTGGAAAAGGTATGAAGCCATCATTCTATTCCTAGAGCTATGGGCTGAGAAGTAAGACAGACTGAGTTCTATAGACTTGGTTGGCAATCTACCGTAGAAAAAAGGTAGCCAACTGCGGGAAAATCCTGCCTTGTTAGGCAAGAATTAAATTAGCCACGATGGCCCAAGCGTGTATCACGTATAAAACTTAACAGACTGATATGTAAACGGAGGGTCACTCTGACGTGGTTTAATGGTTAGCAAGCTTGTCTAGCTAAAACCAGTTACAACTGAGTAGGGAGTTCGATCCTCACTGTGTACTCCATAATTTCGGCCTTGTGCTACATCTAAGCGACGCTTACAAAATGAACTGTTTCTGGGCACCTCGAGGTGGTGTAATGTCTTGCTAGAATCATTACAATTGAGTCTTGAATTCGATCCTCACCGGGTGTCCCATATATTCCGACTTGTGCCACATCTAAGCGGCGCTTAGAAAATCAACTGATATGTAAAGGGAGGTAAGGAAAATATAAACACACGCCTGTTATAAGTCATCTAGTGAAATGATGAAAAGGAAAAAACGCTTAACTTTAAATTTGAATTCTAACAGACATTTGTTTTTATTTTATCCCCGTCTCCCTACAATTTATATACAGGGAGATGGAGAGAAAATGTCAACAATTCTATTAATAAAAAAACATTATTTAATCTGATTAAGTCCTTTTGAACGATGAAACACGTTACATAGGATTGTTTTCAATTTTGTTATTCAGACCGTTTTGTGAAATTTTCTAGTGTGTTTAATAATCAGTTTGGATATGCCGATAATATTTATCGGCGCGGAAAGTATAATTGGCGTGCTGAGTTCAAATTCCGGTATCATCTGTTGCATTCACTTCACACCAATTCTCCCAGTCTCTTACCCTCTTCTGTTTATTAAAGAGGACAAACTAAATTCTCTAGTTATTGGAGATTACCAGTATAGAAAAGGATAAAGGTTAATACACAGCTAAACCAATCCACTCTCTTTCGCAAGGATGCGTGACAATTCTCAAATAATAAAGAAAATAAATCTGTAGAGAGTTCTGATTACCATTGTAAAGAACTGTACTAAATAACAGAAACCACATCATTGAAGACCTTCAACAGTAGCAATAGATAAAATGGATAGTAGACGTAACATGGGACATTTTAAGGTTAAATAAAACGAATAAATTCATTCTGATTTTGAAAATATCACCACAAAATAGTCTTCTATGTGTCGTGTCCCTTCAGGATGTAGGCTATCATGACCTTCCATATCTCCCTATACTTTGTATCTGTTAACAGACTCTCTCTTGTTACTCCATCCAAACCCTGCTCTGCCATCCATTTGCTCAAGCCAATCAAGTATGTCACGCTGCTTTCCCCTCTCTCTCGGTTACTCTACCCGTCTTGTGTGTATCAGATTCACGAAACCTTTCTTCTTCGTTCAGTCAGTCAGTTAAGTGTCATACGTGATACACGCTTTGAGCGATCTTGTCTCGAAAGAGACATGACCGACTGGGCAGAAGTTTATCCCATAGTAGGTTGTCATTGCTTCCTGCGGTAGACTGGTTGCCAACTAAGGCTATAGAACCCAGTCTGTCCTATTATTTAACTCATAACTGGAGGGAATAGACGGAATAATACCTTTCCAAAGGGTATTTGTGCGTAAGTGAATGCAACGAATTCAGCTGGAATTCGAACTCGGCTTCCCGATTGTACATGTCCCAAATACTTCATTCAGTCAGTCAGTTAAGTGCCATACGTGAAACACGTTTGGGCGATCATGTCTCGAAAGAGATATGACTGACTGGGCAGAAGATTATCCCGCAGTAGATTGCCATTGCTTTCTGGCTATAAAACCCGACCTGTTCTGTTATTTAACCCATAACTGGAAGGAAGAGACGGATTAATACCTTTCCAAAGGGTATTTGCGCGTAAGTGAATGCAATGAATACAACTGGAATTCGAACTCGGCTCCCCAATTTCTCGTTCCGAGCCGATATCCACTGCACCACAACGCACATCCGCATGTAATACTTCATTACATGTCCCAAATACTTCAGCTGTCTTTTCCTGATGTTATGTACCAGTTTCCTTTTCGTTTCAATCCTTTTTCAAAACCTTGTCGTTGCTCACATGTTGGGTCTATAGTATTCTCAGCATCTTTTTGTAGCACCACATTTCAGCTGCTTCAAGTCTTTCCTTAATCTTTGATGAGATTGTCCAGCATTCGCTGGCATATTGAAGGACAGACATTACATAGCAATCCAGTATGATTTTTATGTTTGCAATGAAATCTTCCTGTCTCTCAATACTCTACTCAGCCTTTGGAATGCATCCTTGGCCATGCTAATTCGCCTTCGGATCTCAGTTTCGCATTTTCCGTCCTCTCTTAGAACACTTCCCAGGTATTCAAATTTTTGTACCTGTTGGCATTTTGTGCTCCTCTTTTTACTGATGACCATGCATTCAGTTTTCTTGTAATTTATGTTTAGTCCTTTCTTTTCGCTTTATTTAGATACGTTCTGTGGGAGACATAATACCTATAAAAACTTCTTGATCGGTTGATATTAATGTCACTCTTTAAAATATTTACTCAAAATTCCAGTATCATTCGCAAGAATGCTTGGAATTAAATTTAAATTTTATAGTAATAAAAAATAACGTCGGATTTAAAAAGTGTGAATAACAATTCGAATAAAATACAACGAAACAGTACATATAGAAGGTGTATCAAAAATACTTTTACAAAATTGGAGGGCAGGTTCCGAACACTAAAAAAGAACAAAAGTTTATAGAAATCCTTCGTTTTTGAGTTATTAAGTTCATACAAAGTTTACGATAGATGGCGCTGTGTTACCATGTTGACTAAGTTACATTTGTCAATCGTGTACATTTGTGGCTTGTCTGTCTCCAATGATTAATGTGTGTAGTAATTAGTTAACTGAGAAGTGTTTCATTTAAAAATGGCAGGATATTTATATAGGCGACACGGTTGAATCAGATTGCATGTCCACACCGAAGGTAGCCTAGTCATCTAACTTTTGTTACTGTTTATCGTCGCGTTGCTAAGGCAGGATCTGTGGCAACACAAACTATGTACTGAGAAAGATCGCGATCCGCTCTTACGCTTGAAAGCATTCTACAGACTGTCGGAGATGTTCCAGGCATCAGCAGCAGGGCCGTGCTTAGGGCCCCCGCAATTGCGGGGAACCGCAAGTTCCTTAGGGGCCGCAAGTCTCCGGGAAGCCGCAAGGCTCCTTGGTTCCGCAGATCTATCGTAATGAAAAAATAAAATAAAATAATCATTACAATTAACTTGAAAATTATTACTGAGCTTTCGTGCCTTGATAGAGTCCAAACTCATTTATATGTACTCTTATTTCCCTCCACAAACTCTTCTGGTAGACAAAATGCCGCATGTCTCTCTTTACACTTTCGTTATTTCCATGGCATATGTACCACGTTTTCTAGTTCCATAAACACGCCACGATGATTGCACTGTGTCCAATCACGCACATGTCATCCATATTCTAAAAGTAAGAAGAAACTTTCACTCAAACAGCTTTTCCCCCAAAAGAACGACCATTGAATGCAACAGACTCCCCTGTGAGTGCTTCCCGGAATGCTTTATTTTTGAGCTCGTTAGTGTCAATCGTTATCATTCACCTCATCCACAGAAACTTCCATTTCAACCATCACTTCTTTCACTTATATCCCACACCTTATTTATCATTAACCTCTAGGTTGAGCGGCTCACGAGTTTTATATTACTTTAATAATCGCTTTCTTAATTAATTAAGATAACGCATTGCCTCTACACAATCAGAAATAACACAGGCAAATTCTCGGAACTAATTTCAACAAATAGGGTAACCTCTACGTGAGTGACTCTCGGGACTTATATTATAATAATAATCTTCTTTCTAGCTAATTCAAAGGATGGAATGCTTTTACATACATCGAAAATTACTCAGGCAAATTCTAATTTAAGCAAATAGTATAACTAATTTAAACAAACAGTATAGCCACCACATTGCGTGACTCTCGAGCCTTATTTCCTAAATAAGCTTATTTCTTAATTCAATAATGCAATCTTTTGACACACAGATAGAAAATAATACAGGCAATTTCTCAGAATTTCAACAAATAGTGTAACCTCATAGTTGAGTGACTCTCGAGTCTTATATTGCAATAATCTCCTTTCTTGTTGATTCAAATAATGCCATGCTTTTTCACACAGATTTAAAATGATACAGGCAAATTCTCGGAACTAATTTCAACTATACGTTGAGTGACTCTCAAGCCTTATAATATAAAAAATAATTCCCTTCTTATTAATTCAAATAACATAGTCACAGATTGAAAATAACCTAGGTAAATTCTCTGAACTAATTTCAGCAAATAGTGTAATCTTTACGTTTATTGACTTTTGAGCTTTATCGTAAAATAGTAATATTCTTTGTTAATTCAAATAAAGTAATGTTTCTTCACACAAATCGAAAGTAACACAAGCAAATTTTCGGAACTAATTTAAACTAATAGTGTAACCTATACGTTGACTGACTCTCGGGCCTTATTTCATAATAATAATAATCTTGTTCCCAAATTATTCAAATATTGCATTGCTTCTCCACATAGATCGAAATAACACAGGCAAATTCTTTGAACTAATTTATACTGATAGTGTAACGTCTACGTTGAGTGACTCTCGTGCCTTATAATAATCTCCTTCCTTTTTAATTCAGATAACCCAGTGTCTCTCCACTCAGATCGAAAATAACAGGATCAAATTCTTGAAACTAATTTCGTCTAATAACTGTGTCGGGCTACAAATTTATTGATGTAACCCAGTTTTTATGTATGTGTGTCTCCCAAATTTCATAATCTGGGTGCTTAAAGTGAAAATGAAGTTTTAGTGGCGTCGGGTGGACTTTCGATGTTCACCATGTGTGGGCACTGGCTTGTATTTTCCCCACCTTCTGATAGAGAGTTTCGATAATACGTAACACATGTATAACAGTAAGAGAACATTGAAATTTAATGCCATATTCATGTCAAGTTATCGGAGAAATGCTAAGTAGGTTTTTGTTTATAATGCAGCACACAGCGCAATAGGAAATGTACTTCAGCGGCGTTTGTAGAGAAAAAAATGACTAAAAAGGAAAAAAAAAAATAAGTGGGGAGAGAGAAAAAAATAAGAAGAACCTTACAAAATAGCCGAGCACTTCAAAGATGGTAAACTAAACAGTAAAACTATCTGAATCAGACAAGCGAAAAAAAATCAAGACCCGAACGCTTACAGATGATAAAACTCTTTTAGTTGGTGGCTATGATTCTTGTAATTTTAACACCGAGACATTTTTTTTAGGTTAACTGGCACTTTCAGATTTATAATGGACGCTTTTGTCCGACTTTAACTCGTTACCAAAACACTGAATCATCACTCTTGAAAGCCGATAACTTAAAAAAGGAGACGTAATATATATATATATATATATATATATATATATATATATATATATATGAGGAGTAAATAAATATATTTTTAATCCGACATTTTTATTAATTCAAACGTTATTATAACGGACACTTAATATTTCAAATAGAGGTTATATTTTCTTCTTGTTTTCTTCTTCTTTTTATGCTTCTTCTACTTCTTTGTCGTAGTTGTCGTCGTAACGTATCCCTTCAGGAATAGTGGCGATCATGGCTTTCCATGATTTTCTTTTCTACAAAAGACAGAAAATTCCTAAGAAAACTCTTAATAAATTTGGACTTTTATTATCTCTACTAAACCCCGTTCCGCAATCCGTTTAGCCTTCTTTTCTCATTATATGCTCGAGAAATTTTAATTGTCTCTTCCTGATGTTATGCCTAGAATATGCAAGCCAAGAGACATAATACGCGCTTTTTAATAAATAAAAATGTAACACACACACGCACGCGCGAAACACACACACACATACACACACACACACACACACACACACATATATATATATATATACTTTTGGCACTATGCAACATTAACAATTTAACACTTACATATATACATCGCACATATACAGGGTGTATCAAAAATACTTTTAAAAACTGGGTTTCTACACACCAAAGTAAGAAGAATAGTTCATATAAACAATTCCTTCGTTTTTGGGTTATTAGGTTTCAATTAAGTTTACTGTAGATGGCGTAGTGCCGACATGTAGACCAGGTTACATTTGTCATTCAGGTACATTTCTGGTTAGTCTGTCTTCAACATTTAACGTCTGTAGTTATGAGTGAGCTGACAATTGTTGCTTTTAACAATGGCAGGATATTCATATTGAGAGCAGGCATGTATGATTTTTACATGCACGGCGAATGGCTTTCTTTAAACTTAACTCATAAACGAAGCAAGAGCGGACATATGTTTATGTAGACATGTTATCGTGATGGTGATTTTTAAAAATACGCGAGAACGTGTTATTTTACAGTCTTTTTAAATTTTATATTAACCGTTGTAGTTATAGATATGCTATTTAAAGGGAAGTGTGCTGGTTTTTATACCCCTTAGAATTTTAGTGATGAGTTGTCTTCTGTGAAAGATAAGGGTAAAAGATAAGGGTAAAAGATAAGGGTAAAAGAGCATTAATGTGACACGACGAGAGAAAACAGGACAACACCTAACTTTTGTTTTTTTTAAATCATATCACCCCAAGAAAGGCGGTAACGCCACTGAAGCACAAGGGGCTACGTAAGAATGAAAAGTTTGAAAAAGAGAAAGCCGGAAACCACATCCTAAACAGGGAACAAAGGATGAGCCTCTTCACCTGTTCAATAGACGCGTGCGGAGTGTGAACCGGGGAAAAGTTTAGTCTATCTACTCCAATTGAAAAAAATAAAAAAGAAAAGAGTGAAAAGATTGGAAAAGAGAAAGCCGGAAACCACATTCTAAACAGGGAACAAGGGATGAGCATCTTCACCTGTTCAATAGACGTGTGCGGAGTGTGAACCGGGCAATAGTTTAGTCTATCTACTGTAATTGAAAAAAAGAAAAAAGAAAAGAGTGAAAAGATTGGAAAAGAGAAAGCCGGAAACCACATTCTAAACAGGGAACAAGGGATGAGCATCTTCACCTGTTCAATAGACGTGTGCGGAGTGTGAACCGGGCAATAGTTTAGTCTATCTACTGTAATTGAAAAAAAGAAAAAAGAAAAGAGTGAAAAGATTGGAAAAGAGAAAGCCAGAAACCACATCCTAAACAGGGAACAAGGGATGAGCCTCTTCACCTGTTCAATAGACGTGTGCGGAGTGTGAACCGGGGAAAAGTTTAGTCTATCTACTCCAATTGAAAAAAATAAAAAATGAAAGAGTGAAAAGATTGGAAAAGAGAAAGCCGGAAACCACATCCTAAACAGGGAACAAGGGATGAGCCTCTTCACCTGTTCAATAGACGAGTGCGGAGTGTGAACCGGGGAAAAGTTTAGTCTATCTACTCCAACTGAAAAAAATAAAAAAGAAAAGAATGAAAAGATTGGAAAAGAGAAAGCCGGAAACCACATCCTAAACAGGGAAAAAGGGATGAGCCTCTTCACCTGTTCAATAGACGAGTGCGGAGTGTGAACCGGGTAAAAGTTTAGTCTATCTACTCCAACTGAAAAAAAGAAAAAAGAAAAGAATGAAAAGATTGGAAAAGAGAAAGCCGGAAACCACATCCTAAACAGGAAACAAGGGATGAGCCTCTTCACCTGTTCAATAGACGTGTGCGGAGTGTGAACCGAAAGGAAATGCTTTAAAACAAAAAGAGGAAGAAAAAAAGGGAAGATACAAAATTGAGTTTAAGAAAATAGTTGCAAAAAACAGTGGTTTTTGCGAAAAACTTAATTGGAATCAGTATAGTTCATTCTGTTAACGGTTCTTCTTTTCAGTTGCGACGTCAAAATACATTCGTCTTCAAGTTGAAGAGGGATTCCGTTCTGTAACTGTTGGGCCATCCTCGAATTTATGCTGTTTTGTTGGTCGTGCCATTTTCGGACACCATGTGGATGCTGGTTGAGTTTCACGGAGCTCGAATTACCCCTTGTTGACGAGTTGAAGTCGCAGTAAGAAAGAGGCAAGAGCAAGGCTGCTATCCGCCCAAGGCAGGGGCCGGTAATCAGGACCCCTACAAAGGGAGACAATTCATTTTTCTATAAAATATTTCCAGTATTTTATAATGTTTATTGCAAAACAATATGTGATTTTTTTTAAATTGCTATCACAATGGAATGCAGATTTTATCGCAGTTACAATAAGTTTGTCTTGAAGATTATTTTAGTAGAGATCGAAAATTAGTTGGGTTTAAAAAAAAACTATGGCAACTTCATTGATGAATTTCATCATAACACATGAACAAACTGATTAGATAACTGAAAAGAATCAGTATAAAAGTAAGTAGACACAATATGTTTATATTATTCAATGAAAAAGGTTTGAATAAAGATGTACTGTATATATTTGAATGAAGATATGCTGTATATATATATATATATATATATATATATATATATATATATTCTAAACGAGTTATTTCGTGACCTAGGTTTTTACCTTTCGGTGTCTTCTGGCGATTTACAAGTGTAAATCGCTTGAAGACAACAAATAGAAAAATATTCAAAAGTTCTACAATATAATTGTATTGAACACATTTTAATATAACTGTGTACTGTCTAATTCAATTATGATAAAAAACGAATTAAGTATATATATATATATATATATATATATATATATATATATAATTCGTTTTTGATATATATATATATATATATATATATATATATATATATATATATACTACTGGCCACAATTATTAGGCCACCACAGTGTTTTAAAAAATGATGTATTTCATACTATTTTTTAGTATTTATTGCTAAGTGAATAATTGTAAATGAAAATAAAATGATTCTTTTTTTATTTGATGCACAATTCACAAAATGACGTGTGCATCAAATGAATTTATAAATATTCAATAATTACCTATATCGCAGGTTCATCAATGAAAGAATGAAGAAAATTTAGGGTGATTCAGACGAGTTCATCTTTGCTTCTTTGCCTTGTAAAATTTGCAAAGTAATAACAACAAAAAAATCATTCTATTTTCATTTGGCAATAAATACTAAAATAGTCTGAAATACATCAATGTTTTAAAAAAACTGGGGTGGCCTAATAATTATGACAGGTAGTGTATGTACATGTATATATGAGTGTTTGTTTGTGTGTGCGTGAGAGAGAGAAAGAGAGAGAGAGAGAGATTGAGATAAAGAGAAAGAGAGAAGGATATATATTTTTATTTGTCATAATAAAAGATCTGCCAGGAATTGTGAAATTTTGTAAGAGCCAATACCACCCTATCAGCCTTCTTCCGATCTTTGGCAAAGTGTTCGAGGCCATTATCAACGCCTAGCTCGTTCAGCACCTCACAGAACACAGGCTCCTCTCAGACAAGCAGTATGGTTTCCCGCTTCACCAGGTCTACTGCCGATATGCTAACGACCATCACCGAGTATATCTACCAGGCACTCAACAGGAATGGAGAAGCCCGAACCGTCACCTTGGATATCTCTAAAGCGTCCGACAGAGTTTGGCATGCTGGCCTTCTATGCAAACTGCGGATAGACTGGGTATAGCTGGACAATTGTTTGAATTAATCCAGTCATTCCTATCTAACCGCACATTGAAAGTGGTATTAAACGGACATGCCTCCCAGAGCTACCATACGAACGCGGGTGTCCCTCAAGGCTCTATCCTAGATCCTACGCTCTTTCTGATCTACATTAATGATCTCCCCGATTCCATAATATCCCAAGTAGGTATGTACGCCGATGACACCACAGTTTACTCTCGCCTCGATCAAAAATCTGGTGTGGCCGACAAAGCTAACCTTGCAGCCGAGCTTGGAAAGGACCTCCAATCCGTAGTGGACTGGGGTAAGAAATGGCTCGTAAATTTTAATGCTTCTAAAATGAAGCTACTATCAATTAACCATCATAGACAACCGCACCTACCTCCCATTAGCATGGACCAGGCTTGCCTCCCAGAGAGTAAAACACTGCGCCTCCTTGGTCTCACACTTTCAGCGGACCTCAAGTGCTATATCGAATCCATTGCTAAATCCGCTGCTATGAAAGTCGGTTCTCCGTGCAGGGCCCGGAGGTTTTTTCCGTCTGAATCTATCCTGCACATTTATAAATCTACCATCCGCCCGTGCATTGAATACTGTTGCCATATCTGGTCGGGTGCCCCTGCTATTCTCCTTGGGCTTCTAGACAAGGTACAGCGGAGGGTCTGTAATGTGATCGATACTGACTTGGCAGACCGTCTGCAGTCTCTCTCTCACCGGCGCGACGTGGCTTCCCTGTGTCTCTTCTATAAATACTTCCATGACTTCTGCTCCGATGAACTTAGATCACTGGTGCCCCCTAGGTTCGAATTTGCACGAGATACTAGATTAGCAACTAGATCCCACCCTTTTACAGTGAAACCGATGAAATGCAACAGCAACTTCTACTCCAACAGTTTCTTTTCTCGTACTTCCCGACTGTGGAATTCCCTTCCACATGACTGCTTCCCCGACGGCTACAATCCCCAGAAGTTTAAATATAAGGTCAATAGACACCTCCTAACAAACTAACTCGCTTCCATTTATTCAAACACTCTTCCCACCCACTCAACTACCTATCACCTACCTTCTGACATTTTCTATATCTAACCACTCTTTCTATTTACCTTCCCCTATGTAGCCCCAAGCGCAATAGTGGCAGTGGAATGCCTTGCTTGGGGTGAAACGATTTTTAAAAAAAGTACATTTACTACCGTAGATGACCTTGCGATCAAGGCACTCTCTAAACATTTACCTCATAGTGAATTTTCTTCTTTGATCGGCGTGTACGTTAGTAATAACAACTTGATGGAAAGTAAAAGGAAAAGACTCTAATTGAATTCGATTAGATATTAAACCAAACATTTTATAAAAATAAAAAATATAAAAGCAAAAAAATTAAAAATTAAAAATCCCCGCACCTCTCGTTCTTGTATATGTGTAGTCGTACCAACATAACAAATTTAATCCGATGAAGTACGATGAACTTCTAAAGGTCGAAACGGACCACAAGTAAATTTTCCCATTTTGAAACATGGCCGAGTAATAATATGCATATTACCACCATTCTTTAATTGCCAGAAAAGATCAGTATTTGCTCAGCACCCGAAGACTAAGTTGCGCATGAAACTCCGAGTCGTATTACCGATTAGGGATAA
Source organism: Ascarosepion bandense (assembly GCA_037127315.1). NCBI lineage: Eukaryota > Metazoa > Mollusca > Cephalopoda > Sepiida > Sepiidae > Ascarosepion > Ascarosepion bandense. The sequence continues at coordinate 154,921 of JBBBDQ010028530.1, forward strand.
TATGTATGTTTATTCATATGTACTTAATAGTTCTGGTATATTACATCGAGCACTGTTTTATTAATGAATTATACTTCCTTGATTAATTACATCTGAATATCAAGAAACAGATTAAAAAAAGAGAAGGGACCAGTAAGTAAACACACTATCCATATGATAGTAATTGAACTTATAATCTGTTTTTTTTTTTAATATATTTATCCTTGTAAACAAATAACTTTTTTCCTTTATTACTTAATATGACATCCATTATGGCGTTAATTTTAAATTTGACCTTAAATAGCTTAAAATTAAACAGCTACTGGTATTTTATTTTAAGCTATTATCACTTATGGCATTTTTCCTATTTTTCATTTGTGCCATTTTTTCATATATATATATATATATATATATATATATATATATATATATTTTACTTGTGCCATTATTCCAAGTGCCTTTATTACCGTTCACCCGTTTTGCCATCAGCCAATGAAATTCTTCCACTCAAGTATATTATTCCATGGGTTTAATTCTTTTGGTTTCCTGGGAGTTTATTTGGAAATGTTCGCCTTCTTTAAAGTGGTAATTCTTTTTCTTTTACCTTCTTTTTTACTTTATTTACGCACGTTTCTTTAAAGCAAAAATAATATCTTCCCCATAGTGTCTAGTCAGGATTTTATAAGGTGCTGATTTAATCATTAAAATGAGTTAGGTTTTTTCTTTTTTTATCTTTCTAATGATCTTTTTTCATGTATCATATTTCTTGAGAATGTGGGTTGTCTTGGCTTTATACAACTTTACAGATCGAAACAATTTTTGTTTTCTTACTATCTCCGTACTATGCATTTTTACAAGCTCTCAATTAGGTTACTCGATGTTTCTCTGTCTCTATTGCCTTCAGTATGTCATTTGAGTTTCAACTTCTCCAAGTTTTCCTTTCTCATACCAAATGTACAAAATCTTTGCCTGTTTCTTTCTGATTCTAAGTACTAGTGTCCTTTTTGTTACTATTTTCTTTAAAACATCCTCGTTGCTTGCATGTGTTGTCCATGATATTCAAAGCAAAAAATAAATAGATAGATAAAAATGAAAAATATAGTAAATAATCATCTCAAGTCGGAAATGAGCTCTCATATTTCTGACTTAAGATCAGAACATTCAAACAGTTCAAGCCTTTTTATTTCTTAGTTGTAGAGAAACTTTCATAGATTTTAAGAATCTTTCATATATATTAAAAATCAACAATACGAATCAAGTCTTTTTAAATTTCTTTTTACCAGTGAAACTTTATTAGCTTTTAGTACTTTACTAAAATCTTTAAACATAGCAAAAGGGGAGAAGTTACTATTGTTCACACAATATAAGGCCGAATGTCACTTTGAATAGGGTGTATTCTCATATTATGAGAATATATAGGACAGATAACATTTGACGCTTGACTTGAAGATGTTAAGAAGCATCCTTTAGAGAGCCTGCCTTGTAACAATTCTGGTTGGAAATTACTTCTTACTTATGGAATATGGTGTTATTGAAAATAAGAAGACTCATTTCGATTCGTGCATATGGCATGGCAGATCATAGATTGGTGGAACCAAGGAATATAGACCTGATGAAGATCTGGACTAGTGGAATCAAGGAATGCAGTTCCCCGAACAACTGTCATGAAAGTAGTGGTGGTGTAGCGAGAAGCTTGCAATATTTCTTCTGTGGAAAGGATGTAGAGTGGTGGAAAAGAATCACCCACAATGTTGTGCAGACGTTTTGAACTCGGTTGAGGCTGGAACTTGAGGATTGAATTTCTTCAGACCAGTTGTGGCATTATATGGTTCTGTCTTTTTATACCTCTTTGTCTATCACTAACCATCTTTCTCCCCAAATTTGTACTTACAGCAACAATAATTGGTTAATTTAATCAAATAATTTATTAAATCTAATGTAGTGTCATACACCTCTACATAATTGAAATATGATAGCGCCATGTAAATATTCCAACATGAGAGAGCTTAGTTGTCTGCCTAGATTTCTAAATCCGGGGTGTTTTCTCGGAGATTGAATGCTAACCACATACCCCAACTCAGTGAGCTTTTTTGTACGTATGACATCGCATCTTTGTTTGATGCCATTTGAATCATCTGAAACAAAAGATATAAGAGTTGGTTAAACATGTGTCACTGTCATCTTGTGGATATAATTTCAATCACTGTATCAGGTAGGTAGACATTGTTTTAGCAGGAACGAATCACCGGTACACAATGACATAACAATCAATGGATATTCCATGACAGCCAAACATTGGTCATCTGATAATGACCAGAAGCTACTTGGCTGAAATGTCGTGTTTTGTAGTGGAACAGAAATATTTATAATTTCTCAACATTTTTTTTTCCTGGAAACAATATTTGGCAGTGAGTCCAATAAAAAAAATACGCAGGATTTAAACAGACAACAAATCTGTTTTTTAATCATTTTATCCCATGCAAGGCAATAATGCCACTAAGAAAGTGAAGAGAATGAAGAAGTCTTTAGTGTCGAGAAAAGACAACAAAAGAACCGGATTCAGAAAGCTAGGTGACGGCGATTGACGTTACAAGAAAACAGATAGATAGATAGATAGATAGATAGATAGATAGATAGATAGATAGATAGATAGATAGATACTTCAAACATTATTATAACACATAGTAATACCCATGGAGAGCACATTCTCTCGAATATTCAGTCCGATAGACATAATATACACTGTTTAAAGTAAAATGAAATGTGGATTCTATTTTTAATACGAGTATTCAATAAATAATAAATTTTTAATTAATAAAAACGTCGTATTAAAAATAAATTAATTAATTCTCTCTCTCTCTCTCTCTCTCTCTCTATATATATATATATATATATATATATATATAGGGTGTTTAAAAAAATAGATGGTATAACTTCAGTATTCCCTATATCTAAATAAAGAAAAATCCCTATGAATATATGCCCGGAAATGCTTGGTTTCCGAGTTATAGGCTTTTCAAACACGTGATAACCAGAATACCATTATTTCCCCCAGGTGGCACCTAACTCGCTAAGCATGTGACTAGACAACCAATCTGATTGCTTTTTTGCCGCCAACCGGACAGGACTTCTCCCTGGTTGTGAGGTGTTGCTGGATGACTGTTAGTGGTGCATGTTGAGTGGGCATGTATTCAAATCAGGAGATGGCAGATATGTACTTCGTGTATGGTTTGGCGGAGAGTAACGCTGTACAAGCTCGTTGTCTCTACTAGGAAAGGTTCCCACACCGACAATGCCCCGTTAGGAAAATATTTGTGAATGTCCATCGCCATCTCTGTGGACATGGGAGCTTCTTGTCTAATGCTGGTGGCAGAGGACGACCAAGGTTTACGACGCCTAAGGAAGAAAAGCAGAATATTGTGCATGATACTACTGATATCAGCACACGACAGTTGGCGAGACAAGTGTCTATTCCTCATTTGAATGTCTGGAGAGTATTGTGAGAACAACATCTGTAACCTTATCATCTACAACGTGTATAGACGTTGTCACCAGGAGGTTATCCTGCACGAGTTGTGTTTTGTCAGTGGTTCTTATAGTAATGCAATGCAATTCCAAATTTTTCTGCCTTTTTTTATCTTCACAGATAAAGCACAGTTTACACGGGATGTAATAGTCAACTTTCACAATCAGCATGTTTAACCAAAAGAAATTCTATCACGTCAATAACAGCAGTTCTCAGTCAACGTCTGGGCTGGTGTTTTTGGTGATAGATTATTAAGATCTCTGGTACTTCCGAGCATGCTTACAGGTGATACGTACGACCGCTTCCTGGAAATCAGCATCCACTGATTGCTCATCGACAACTGCACTTCATGCATGATGGTGCTCGTGCACACTTCAGTCACACAGCCCGCAAGTAACTAGATCGAAATTTTACTGGTCGGTGGATAAAATGAAGTGGACCAATTGCATAGCCTCCACGCTCACCAGACCTAAACCTCTTAGATTTCTACCTGTGGGGCCATTTAAAAGGACTGGTTGATGATATGGACACTCTCTGTAATCAAATTGTAGCAGGGTACACGGCAATATGAAACACGCTAGGAATTTGGGAGTGTGTTCGTGGGTCCATGAGACGCCTGCATTAGGGCAGAGGGTACACATTTTGAACATTCGCTATAGGGCATTCGAAAGCACTGTATGTGTCGGATGTGGAAAACAACGACATTATTGTTAGCACATGTTTGAAAAGCCTATAACTTGGAAGCCAAGCGTTTCCTTACACATATTCATGGGGTGACGTTTCATTATTTAGATGTACCCACCACCATTAGCATGGAACAGGCTAGCCTCCCTGAGATTAAAACACTACGCCTCCTTGGCCTCACACTCTCAGCTGACCTCAAGTTGAATGACTTCATCGAATCCATTGCTAAACCCGCTGCTAGTAAGGTCGGTTCACTGTGCAGGGCAAGGAAGTTTTTCCCGTCTGAGTCCATCCTGCACATATATGAATCTACCATCCGCTTGTGTATTGAATACTGCTGCCACATCTAGTCGGGTGCCCCTGCTATTCACCTCGGGGTTCTTGACAAAATCCAACGGAGAATCAGTAATGTGATCAATGCCGACTTGGCAGCTCGACTACAGTCGCTGTCTCACCGGCGTGGCGTGGTTTCCCTGTGCCTCTTCTATAAATACTTTAACGACTTCTGCTCCAATGAACTTAGATCACAGGTGCTCCCTAGGTATAAATTTACACGAGCTACTAGATTAGCAACTAGGTCCTACCATTTTATAGTGAAACCGATAAAATGTAACCGCAATTTTATACTCTAACAGCTTCTTTTCACACACTCCCTGTGGAATTCCCTTCCATAAACTTGCTTCCCCGACAGCTAGAATCTCCAGGAATTGAAATGTAAGGTCAATAGACATTTCCTATCGCACTAATTTGCATCCATTCTCTCAAGCTCTTTTCTCATCTACTCCAACCCCATCCTCGGTATTCTCATCCGTCGATTAAACTCCTCCTGAAATTTCTTATAACTAACCTCTCTTTTTCATCAATTTACTGCATGTAACCATCTGCGCTACAGTGACAGGAGAATTCCTTGCTTGGGGTGAGATGATTTAAAAAAAAAAGGAAACACAATCCTGAAATTATACAATCTATTTTTGAAACACACACACATACACACACACACACACACACACATATATTAGGGTAGGTCGATTTTGGAACTGTAAAAAATCGCACTTGAAGAAAGTTGCAAAATAATGTCAAGTGTTGCCACAAGAAATTTTTTCTTCAAAACTTTATTTATTTGAGCATTTAAACTTAAAGACGAAATAAATTGGGATTTATCGCGATAGAGGTGTAAACGGAAACGTGTCGCTTTAAATAAAACCCAAGTTTCAACCATAAGAAAAAAATACAATACGCTTAATAATAGATATTTTAAGTTTAGTATTCTTTTTTTCTTAAGAAATTAAATGAAAACATGAAAATTAAAAAGAAATAAAAACACTATGATATTTAGTTTAATATACCAATAACTATTTACGTATGCCGTTTTATTTATTGTTATTTTTTATGGTCTTCACCTGTTGAAATTACCTTCCCCTAAACGATTGTTTTGACTTTGTTTACTCTTTTTACGCTTTTAATTATCACGAATATCTCTTGTATTTTTTAATAGTTAAGTCTTATTTTAATGAAAAATTAACTTTTATAATTATTCTGATTTGTTTATATTTTTAAAGTTAATATTTATTTATTAAAAAGCCTGTTTACGCGCTAATCTCGGAAGTAACACTACTTTAAAGTAATTAAACATTACTTTTAATGTATTTATTTCAAATTTTATTAAATTTATTTTTAAAATATTTGTGGAATTTCATTTCTGATAGTACATGTATATTTTTTTAGGTATTTCAGGATCGTGACTAACTAAAAGGATCAGTGGGGCAAATTAGGGTCTAAGGGCACTTTCCAGCTTGGACCTGTTGATTTAAAAAGTGCTATAAAAAAGTAAAAGGGAAAGAGAGAGGTTAAGAAAAAATTTAATTTCATCACCAACAGCTTCAACATCAAATGTTCAAACTAATGTTCCTTCCCCCTCCTACTCATCTTCTCCAAGTGAAAAACCAGAAGAAGAATATTTGCAGCCAAGGAGGCATCCAAAAGGCCCTTAATTTCCAAGTTATGCTTTCAAGTTAGTTAGGGGGGACATATCTTCTAATCTTAGAGCTAGCCTTGTCAATGTCTTGCTCTTGGATTTGAAGGCTATGGGCCTTCTTATACCAAATATTGATATGAAAGATATTATAGATAAATGCAAAGTTGAAAAAATCAGAAAAAATCATATAAGTTTAAAGTGAAAACAACTGCCCAACAAAAACATGATGAAAGTGTGGAAAACCTTATATGTATTGCAGTTGATGGGAGAATGAATAAGGACACATTGCTGTATGAGGAAATTGTGGAGGAAAATGGACAGAAAACTATGAAAAAACCAGGACGCCGTTTAACTTTTACAAAGAAGGCACCACATGAAAGTCATTATCTGATACAAAGAGTTCTCCCTAATAGTGGTGCAACAAGTGTTGTTCATGCAGAGCAAGTAGTGGATGTTTTACATGAATTCAACAATGAGAACACTATCAAGGCTATCCTTGTTGACAACACTAATGCCAACACAGGCTGTGAAGGTGGAATGGTTGCAATTTTAGAAAAAAAAGACCTTCATGCAATTGCTTGCTATTTGCACCATAATGAACTACCTTTCAGAGCTCTTTTCAAAAACATAGGTGGTTGCACAAAAGGCCCTACAGCTTTCAGTGTTCCTCTGGGAAAATTATGCTCAAATGATTTACCACAAACATCATTTTCCACTGTTAGCAGTCCTCTGCATTCAGTTTTGAAAATTGATGAAATACATCATCTTAGTTGTGACCAAAGACTCCTGTATGAATACACATTGGATATTTCTAGAGGTAAGGTTGACTCTAGATATGCCTCCTGGAAAATTGGTCCTTTAAACCAGGCAAGGTGGTTAACTTTGGCCATCAGGCTTATGCGTTTATTGAGTCGTGGCACATACCCACAAAAGCTCACAACAAAACTCCACAGTTTAATAAGTTTTATTGTAAATGTGTATACCACTTGTTGGTTTGAAATGAAAAAAAATAAGTTCCACAATCAGCAACTGCATATTTTTAATATGATCCAGAAGATCAAGAAGCAGCCTCATGAAATCCAACAGATCACTTTAAGAAATATAAAAGGAAGTACGTTTTGTTTACTGTCTGAAAACCTATACTCCATAGTCAAATCTGATGAAGTTGAAGTAAGAGAAGACGCTTTAAAAAGAGTTTTGGCCATTAGGTAATTCAATATTTATTTATATATCAATGGCTCAATTATTTATTGCAATTTATAGAATCATTTTAAAGATTTTATCTAATTTCATCATAATTATTATAGTAGAGACTGGAAGTTTTCAAATGAATCAATAAATAAATTTTATATTCTTTCAGGAGTGGGGAGAAAACAAGGAAATGTTAAAAAGAATACCAACCATTAATTTTAATGCCACACCCTGGACACAATTGATAGATTTATCATTGTGGCATTTTTGAACCACCAATGACAGAAGGTTTTTCTGAATCTGAACTTCAGGAATCATTGTTAAATGGAACCAAGCTTGACTTGCCAAATTTGCCCCCACATTCCTAAGGCATTGAATAGGCAGTCAAGTTAACAACAGAAGCTTTGCAAACTGTATACGGTTTTGAAGCAAGGCATCAACATATTACAGCCAAAGTTTTGAGTCAGAAATTGAGACCAGCATTTTTGTATAAGGGCTCTTATATGGAGCAATTTGACTCTATATATTAAGCACTATTAAAATAGTGTTTGTTTTTCCTTATTTGTTTGTTTGTTATATTTTCACTTATCACAGAAAAAATCATATAAGGTATTCAAATATCACTGCTTTATTCATAATGTTTTTTAAAGCAGATACTGAAAATTGGGGGGGACAGATTTTCAATTTGAAGATTAGTCATCATTTCTTTAATTAATATCATTTTTATAAAATAAAATGACATTCCTTGAATTAAATACTAAAATTATTTGGTTTTCTCACTAATATTCAAGCCAAATCTTGCTAAAACGAGGAATTTTCAGTATATTTTTGTCAGCGAACACTGATGCCAAACGCTCAAAAAACCGTTGAAGTATTTGATCTAATATTTTGTATCAGTACTTAATAGGTCCATACACAACTTTCGGTGAGATTTTATAATATTTTAAAAAAAGTGAAAAATCAACCTACCCTAATATATATATATATATATATATATATATATATATTAATAATTTATTTTTTATTAATTTATTTTTGATCCGACATTTTTATTAATTCAAAGTTATTATTTATTGAGTACTCGTATTTAAAATAGGAGCCCCATTTTATTTTATTTTAAGCAGTGTATATTATGTCTGTCGGCTTCGAGAGTGTGCATCTGGGCAGCAGCCTCTTATTTATACAGGTTTCATTAAAAATCTCTCACAATGCACTAAGATTATGCATTTTATTTTATTTTTCTTGCATGTGAACAAGTGATATATTTGGGGATTCTTTCGTGGAAATTCTTCCAACGCTTTTGTCCGGTTTAATGCAAAATAAACTGTCTACGGTAGCTGTCCTCAGGTGCCTGTTATGTTCTAGCATGTTGTCGATACTAATTTCTAGATTTCTAGGGCGCGTGCGTAACACCCACCTCCCACCACCCACACACATCACATCTGTTTTCGCGTCTCTGTGTTCCTGTTTCCGTTCTATCCCGATTCCCTTACTGACCTCGTCAGTGTCCCTCGAGCTTCGTTCGCGCTACCACGATACACATCTTTAAATGACCCAGCAACAACCCCTGTCCAAAAACCACACACACACGTTTTCTGCCTGAACCAACGACCTAGAATAACATCTTCAAAGGCTGGACAGCGGTTTGTGTGACACGCCACTAATATCAGAATACTATCCTTTTCATAGTCGGCAGCTCACTCAAATCCATATAATCGATTAATAACGCTCCATCTGATCGAGCTAAGTGACACACCCACTCGATTGGCGATCGGTAAGTACAAAGTGGCTTTTCGCTCCTTATGGATTCTGCTGTCCATGAAAAGACCTTACCCCACTACGCCCTCTCACTTGGTACTTATTATGAACATGTTCCCCTTGTTATTCTTTCGTGTATCATTCATAACGATTCGTTCAGTGTTCTAGACGAACATCGGCCACTTACTGACTGACTGATTCGAGTTAGACAAAACAAACAGACCAAGCTAAAAATAAACTTGAACAATAATATGATTAATCATATATATGGCCATAGTTTTCAAGGCCTATATATAGTATATTAAAATTCAGACAGATATTTCGAAAAAGAGAGTTCATCTTTGTACAAAAAAGAAAAAAAATAATACGAATTTGTGTGTATGAGTTCAGAGAGCCGAAATCGAAAACATCTGGACTAATTTGAAGCTTTCAGAATAAATATTTAAGGTCGATGGATTTATGCGGAAAACATCGAAACCAATCTCGACAATGGTTAACCTGTTATCAATTCTAGCCTCCATTTCGTCTAGATTTGCATGTCGAATTTCTCAGCGAACAAAAGCCGTATCTTTTGAGGAATAAATCAAAATTTCTTCTGCAATATATTTAAAGATCTTTAATGAAATCCAAAGAATCAACAATATTATCCTGTCCTGGCGTGGCGTCTCGGTTTTAGTCACTTTCCCACCGCCATAAAGTTACCTCCCTGTGCATTTTTTTATAAATACTTTCTTGGTAATTGTTTAAATGATCTCTTCGCTATGGTACCTAAATTTTATGTACGTTGTACTAGGCTAGATGTGTGTTCTGGTGTAGTGGATATCGGCTTGGAACGACAAATCGGTGAGCTGAGTTCGAATCCAAGTTGAATTCCTTGTATTCACTTTCGCGTTTTGGGAAAGGTATTAATCCGTCTCTTCTCTCTACAGCTATGGGTTAAATGGCAAGATACATTGCGTTCTATACATTGCGGTAGACTGGTTGTCAACCAGTCTACCGCAAATAGTAATGATGGCAAGCTTCTGCGGGAAAATCTTCTGCCTAGTCAGTCATGTCTCATCGAGTGTATCACGTATGCCACTTAACTGACTGACTGACTAGACTGGCAATGAGATGTCATTAATTTACAGTTGAACTGGCTAGATGCAACATTAAGTTAATAGTTTCTTTTCTCACACTTCTCACTTGTTAAACTCTCTTCCAGCTCTATTGTTTCAAGTTAGCTTTAATCTTCAAAAATCTAAATGTAAGTTCAATCGTTATCTACTGTCTTTCTGGTTACTCTTGAATAGTTCTCGCTGCTTGTTAATGTTTCTGCTTTCAAATTCTTCCACACCCAGTAATTCATTGTGTCTTACTGGCTTTACCGAATTCCTTGGAGTGAACTCGATTAAAAAAATATTCTCAGCGTAGACAATGAGTAAGGTAATGACATTTTTCATCGACAAAACTAAATAAACAGTTGATTCAGAATTGTTCCGAAACATTATATATTCTAAGCGCATTTAGTTCTTAACCAGGATCATCTTTTTTCGAACATCGTGGACTGGTTTTACGGAATTACAACAAGCTGTACCAAATAAGTCACCATTCGAGGACTTTCAAAAACAACTAAAATGGATACCACATGTAATTAACTAGAGGTTATTTGTTTGAAGTAGTGTTGACAGTACTGTGGAAGAAAGCTTCCATCGCTACTGTAAAAAGAGATAAAATTTAGTGGAGTTTAGAGACCAATTTTACTGAAATAATTAATAGAAACATTTCATAAATTTTTTTTTTTAATCATATCACCCCAAGCAAGGCGAAAACGCCACTGATGCGCAGGGGGCTACGTAAGAGTGAAAAGATTGGAAAAGAGAAAAACCGAAAACCACAACCTAAACAGGAAACAAGGGATGAGCCTCTTCACCTGTTCAATAGACGTGGGTGGAGTGTGAACCGGGCGATAGTTTAGACTATTTCAGCCAACTTTAGCATTGGTTACTCCCACAGTTGATTAATTATGTTTCCAAAAGAATTTATGTTCATTGCACATTTAAGTCTGAGCCAGGAAAACCCTTCTTCGGATTCGGACATTGTGGTCTGACGCTACAGAATCACAGAGAATTGTACTAAATAACAGAAACAGCACCATTCATCATGGCGAGAAAAATTTTCCTTTTAATCTTTGCTTAAACTATTACTCATTATTTACTAAACAAAACCTTTCAACTATTGTAAAAATCTATTAAATATGCGACTGGTGTAACGGTTCTTAATGCGGAAAATGAAATCAGCGAATCAAGTTCAAATTCTCACCGGATCCGTTACGTTCATTTTTCGCACAAATTTTCTTTGGAAAATGCATGCACACACCTCTTTCTTTGGCCATGGACTAAATATCAGCATAGACTGGGTTCTCGAGTCGTGGATATCAGCCAGTCTACAAGAAAGACAACCCTAAAAGCCGTGGAGAATGTAACGGGAAATAGCTATCCCCAAATGTCGAAATAGTTCACAAATATTAAAAAGGAATCTGTACAAAGTCATTATTATCTATGCCCTAAAGGAAATTGTCAGAAAAAACAAAACTTTATAATAACATTTAAGAAAAACAGGATTTAAACCGCAATGTTTACTATAAAACTGAATATCTCCCCGGAATATTATCCTTTTCTACAAAAACTGCTCCCTAAGTGTACATATAATACGATGTCAGTGGGTTATGGATGATATATTCAATATACAGAGTGATACCAGGAGTGTATACTGCATGAATTCTTGATAAACAGTTTTATTTCAATAACGGAATAGTTAAGGGGACAAAAATGCTAAAAGAAAACAAGAAAAAACAAGGCTACACAGAATTTAGCTATTATTATGTTCAAACTGAGAATGTTTTTCTCTTTTTCAAGTAGATTGTTTGTATCCTCATTGTTTTTTCATACATTCTTTTCAAACGCTTTGTTTTGTCTGTCACTAACGATACCTAGTGAGACGATGAAGCTGTGTTCGGAACGGCACACACACACACACACACACACACACACACACACACACACACACACACACACACACACACACAAAGACTATCAACGGGGGAATAATTTCATCAGAAGTGTTGATTATAACAAAAACATATTGATTTTAAATTGATAGCGATGCACATATGATACGGAGAAACCTTTTCTTTCTTCTTATTCTCTAGTCGAGGGTGCAGATCGTTTGCACTAACTCAACTTGTTCAAAATGTGAACCTAAACGGAACTCGAGAAGTTCACGTTGATAAGAAAAGTATACAGGTATACTTCGTTTAATCTGTACCATTTAACAAAGATCCTGGAAAAAACACTGTAGCATATCAATATTTTTAAAAGAACGCGCGCGCACACACACACACACATATATATATATATATATATATATACATCTGTGTGTCTGTGTGTTCTTTTAAAAATATTGAGATATATACTATAGTCATCCGCAGGCAGATCTGTTTTGCTGTATTACAGCTCATCAGTACGGCTTAGACTTCGGTCGCTTACTAACACAGGATTGAAACCCGACCGAATTGTCGATTCTACCCCTAGGCCACGAGCGTCCAGTACAAGTAGGCAGGCTTTTTAGCGCCTATAAACACGCCCAATAGTTAGAGTGCTCCAATTGTTTATTGAATGAGTGGTGCGTAAATGCAGGAGTAGCTACTGTTTACAAAGTCTACCACTCTTCCAGAGTGCTCAGTCAGGGTGTGAGAGTGTAAATACTGTAGTCTTCCCCAAACAGATCTGTTTCGCTGAATTACAGCGCTCGCTTACTAACTCAGGATTGAAACCCGACCGAATTGGCGTCACGAGCGTCCAGTAGAAGAAGGCAGGCTTTAAATATATATATATATATATATATATATATATATATATATATATATATATAGGCAGTCTATATATATATATATATATATACTACAATATGGTTCATTCTGTACAAGGGCCAGAGGCCACTCAAGTAGAGGCTTACGTAAAAAGGTAGTTGATACGATTAGGAGGGTGATATAACAATTGACCCTAGACTTGAACAGGTTAAAAGTGATCATGGATAAAGATATATATATATATATATATATATATATATATATATATATATATATAGTAGTAGTAGATTACCTAACACACACACACACACACACACACATATATATATATATATATATATATATATATATATATATAAATTGGTTGGGTGGGGGCCATTCCTGGCCTATTTGTAAAACTCATCTTATCACAGGTGAGAACCTTTTTAAGTAGGTACGAATGGATATCGGCTCGGAATGAGAAATCAGAGAGCTGAGTTAGAATTTTAGCTTGCAAATACCCATCTCTTCTCTCTCCATCTATGGGTTGAATAACAGGACAGATTGTGTTCTATATCCTTGCTTGGCAACCAGTTTACCGCAGACAAAAAACGGTAACCTACTGCGGGATACTCTTCTGCATAGTCAGTCATGGATCGAAAGAGATATGATCGCCCAGGCGTGATCATCAAAAGATTCTATAGGTGAGCATACGGTGATAAATAAAAGGTTCCAAAGTTGATAAAAATAAGTTTATCGCAAAAATGTTTATGTTATTATTAAGCGGAAATTATTTTTCAATATTTTATTAATTTTTTAAATTCTTTCTAGGGCTTTCGAAAAATTTATTAAAAATCTTGTTTTTCTTGTGTCAGCAGATGGGCCAAATATCTTTTATAAAAAGGTATATCAAAACATTATTGTTTAAAAAAAAATTTGATGAATAATAAAATTTTACAACAATTGTTTTAATTTGTTTTAAATTTTGCTTGAAAATATATTAATTTTCAAATCTTTTAAATTTTTGTATTAATTTTAGTGTTTTAGAAGGTGCTATTATTAAGTGAAAACTATATTTACTAGTCATAAATTAAAAAAGCTTAATACAAATAATTAAACGCCAATATTCTCATAAGAATTTTGTATTTTTTTATAAACATCCCATTTTTTGTAAGTATGGGTAATCATACACGACATTATGAAAAAATAACAGTGATAACTATAGTAAATTTAAACCCGAAATTCATAAAATTCAATAAAGCATTAGATTACGGAGTATATTTTTTAAATTTTCAAATGTTACTGAGTACGTAAAATATTTTAGGAATATTTGATTTAAAGTATAATCAATATGATTTAATATAAATTTTATTTACTTGCAGTTTAAAATATCACAAAAATACATCTTTTAAATCAAACACTGGCTGTGTTGGCAGACTGACAGCGTATTGAAAAATCGCATGTTGTTCCACGAAAAGTTTATATGTAAAACATAATTGAGTACTTAAAATATTTTAGGAATATTTGATTTAAAGTATAATCAATATGATTTAATATAAATTTTATTTACTTGCAGTTTAAAATATCACAAAAATACATCTTTTAAATCAAACACTGGCTGTGTTGGCAGACTGACAGCGTATTGAAAAATCGCATGTTGTTCCACGAAAAGTTTATATGTGAAACATAATTGAGTACTTAAAATATTTTAGGAATATTTGATTTAAAGTATAATCAATATGATTTAATATAAATTTTATTTACTTGCAGTTTAAAATATCACAAAAATACATCTTTTAAATCAAACACTGGCTGTGTTGGCAGACTGACAGCGTATTGAAAAATCGCATGTTGTTCCACGAAAAGTTTATATGTGAAACATAATTGAGTACTTAAAATATTTTAGGAATATTTGATTTAAAGTATAATCAATATGATTTAATATAAATTTTATTTACTTGCAGTTTAAAATATCACAAAAATACATCTTTTAAATCAAACACTGGCTGTGTTGGCAGACTGACAGCGTATTGAAAAATCGCATGTTGTTCCACGAAAAGTTTATATGTGAAACATAATTGAGTACTTAAAATATTTTAGGAATATTTGATTTAAAGTATAATCAATATGATTTAATATAAATTTTATTTACTTGCAGTTTAAAATATCACAAAAATACATCTTTTAAATCAAACACTGGCTGTGTTGGCAGACTGACAGCGTATTGAAAAATCGTGTGTTGTTCCACGAAAAGTTTATATGTGAAACATAATTGAGTACTTAAAATATTTTAGGAATATTTGATTTGAAGTATAATCAATATGATTTAATATAAATTTTATTTACTTGCAGTTTAAAATATCACAAAAATACATCTTTTAAATCAAACACTGCCTGTCTTGGCAGACTGACAGCGTATTGAAAAATCGTATGTTGTTCCACGAAAAGTTTATATGTGAAACATAATTGAGTACTTAAAATATTTTAGGAATATTTGATTTAAAGTATAATCAATATGATTTAATATAAATTTTATTTACTTGCAGTTTAAAATATCACAAAAATACATCTTTTAAATCAAACACTGGCTGTGTTGGCAGACTGACAGCGTATTGAAAAATCGCATGTTGTTCCACGAAAAGTTTATATGTGAAACATAATTGAGTACTTAAAATATTTTAGGAATATTTGATTTAAAGTATAATCAATATGATTTAATATAAATTTTATTTACTTGCAGTTTAAAATATCACAAAAATACATCTTTTAAATCAAACACTGGCTGTGTTGGCAGACTGACAGCGTATTGAAAAATCGTGTGTTGTTCCACGAAAAGTTTATATGTGAAACATAATTGAGTACTTAAAATATTTTAGGAATATTTGATTTGAAGTATAATCAATATGATTTAATATAAATTTTATTTACTTGCAGTTTAAAATATCACAAAAATACATCTTTTAAATCAAACACTGCCTGTGTTGGCAGACTGACAGCGTATTGAAAAATCGTATGTTGTTCCACGGAAAGTTTATATGTGAAACATAATTGAGTACTTAAAATATTTTAGGAATATTTGATTTAAAGTATAATCAATATGATTTAATATAAATTTTATTTACTTGCAGTTTAAAATATCACAAAAATACATCTTTTAAATCAAACACTGGCTGTGTTGGCAGACTGACAGCGTATTGAAAAATCGCATGTTGTTCCACGAAAAGTTTATATGTAAAACATAATTGAGTACTTAAAATATTTTAGGAATATTTGATTTAAAGTATAATCAATATGATTTAATATAAATTTTATTTACTTGCAGTTTAAAATATCACAAAAATACATCTTTTAAATCAAACACTGGCTGTGTTGGCAGACTGACAGCGTATTGAAAAATCGTATGTTGTTCCACGGAACGTTTATATGTGAAACATAATTGAGTACTTAAAATTTGTATAATATGATGCTCACATCATTTTTTTCAATTATGTTTCACATATAAACTTTCCGTGGAACAACATACGATTTTTCAATACGCTTGTCAGTCTGCCAACACAGCCAGTGTTTGATTTAAAAGATGTATTTTTGTGATATTTTAAACTGCAAGTAAATAAAATTTATATTAAATCATATTGATTATACTTTAAATCAAATATTCCTAAAATATTCGGAAAAGTATTTGTACTTTTGTAAGATTGTTTAATAATTTTTTTTTTTGCAATGCGATAATGATTAAAAAAGGACGATCATCAACTATTTAAAAAAAATCTCCTTTCAGTCAAATTAAATTAGTTTTTGAAGTACTTCATTGATTATTAGAAATATTAAATGTAATCTATTTCGCTAAAACTAAAATATTTTTTTAATTCATTTTAAATCTTAGTTATAGCTTTTTTGCGGAGGTCCCTATTTTAAAATATATATAAAATATCTAATATACATATGAACTATCAATAATAATAATGAAAGGATCTAACCGTATTACAAAAAAAATCAAAGATAAAGCACAATAATAATAATAATAATAATAATAATAATAATAATAAGATGTAACCATTCTATGGGATTACACCATCTACACAGACAGAGAAATTGAAGCAAACAGGCCAGACATTATTGTTAAAAACCAGAAGGAGAAAACTTGTCTATTAATTGATATGGCTTGTCCAGCGGATTGTAACATAGCAATCAAGGAATTTGAAAAACTGTCAAAATATAAAGACCTGGAAATTGAAATAGAAAAAATGTGGAAATTGAAAACAAGAATTGTGCCAGTGATAGTAGGTGCACTTGGAATGATAAAAAATGGAACAAAACAACACATTGAAAGAATCCCTGGAAACCCCAGCTTAAGAGATATACAAAAAATTGTCTTATTAAGTACAGCCCACACACTAAGGAAAACTTTATCTATGTAATGCTGGGGATGATAGGGAAGATAGAAAAACATGAAATGGGGCCATAACAACACGCCACTACCTGCCTTAGGTCTCCGCGCAGACTTGCTTGGTAGTGAGACCAAAGCAGAAATCGAAATATGATGAAAAATGACATAATAATAATAATACGCATAACATATTTCTTTTCCAGTGCTCTCTGAAACCAAAGTCACTTATGCGGTGCACATATATCTGAATTTGAAATTTAACGTTCCCAAAATGTCAGAATTTACCCCTAAAATCTTGTTAACCAGACTGACAACATTTAATTCTTAATAATGACTAAGGAAGTCAAAATTAGTCGAACAGAAAAAGAATAAAAAGATGAATTTGACAAAGTTTATCTATAATTTTTGTTGTTGTTGTTTTGCCCGACTTTTTTCGACGTTTTTTTTGGGGGGGTTTGTTTCGACGTTTTCATGTTTTTTTTACGTGATTTTTTTTCGACATAAATGATTAAGAACAGATTCGTGGATGTCTGAATGAGCAAAAGTCAGACTTAAATTTTCGTGCCAACATTTCAAACTTGGCCACGCTGTAGATGGCCTTCAACAAGTCGAAACAGCGGTTGACTGGCCAGGGTGTCAGCTTATTATCTTCACGGCCCGTTTTTACACGCCTCGTGCGTATTTTGTGATTAAATTGCGAAAAGTCCAGGTATATCATAATCATTACATGCTCCATCAGATTCATTGCAACATTATTTGTAATGAATGCACATATATGAGTAGATGATCTGTTTTTATTATTAAACAGTATGTATTTTTATTTACGTTTAACAGCTTGAATATTCACGAAATCTTGTTAGAAAACTATGCGAGAAGCTTGTGTTCAAAAGCATTATTCGGACTTTGTTTGACAAGGAGGTTTTATGTGATCAAACGCTCACGGTACGTCAGTTCTTATGACGGTTTCCGCAAAGCAACGCAGATTTGTCTCCTGCCGGAGGGCGCATATATTCAAATCGATAGATGTAAATAAAAATATATAATGTTTAATAATAAAAACAGATCATTTACTCAAATATCAATATCCATCACAATTACATTTAAAGAAATAATATATATATATATATATATATATATATATATATATATATTCTTCATTTACTAAGTTTCTGGTCATAATAAAATTAGACCAGTACAGAGTTGTATTAAACTGTGTTCAATACAATTATATTGAACTTTTGAATATTCTTCATTTGTAAACTAGTTAGGATGCAACCTAGGATAGGTTTCTACCTTGTTGTGTTCAGGCATATATATATATATATATATATATATATAGTGTATCGAGGCAGCAGATAATTTTCTAAACACATATTGTTAAATATAACAGACAATGAATGTCTATTATTTTTAATCATGAACCGTTCTAAACATCGTATTTTGACTTATAATTGTAGTCTCATCCTATCAACATGTAGCTGAGTACTTTTGGATTTCGTCGATTAATCACTGCTGGCCGAATTTTGCTTAACAATAACTGATTTCACCGTTTTTGTTTTGTTTTTTTCTTATGAACGCTCACGTAACGTGGAATTTTTGAACGCGCAGTTTTTTAAAATTACAAGAAATTATAACTTTTTCATCCATGGTTGTATGAAACTAATAGGTATGTTAGTATGGTAACATTTAATCATAGATTCTGTTCTTTCATTCAATAATTCATTTTTGTTTGGGAATAGCATATTCGCTAACTTTTCTTCCTGGCACAGTCTACATATTTTGCAACCGTTGTAAGGCTTGGCTAATTTCAATATACTCCACGTCATGTCCGGGTCTTTTCCATATTTTAATTTCAATTTCCACACGTGGCTAGCCAATTTTTTAAGTATGTTACTTTAAATGTAGACTGGTGATTGAACTACCTGTTCTTAAAGGTGTCTTTGGTTGAGCGCAAATATAATTTGTTTTGACCATTTAACTCATGTACTTTTGCTTTGTAAATGACTTCTTTTATATTACAAAATCCTTGAAGTGGACATTTATTTTTGTCGCTGCAGTTGCATTCTTTATTAGTGATCTTGTTTTGTACAATTCTATTTAAATTTCTGGCGTTTTGTTTCGTTATAAAATTTCCTAAATTATTGTACAGTTATAACTTAGCTTGATTGTATTCCTATTGAAAATTTTATGGTGGATGTCTATATGTTAACATCCCTGTATACTCTCTGAAGTTGGCTCATGTGAGCCGAAAGCTTAGAACCAGCATAATAAAAAAATATCCAAATGCTGGACAATTTCTGTCTTTATTTTCACCTGAAATTAAAGTCAAAATACGATGTTTAGAACGGTTCATGATTAAAAATAATAGACATTCATTGTCTGTTATATTTAACAATATGTGTTTAGAAAATTATCTGCTGCCTCGATACACTATATATATATATATATATATATATATATATATATATATATGCATGAAATAGTAATGTAAAGTTATCGATGCAACCAAGACGTCCTTCAAGAAATACTCTGATATTATATCATTAGATTTTGCGTAGTGAGTTGAGCCAACCCCCTCTCTTATCTATAATGATAATCACTAAAACTATTATTTCATGTGAATGATTCTAAAACCTATAAAAGAAACTATAAATTTTTGCTTAATGCATCTTTCTTACTTTCCAGTAAAGCAAATTAAATTCAAAATTCCAGAATTAATTCAATATCTCATGACATAGTAAAATCACCGTCTTAGCTTGCTGGGTTGACTCATAATATTAGGTTCATCGGAAAATAATGCCCAACTTCTGAATTAATTTCCGTCTTGCTTTAAGAGATTTAAACAGTGTTTGGATCAGTCAAAATAGATTTACAAGTTTATTTATGCATTTACAATAAAATTCTACAGGTTTGTACGCCAAGAAATATTTGAATGCAATTTCTGCATTTTCTTTGCAAGTGAGTACCTTTTAGCTTAAAATATCACCAAACGTGGTAGCTAGTGGGCTAGAGTTTAGGGGAATATGATGTAACAAAATCTCTTATACGACGTCGGTGAGCTTCTGTAGTCTCATCCTATCAACATGTAGCTGAGTACTTTTGGATTTCGTCGATTAATCACTGCTGGCCGAATTTTGCTTAACTAAATATACATTTTATCCAGTTTTTGATAGTAAACATCGGCAGTGATGCTCTGGTTAGATTCTGGAAAGCTGTTATGGATAACGCCAATGGCAGATCACCAAATAGTCGCCATAATCTTCTAGTGGTTCAATTTTCTGTTTTGGAAAGCGTTTGGCTGTTTCATGACCAATTTATTGTGCAGATTTTTTATGATTTGCGTAAAGCTATTTCTCATCACAAGTCACTATTCGATCAAGAAATGGAACATTCGAATTTCGTAGACGCAGCATCAAATACTGCTCATTACATCGAACTCTCTGAGCTCATATGCAACCCATTTATCGAGATCCTTCATCTTGCCAATATTCCTCACATGTTCCGACCTTGTTGAAATGCTGACAACCATTATCTAAGACAGTTATATGAGTTATATGGATGTTGTTTGACTAGTGTTTTCAGATGTTTTTTGTTAATTGCAGTTGGTTGTCCTTGATTTTCAAGACTGGTATCCCCGCTGCGGAATTCCAAACATCAGCGAAAGGTTTCGTCAATCATAAATTGAATCCGTTACCCATACAACGTTAGTGTAGGCACCAGTTTGAGAAATATTATGACCAAACTTGAACTCATGCACAAAAATATAAACACATTTCTTCTTTTTCTATTTTCGAGATATTTTAAATTAAATTCTTTAAGAGATTGACATACAATTAACAAAGAGGATACTTTAATCATTAAGAATAAGTAATATATTTTTGAGCAACTGTTATAAGAATAATATATTGGAATTCGAACGAGAAATCGGGGAACCGAGTTCGAATTCCAGTAGTATTTCTTACTTTTACTTACGAATTCCAGTAGTATTTCTTACTTTCACTTACTTGGGAAAAGTATTAATCCGTCTCTTCCCCCCAGTTTTGGGTTAAATGACAAAACAGATTGAGTTCTATAGCCTTGGTCGCCAATTAGTCTACCGCAGAAAGTAATGGCAACTTACTGCGGGATAATCCTCTGCCCAGTCAGTCATTTCTCTTTCGAGACATGATCACCCAAGCGTGTCTCACGTAGGGTACTTAAATGACTGATATTCGAATACAATTATTATAAAATCGGATATTATTTTCTGCGCAATGTAATATTTCACAGGACAACAGGGATTGCTTGACTGTAATTATCTCCTTGTAAACTAAGAAGCGACAGGTTATATTGGGATATATGATACCATTAATAGTGTAGAATGTTCAGTAAAGGACAGATATGGTCAGGGAAGTTGTCAAACATGCAGAGCATGTTGAGCCGTACTGGAATCCTGTTAGCATTCCATATCCTGCTAGAAGAGTAAAGTATCGTCTTCACGTTGTAGAAATGGCAGCAGGATGGGCTGAACGGACATGGCGCTGTTCAAAGTTAAACCTATAAATAACAAAACCAAGTAAGTGTTGTAACTTTTAACACCCCACATAATTGTGCCAGATGTTGCGTTGTGTCACGGGGAGAAAATGAAGGAGATTTATTTCGAACAACAAGCCACCATTTAAATGAAAACAGAACCAGCTCACCTAGTTATACACAAGAAAGAGCCTTTCGATACCCCCGGTGAGTCTTTTGATTCCCCCAGGTGAGCCTATCGCGACATCACCGCGCACATGCATATGCATATCAGTGTTGCAGCCTAATCGCAAGTCGAACCAGATGCATGTGTGCCCGTAGACCGAGTGCAAATAACCAATTGCCATGGATCATGTTGACACTCTGAGCGCTGTCTTTACCCTGAATTGTACTGCGGACACCGTATGGTTCTGATAGTGTTACCCTTAAAATGCATCGATATTGTCGAACATCTGTGCTATGTGGGTAACCAGAACCTAATCTAACGGTGTAAAAATATTCATTTGACTACTGCTGCTAACATCAATGGCAGCATGTACGAGTCGCGCCCAAAATGCACAACAAATCCGAAACTAATCATCCTAACTATAGAAGACTCACAACATGATCCCTCTAGCAGTTGATCATGATGTTTCCAAATTTCTGACAAAGAGAATTTCGTCATGGTGCAATTTTTCCTCATGTGGTGTCCAACGGACCCTGCTATACTGTGCAATTGACAAAATAAAAAGCAACGAAA
>JBBBDQ010028531.1:0-192498 GCA_037127315.1 Ascarosepion bandense
TAGATAGATAGATAGATAGATAGATATGAACAGACTAAGATAGATAGATGAAAGTTCACTTATTAGTAAAAATGTAGATTAATGGAATTTGTGTGCATATAGATGCAGGATATGAAGCAAGAGTAGACATTGTTTGAGCATAATGTATATTAATCATTTCTTCTAGTTGATGTTTCCATGGATATGTTACATTACAATGGCAAATGATTACAAATATGCATATCTACATAGATTAACATAAGAGTATGACTCACTGCATGAGGCTTAAGCTCAGTTAAATTAAGATTTTTTGATATGTCACTATGCATATGTATGTATGTATGTATGTATGTATAATTAATGTGTGTGTGTGTGTGTGTGAGAAAGAGAGAGAGAAAGAGAGAGAGACCAAAATGTGTAACCAGGAAGGATATTTGAAAACAGAATCAGCTTAATTGTTTCAAGTTCTGGTTGCTGGCTGTAGATTTCTTTCCGTATAGTGTCTTAAAGAAAGACACAAAAGGAAATATTTCTTTACATAATGACCCATTGATATTTGTCATGACTGTTCTGTCAATAGAAACTAATGGAAATGAAAATTAAGTAAGACCGGAAAGTTCCCTACTTTTAATTACATTCTTGAATCTTCTTCTTCTTCTTCTTCTTCTTCTTCTTCTATGTGTTGTGTTCCTTCAGGACATGTGCAATCATGGCTCTCCACAACCTCCTATGTCTTGTAAACTTTAGCAGTGTTTCCTATTTTGCAAGTCCTCCATTGCACAAACCTATCAGGTAGATGGCTTCCTGCCTTCACCTATCTCTCTTACCCTCAATATGCCCTGTGCAGCTTAAGTTTACCAAGCCATCTTTCCACATTATACATCCAAGAAATTTCAACTACTTGTTTCTTGTCTTGATTATAAATATTCTTTTTGTAACCATTTTCTGATGTCCTAATTGCTTATTTGCTCCAACCATGGAATTCTGAATATCTTTCTGTAGGACCATATTTTTGTTACCTGTTTTCCTCTTCCTTTTTGAGGAGATTGTTCAGCATTCATTGCCATACAAGGGGATTGATGTCACATAGCAATTTAAGACTCTTTTGTTTGTTTCTAGCAAAATTTTCTTGTTTCTTCAAATTTTGTTTAGCTTTTGTAATGCATTTTTCACTAATTCAATACATGCCCAAATTTCTGTGTTGCATTTTCCAGCCTGTGTTAAAGCACTTTCCTGATATATAAACTGCTGTACTTGTTTGATATTGACATCACAAATCCATAGTTTGCACCTTTAACTTTTTCTCAAGCTGACAACTGTACTTTCTGTCTTCTTACAATTAATGACTGGTCTTTTTTTTCTTACCTTACTTTACTACCTTTTCTGGAAGCGCTTGCAATTTTTTTTATACCTGTCATTATTTGCATATCTTATATTGTTAAGATTGTATATTTGGGCAGCAATCTCTATTTTATGCAGGTTTCATCAAAAATGACAGTCAAGATCCGATGGTCAATTTTTTATGTAATTTTTCATGTGATTTTATGACTTCTTTCTTTTGAGGACATAATTACATGAAAATTATTCAAATGTTTTGTTTATCCAAGCACTTTCATCTATACTTTTAGCCATTTTTGAAGATGAATGTTATTTTACATGTAACAGTATGTAAAGGGTGTTATGTATAATGAGAAGAATTGTATGTGTTATGTACTAAACATGGTAAACATGTTGTTAGCGTGTTCGTGGTTGATGTTATTGAGTGTTGGGTTTTTCATTTTTATCAAAAAGGCCTCCATTATTTTTAGTCTTTTTTGCATGTGGATGATGCTATGATATTTGTGTTGTCAACAAGTATGTTCCGGATAGAGTTTGGTAGGTCTCCATGTGTGTTTATATGAGATCGAATTGAGCTCCATTCAGAGAGATGTAGCGTCAGTCTTCGAGTCAGATTCGTAGTGGTGTGGTTGATATAATTATTTACGAAATTAGAATCGAGAACACAGTTCTTCAAAAGATATGTGAATTTGGAAATAATGTTGGTTCATTGTATTTTGGATCTCGTAGATGAATTGTTGTTTTTGATGATGAGGTTAGCCATTTTAGTGTAAAAGATAATTAATTAGAATTTTTTTTAAGTTGACAAGAGTTGAGTATTTTCGAATGAGGTTTCGGAGTGAAGATTCATTAAGATTGCATATTCCAATAATAAGTCCTGGTAGGGTCCCTGTTAAGATTCGTTAAGATTGCATGCTCTTATTATTATAAGTGTTGGTAGGGTCTCCAGCTCCCTTCAAGTAGCTTCAATGTTAGGGTTGAACAAATCTGGAGAGAAGACACACCCTTGTTTTAGACACCTTTCTGTGTACCTATTCAATTAAGTTTTTCTATTTATATGCATGTGGTTTGTTCCCAGTATAAGTTTTGGATTGTTGTAAGATATTTCTCAAATAGATCAGGTTTTCTTAACAGTTCAAATAGCTTGAATATTAGCACTAGAAATTTATTATCAGTATACCTTAATTTATTTAATATTTATAATATTATGCATTATTTAGAATATTTTTTGGAGGTTGCATTATTTTATTTATTTATTGGTAATACGAATTCCAAATAACATTCTAAATAATATGAGGGTCATTCAATAAATAAGGTGAATTTTTTTGGTATAAGGATTTCTAATATAGATAGAAGCTTACGTTTTTTATTTTTTCCTTTACTTCTTTTTTAAAGGGATTTAATTTTTTTTTGCAGATTGAAAAAAAACTCTGAGATTTTTAGAGATTAACAAAGATGACCAACCAAGAAGCATGCTCCAGGATTGAACAGAGATCAGTTATCAGTTATGATGTTTCCACTATTGTACACTCCGGCCTTCTTCAGGTGCAAGCAATTTTTAACTAAATCCTTTGTTTCGATCACTGCGGCAGATTGTTTTCATTCCATATATGATGCCACTTACAAATGACATGCAGTTATCTCCCTTTAACTCAACTAAGTTGTTTGTTCACCACTGTTGTAACCAGGTATTGAACTCACAACTCATTGAGTCAACTCACTGGAACCAACCAACGTCTATATCCACTTGACCATGATAAAAACAACAGTCCCAATAATGTAAATAATGTAAATGCTACCTCATCTCGGAAGTACAGACAAACACAGAATACATATGTTTTGCCATTTCAACAATAAGAATGGATTTAATGGTTTTAAAATTTTTTGTTGATTCATATTTCTATTTATTTTTTTAATCAAGCTCACTCTAAGCAAGGTAGTAAAGCTACTAAGACGCAAGGGGTTACTGGGTGTAGAAGAGTTTTTAGGCAAACTGACATCTAACTTTTTGAAGACTGTTCATCCTAGTCGTCAAAAAAGCCATCAACAGTAGACATAGTTGATAGCCTCAGTTTTTCAGAATGCAAAAGGCATTGTGTTTATTGACTATCTTAAAGATGGGCTACATCATCACTGGAGAGAACTATGCAAAATTTCAGTGGCAGTTACAAAAGGCTATCAAGACCAAATGTCCAGGAAAATTTATGAAAGGGGTCTTGTCTAATCAGGACAATGCTCCATCACAGAAGCCATTGGTTTCAATGCCGACTGTGCATGACTGTGGCTTTGAACTAATTGATCACCCATCCTATTCTTTTGATTTGATTATCATCTGTTCTGCAGCATGTAAAACAGTCAATCAGTCAGTTAAGTGCCATACGTGAAACACGCTTGGGCAATCATGTCTCGAAAGAGACAGGACTGACTGGGCAGAAGATTATCCCGCAGTAGGTTGCCATTGCTTTCTGCAGTAGATTGGTTGCCAGCCAAGGCTATAGAACCCACTCTGTCCTGTTATTTAACCCATAACTGGAAGGAAGAGATGGATTAATAACTTTCCCAAGGGTATTTGCGTGTAAGTGAATGCAAGGAATTGAACTGGAATTTGAACTCGGCTCCCCAATTTCCAAGCCGATATCCACTGCACCACAATGCACATCCTGAGATACAGTATTAGTATATTTTTAAAACTGTATATCTCAAGCTAACATCAGTAAGGTGACTAAACATTGGTTAATAATTATTATATTTAGTTATTTTTGTTATAATTATATTTTACTATTATTTATGATTAGTGGCATTATTTATTATTGTTAGCTCCATTTTCAGAAGGAAAAAGAATTTTCTTTCCTCACACCTGAAGAAGGCTGAAAAATAGATCAGCCAAAACTATAGTAACAAAGAAGATATATATTAAAACTGAGTAGTGTGTTTGATCCTCACTAGGTGCCCCATACACAACGTAAATGCATATATTCCAAACAACTCTTGAGATACAGTATTAGTATATTTTTAAAACTGTATATCTCAAGCTAACATCAGTAAGGTGACTAAACATTGGTTAATAATTAACACAGCTAGTATGGCCAATTATTACAACTGAGTAGTGAGTTTGATTCTCACTAGGTGCCCATACACAAATTTAACATTAAATTTTAGGTTACTGACAAAATCCAAATGAGGATCTGCAATATAGTTGATTTTGACTTGGCAGCTCGCCTTCAGTCACTTTCTCACCGATGGAATGTGACTTTCCTCTGTCTTCGCTATAAATATTTTCATGGTATCTGCTCTGAGGAGCTTATTTCCCTGGTGTCCTGACCACATGAATTTAAGCGTGCTACAAGAGTGGCATCAAGGTCCTAACCTTTTCCCATCAAAATAATCAAATATAACTATCGCTCCTACTCCATCAGTTTCTTTTCTCACATTTCCTGTCTGTGGAACTCCATTCCATATACTTGCATCCCTGATAGTTACAATTGCCAAAAGTTTGCCAGCTTCTACCTCCCTAAATCCCATCCACTTCCCATTGTTTCTTTGGCATCCCTTGTACCCTGTTTTTTCTCTCTCTGTAAGCCCCTTCATACCAGTGGCAGTCCTTATCAATAAACAATCATTTGCAAATAACTAATAATGTTTTATAATCATTTCCTCCCAAGCAAGGTGATAAAGCCACTAAGACACTAGAGAGCAAATGAAACTGAGAATAAAAGATAATAAAAAGAATGGAATTCAAGGATGACAATTTCTGCTGCATTTTTTATATTACAAGACAATTACAAAATATCAGACATGATTGTGTTCTTACCTGTTTTCTTACCTGTGGTTTTACTCGATGATATGTTGGTTTATTTATCTACTAGTCTAATTGTAAATCTTTCTATATAATCTTTGGCTTTCCTTCAATCAATCTTTACTTTTCTGGCTCATACTTTTGTGTGTGTGGGTGCGTTCAACACAAAACAAGCCAGTCACTTGTTAGGATAACAGTTACAACCCAATGATCTAACTGTCTGCTTTTGGAAATCTCTTTTCTTTTCACTACTGATGAAAAATAACTATTGAAGGAACAATTTCTCACCTGTAAGCAACCATAGATAAAGACTTTTAGATGTCAAATGATTTGCTTTGCAAATTTTCCATACAACTTACCAGTAAGCAAACAAATAAACAAGTGAAAAAGTAACAAAAAACAATCAATTTATTCTGTTTATCATTTAGTTTTTCTGATTCCTTTTTCATTAATCTCTTTTTTATTCTTTCTTTTTACGCTTTACTTTTCCCCTTTTGTATTGAGAGACAATTTTCTCTTCCCCCTGCCAAGCATATCATAAGGTTCTTATTTAGTTGAATGCGAGATCTGTTTAAACACTAGGTGTTTACAAGTGGCAGTCAAATTATTGTCCGTTCTATATAGATTTATCTGCTTACATGAGCAACATAAATACATAGCATTCCTGGTGATCAGTGAAGGAAGAGCTGGCTGATTCATTTGGTCAGCAGTTAAGCCAGGTAAAACAGTAAGCACTTACCTTCACAGACACCCTCTACCCTCAGTAAAGGAAAAAGGTTAAAAAAAGAAAAGAAAAGGAACTCCCAAAGCTCACTAATGCTATTTACCTGCTACCGACAACAGCCAGGTGTTCTCTTTATATGTACCCATTTTATGTGCGTTTTTTTATAAGCCTATTACTTATATGCATATATTAAAGATGTGTATGCTCATAACATGTTTATATGTGTGTGCATGACTGTGTCTTTGCAGATTTCTATGAGAAGCTGTAAGTATGAGTGCTGATTTGTACTTTTTATTTTACTTAAATGTCAGCCTCAGTAATTTGAAACAAAAATTTATAACTAAATTTTCAAAATTGTTATTCTTCATTTCATATATTAGTATTATTTATTTTATTATTTATTATAAATATCAATATTTTTATTATTTATTATTATTGTTATTATTTATTGATGATTATTATTATTATATTTTGTTATTTTTATATATATAATATTTTACTATTATTTATGATTAGTGGCATTATTTATTATTATTATCATTATTATTAATATTATTTATTATTATTATTTATTAATATTCATATTATTTATTATTATTAGTTATTTTTGTTATTATTATAATTTATTATTATTTATTATTATTATTATTTATATTTATTGCTTATTATGTCATTTTTTCATCATATTTCGATTTCTGCTTTGGTCTCACTACCAACCAAGTCTGCGGGGAGACCTAAGGCAGGTCGTGGCGTGTTGTTATGACTCCATTTCATGTTTTTCTATCTTCCCTATCATCCCTAGCATTACATAGATAAAGTTTTCCTTAGTGTGTGGGCTGTACTTAATAAGACAATTTTTTGTATATCTCTTAAGCTGGGGTTTCCAGGGATTCTTTCAATGTGCTGTTTTGTTCCATTTTTTATCATTCCAAGTGCACCTACTATCACTGGCACAACTCTTGTTTTCAATTTCCACATTTTTTCTATTTCAATTTCCAGGTCTTTATATTTTGACAGTTTTTCAAATTCCTTGATTGCTATGTTACAATCCGCTGGACAAGCCATATCAATTAATAGACAAGTTTTCTCTTTCTGGTTTTTAACAATAATGTCTGGCCTGTTTGCTTCAATTTTTCTGTCTGTGTAGATGGTGTAATCCCATAGAATGGTTACATTTTCTATTTCTGTAACCGGTGCTGGGTGATGTTCATACCAGTGTTTGTTTACAGATTTTCCATAATGTTTGCACATTGCCCAATGTAAATATTGCCCAACTCTATCGTGGCGATTTTTATATTCATTTGGGGCAAGCACAGAACAGCCTGAGATTAGGTGGTCTATTGTTTCTTGGTGTTTATCACAAAACCTGCATTTTGGATCCATATTATTATGCATAATATTTGCCTGAAAGTTTCTAGTGAAAAGACTTTGGTCTTGTGCTGCAAGAATAAAGCCTTCAGTTTCAGACTTTAATCCAGATGCACGTAACCATCGATGAGTATTAACTTTGTCAACATTGGATTTATTGGCACGTTCTGGATATTGGCCATGCAGAGGTTTGTCTTGCCAGCGCTGTTTCATCTGTTCAAGAGCTTTATCTTTGGCTTTCATTTTCATATTTTTTGCCGCAATAATTGGTTCTTGGCTTCTGTTTTGCTTTTCTACAGAATCTACTAACTGTAAATCTTGTTTGTATTTACTGCCTTCTTTTATTATTGAATATTTTTTCTTTCTTTCTTCATGTTGCCTTACTAATTGTATCATCCAATCCTTTGTTGTTTCTATGTATGTTAGTAAGCCAATAGTTGTTGTCTTGTATGACAATTCCAGCTGAATAAGACCTCTTCCACCTTCTTTACGGGGTATGTATAGACGGTCTACATCAGCCTTTGGATGATGCATCTTATGCTTAGAAAGAAGCTTTCTTGTTTTAGCATCCATTTGCCTGATGTCGTTTAGAGTCCAGTTTAAGATGTTAAAGCTATATTGGACAACTGGGATTGCAATGGCCATAACTCTGTTCTGAGAATTTAATTCAGTTTTTAATATCATTCGTAGCCTTCTATAGTACTCTTTACGCACTATTTCTTTCATTTTTTTATGGTGAATGTTTTCGCTCTCATTTACACCTAGGTATTTATAAGCTTCTTCTGGTTTCAATTCTTTTATTGTTACAGCAGGGTCTAAGCTAATTGAGGATGTTTCTTGTATTGATCTACATAAAACTGTAGCTTTAGCACATTTATTCAAATTGAATTTCATTCCAATGTCTTCGCTGAAGCATTTTACAGTTTGCAGAAGACCTTCCAGCTCATTATCATTCTTAGCATATAACTTTAAGTGATACATTCTTGCCATGGTTGGATTGAAATGATTAAAAAAAAGTAAAAAAGTAAAAAAGGAGAAATCCTACAATAATTATATACCCTCACTTCTAAACACAGATTTTATTATACGACAAGTACTATTTCTCCTTTTATTAATGTTAAGTAGAACACTGTAGAATAACATTCATAAAATTCATTCTGAATTTATAAAGATTTGTTCATATGATGGATCACATATTAAGCATGACTCTGGGTCACATTTCCTTTTGTAAAGAGGAAAATAGATACTATCATAAAAAATTGTTAGAATAAATTAACAAATTTTCAATGAATGTTTTTATGAATAATTTGTATTTAAAGAAAATACAAGGTATTGGTTATAAAGATCAACATACAATTTGTTAGAATCTAAAAAAATAATTGAGGCTGGATCCTGTGTATGATAATAAACTACATCTGGCAACAAGGCCTCTGATTGGGAGGTTAGAAGGATCAGGGAACCACTTCTTAATTGCTGTTGTTCCCAGGTTCACTTTGACTCAGGGTGGCAGCATCTGTTAAGGTCCCAGGTATAGGCAAATAGTTTATCCCCAAACTGAGGTCAAAACACTTCTTCTATGTGCCTTATCCTTTCAGGACATAGGCGATCATGGCCTTCCACTTTTCCCTATCCCTGGTGGCTCTGAGCACACCTTCTCCTGTTACACCATGCCATCCTCATTCTATCATCCACCTGAATAGGTCCTTCAAATATGTTATCTGTTGCTTTCCCCTGTCTCTTTTTCCCTCTATCTGGCCTGTTGGTATCAGGTTCTCCAAGCCCTCCTTCTTCATTGCATTACTGATACTCAGTTTCCTTTTTGTTTCCATCATTTCCAAGACCTCATCATTGTTCTAGACTTTTATAACAAAAATTCCAGCAATACATTTTTGAAGGGAAAAAAGTATTACCAACATTATATCTGACTCTCAACAAAAACCACTTTGTAAAAAATACATAAAAGAAAGCTGATCTACAAACTTAATTCTTACAAAGAATATATATTCTATTCATACAAATCTATTGTAAAAATCTTGTCAGCATTAAATAGCCCATTGAGGTTGATATGCCATAAAACAAATCAAACCAAACCAAACTAATTGAGGCATCTAAAACATTTTGAAACTTCAACTTACAATTATTGAGTGTTTAATGACAATTGAATATACTGATAAAAATGAGCAAATTTTCTTCTTAACCACTGCCCTGTAGCAATTCATCTTTCTAACAATTTACTGGAAATTTATGAAATTTGAAATCTTATTGACTAGAGATATCTAGATTTTTCATAGAAATTTTTCCCAAGAGCCATATGGGGAAGAGAAATTTTAATGAACCATGGAATCTAAAATATAGAAAAAATAAATAAAAATATCCTTGACAAAGACTTTCATTAACCAACTTATTAACCAACTATATATTTCATATATAGTTTTTCATATGTATTTTTTTATATTTCATATGCAGTTTTATCTTTTATTTATCTTTTCTATATTTCAGAATATGCAAATATTAAGCAAAAATATATAAAAAAGTATTCATCTTTGAAATTATCACTAAAATACACCCAATACATATCTGTAACACTCATTGATAATACAAATGTAATAGTGTCATTCACATGTAAAATAGTATAAAAATAATGGAAGTATTATTGATAAAAAAAACCAGTACTCCACAATACCATATCTATTGAACAGGTGAAGAAGCTCATCCCTTGTTTCCTGTTTAGGATGTGGTTTCCGGCTTTCTCTTTCCCAATCTTTTCACTATTACCTAGCCCCCTGCACATCAGTGGCATTACCGCCTTGCTCGGGGTGATACGATTAAAAAAATAAATAAATAAATAAAAAAAAATAAACAAAAATCCACAAAAATTGGAGTAGATAGACTAAACTATCGCCCAGTTTACACTCCACCCATGTCTATTGAACAGGTGAAGAGGCCCATCCCTTGTTTCCTGGTTAGGATGTGGTTTCCGGCTTTCTCATTTCCAATCTTTTCACTCTTTTTTTTTTTTTCAATTGGAGTAGATAGACTAAAATACCGCCCGGTTTACACTCCACCCATGTCTACTGAACAGGTTAAGAGGCTCATCCCTTGTTTCCTGTTTAGGATGTGGTTTCCGGCTTTCTCTTTTCCAATCTTTTCACTCTTCCGTAGCCCCCTGCTCATCAGTGGCGTTACCGCCATACTCGGGGTGATATGATTAAAAAAAAAAAAATATCAACTGTGAACATAGCTACAATGTGCTCACCATATTTGGAGCATAAAACATTCCTAGAATTCTACATGCATGCACAAAACAATTTATATATTCAGTCAAAAGTAAAATAAAATTCATTCTTGATAATGGCTAAAAAGTACAGCCAAAAGAGCTTAGAGAAATAAAACATTTGTACAATTTCATATAATGTATATTTTGAAAAAAAATTCTAAAATCATATGAAAAATTATATGAAAACTTAACAATATCATCATGTCATTTTTAAGGAAAATTGCATCAAGTAATGGATTGAACACTCTTGGCTACTGGCGTTTGTGTACATTGTGTATATAACACACTAAAATCTGCCTTCCTCCACCATGCACCAATAGCTCAGTGACAAAACTTGATTGATTTTAATTCTGGCTGGAAGCAGTTGGATGTTTATTATACAGATGAGCTGTGATGCAGCAAAACAGGACTGTCTGCAGATGACTATATATATATAAATATATGCACACAAAAAATATAAAAATATATACTCACTTCTTTAATGACAATAAATGCAGTTTTTCTTGACTGCAAATAAGATTAATGGGTAAAATTAATAAATATTAGTTTTTATTGAATTACAATGAAGAAATTAAATCTTAGAGTTGAAAAAATAAAAATTCAAGTTCTAGGAATTTAAAAAATGAAAACTTTTTGGGAGGAGAGCCAGTATATATGGGAAAATGATCCATTTTTTTTTATATATCAAGAAATATTTGTCAAAATAGAAAGAGTTTTTGGGTGACACTTTTTGTCCTTTAGGGCTTCATTTGACAAATTTTCACCTTCCATGACAGATCTTCTAACATCGATATTTAAAAACAAAAATGATAAAAACATAAGCAAAATAACAAGAAATCAAATTAAATCAGCTAGACTATATAATGTAAATGTATATTTGAAATAAAAATTAAACTTAAATTTAAAATTTTTAGTGTCCTCTCTTCTTCAGGCAAATGTGTAGTTTGCATCAATGTAAACATCATTTTAGTCCAAGGAAGTCCTAAAGAACAAAACATGTCACACAAAAATCATTTCCATTTTGTCATAGATTTCTCTAAAATGTATATAAATGCATATAATTTTACTGTTAAAATGACAAGCATATTTTTTATCATAAAGTGCTCAATATCAGGATGGAGATAGACTATTGACAGGAATTGCAAAGAATTTGTCATTTTAGCTGGCAGGTTCATGCTAACTTCTAAATTTTGTGAGGACACCGTGATGATGTCATTACTCATCAGGGCTAGGTTTTTGCATGTGTATATATATATATATATATATATATATATATATATATATATGTATATATATATATATATATTTTAAAAATGTTTTTCAACAAAACATTTATTACCATCATTATTAACTACCTGATGAGACATTGCTCTTTCAATGTCAAAACAAAATGTACAATTTTGTAATAGGTTATAGTTTGTACCCATTCTAAAGTATAATTAATAATATATATATATATATATATATATATATATATATATATATATATTCATTTTATATTTTTGAAATAAATCATTTTCACCATTTATTTTAACATATCACCTGAAGAAGAACAGTATTATTCTGAAACATGTAAATTTTTGTGTAGTGATATAAAGCTTTTATAAGCCACTGTAATAACAAAATTACAATACAGACACATACACACACACACACATATACATATATATATATATATATATATATATATATATATATATATATATATATATGGGGGTCTGTTCATGTGTGTGTTGGGGGGGGAGACTCTCCTATCATTTTAACATATAATAATAATTCAGTTCCTACAAATGAACTATTAGATTATTTAAGCATATGATTTGATTATAATACTGAATTGTAATATTGAATTAGCCAAACTTCTCAGAAGGGATGATGACAGGATGCATAGTGTCCCATAATATCTACAGTACAGCCTGTCTCAGATTTAAGATTCAAGGTCTGTCTTTCTTTTAACCCATTCTACCCTATTATTTAATCCATAACTGGAGTGAGAACATTTATATCTTCTCCAAGGGTATTTGTGCAAAAGTAAATGTAAACTACTCAGTCGGAATTTGAACCCCACTCACAGATTTCCCATTCCAATCTGGTAATGATTATATCATTTCAGTTAAGTACCATACATGATACACGCTTAGGCGATCATGTCTCGAAAACAACATGCCTGACTGGGCAGAAGATTATCCTGCAGTAGGTTGCCATTGTTTTCTGCAGTAGACTGGTTGCCAGCCAAGGCTACAGAACTCAATCTGTCCTATTATTTAGCTCATAACTGAAAGGAAGAAATGGATTAATACCTTTCCCAAGGGTATTTGTGCATAAGTGAATGCAAGGAATTCAACTGGAATTCAAACTTGGAAACCTGATTTATCATTTTGGGTTGATATCCACTGCACCACAATGGACATCCTTTGTATCATTACATCATTTGCATATTTTATATCCATACAATTATACATGCTAGACAATAAGTGAATAAAAATTGTAATTTTAGTTTTTATTTAGCAATTTCATGACAAAATAATACTCATTTTGAAATGTATTAAACTCTACCTATTTCTATATGTGTTATTGATTTTGTATTAGTAATATATCAGTTAGTTAACTGCCATACATGATACACACTTAGGTGATCATGTCTCTTTCAAGTCATGACTGACTAGGCAAAAGATTTTTCGGCAGTAGGTTGGCATTACTTTCTGTGGTAGCTCAGTTGCCAACCAAGGCTATAGAACCCAATCTGTTCTGCTATTAACCCATAGCTGGAGAGAGAAGAGATGAATTAATACCTTTCTCAAGGGAATTTGCACATAAGTGAATGAAATAAAATCAATTCAAATTCAAAGATGATATCCAGTACATCACAACAGTACAGTTTATAAAAAAACATTTATATATATTTAAAATTTCAGATATGACCAAAATTAATAAAATGACACTCTGAAAATAACAAAACAAAAGGGAAACTGAACTTAGCTGACACATTTTGTCCTCCTAAGGACTTTGTTAAAAAAATGTGCTTTGACAATTGTCTTGAAGTCCTGAGGATGAAACTCTTCAGCTAAGCTAAGATTTCCTTTTGTTTTTTATTGATAGTATCTTTTTACAAATTTTAATTATATCTAAAATTTTACACACATGCACAAACACACACGCATACACTCATATCTATTTATATATATACACACACGCACACTCATATCTATTTATATATATACACACACGCACACATATATTAGTATTATTACTTTAAATGCTATTATAGTCGATAATTTATTATTTAAATACATTTATATTTATTTATTATTTAATTTATTATTTTAATACAGCAGAGTAAGCCCAAGCAAACACTCTCTTTGTTTACAAAGTGAGGGCTGCCTAGACCTGATAAACAGCATCTCCAACACCTTGGACTGTGCATGAGAGATGTAGGAGAGAATACAAAATAGAGAACCAGTTCACACTAAAATCGGGAGAGCCATATGTGTTTCGACTGGTATTACCAGACAAAAACTCTTGATGAGTATTTTAGCAGGCACATGTTGTTTAATCCTAACATATAAGCACTGTATTTTTCTACCTTTGTAGTCAACTCCACAACTACATTTAAAAGGATAAATAACAGAGTTAATCTGGCAGGGGGTGGGGGTTAGAACATCTTTACATATAGATGGGAGGACAGATCTTGTTTTAAACAAAACACATACATTGGCTGCATAATAACACTCACGTGAACTTAATGAAATATGCTTGGCTAAAGTCTCACTAACATTTCCCAACCACAGTATTTAGAGATAGACTGGATATTTTTCAACCGTTACTGGTTTAATTTTGCTAAATTCAGCAATCTTCCCATGAATAACTGATTGATCAATGTTGGATGGATAACCATTGTTCACAAAGAAAAACTAATTTTATCTTTTAAGGCGTCATCTGAACAAATCATTACTGCCCTATGGGTCAAAGTCTTAATCAAATTAATCTTTTGTTGTTTAGAACAAAAAGAATCCCATCAGACCTGTAAAGGTAGGTTTCCTATACACAAATTAACAAAAGAGGAAGGTGTTCTATGAACCAGAACATCTAAGAAGGGCAAAAAACAAGTGAACTTCTTCTCTACCATAAATTTAAGAATACCTCAAAATGCCAGCTACTGGTTGGAGAAATTAAAATAAAACAATTAAAAAAATTTAAATACCTGGGAAGTGTTCTGACAGAAGATGGAAAGTATGACGTTGAGATCCAAAGATGCAGTGGTATGGCCAAGGACGCATCTCAAAGGTTAACCAGAGTACTGAGAGACAGGAAAATATTGTTGGAAACAAAAAGAGTGCTAGACTGCTATGAGATATCTGTCCTTCTGTATGTAAGTGAATGTTGAACAATCTCAACAAGAATGAAGAAGAGGCTTGAGGCTGCAGAAATGTGGTTTCACAGAAGGATGCTGAGGATACCATGGAGATGTAGGAGAGAATACAAATGAAAAGAAAACTCATACTTAACATCAGAAAGAGACAGATGAGGTTCCTGGGACACGTAATGAGGAAAGAAGGCCTGGAGACTTTAATACTCATAGAGGGGATAGAAGGAAAGAGAGACAGTGGAAAGCAGTGAGAGACCTATTTGATAGGCTTGAGCAAATAGATGTCAGATTAGGGTTTGGGAGAGATACCAAAAGAAAAAATATTGAGAGTGACAAGAGACAGAGCCAAGTGAAAGAGTGCTTGGCTGCTATGAGATATCTGTCCTTCTGTATGGAAGTGAATGTTGGACAATCTCAACAAGAATGAAGGAGAGGCTTGAGGCTGCAGAAATGTGGTTTCACAGAAGGATGCTGAGGATACCATGGAGATGTAGGAGAGGAAAAATACTGAGAGTGACAAGAGACAGATCCAAGTGAAAGTCTATAATCATCTACACCCTGAAGGAACATGGTACATGAATAAGAAGAATCTATTACACCCCAGTACATCCATATATCCATATACCTATATTCATATATGCGTATTTGTGTGTTTTTGTGTGTGACTTTGTGTACATGTGTTTATATACATATACATATATATATGTGTACATGTATTTATATATATATACATATATATATATGCTAAGCAAGATAGGATATTTTGATTAATAAGAGGCTAGCTTTTCACCCTGACTTCATGTTTCTTCTCACATGGCCAATATTCAAATTAACAGCTCTACAAATGTATCACGAACAGTTAAGTTTTCTCAATCTTTTTTCCTTCTGCCACAGCTGACATTCAAACTCTTCAAATTCCCTTTACCTCTTCAAACTTTCTTACCATCATTTATCAAAAATACTTCATTTAATTCAGCATCTGCAGTTTAAGTTATGTTAATTTAATGTTTTCATTTCAGAAACACCATCCCCTTCATTTGCTCTAACTTCTTCCTTCTCAAATAGGTGCAAAAATACATTTCTAATGTATCTCACTCTTTTGCTGACACAAACTGGTTTCAAAACTTCCTATTATCTTATCAAGAATGACCATTAATATATCTTCTGAATAAATGAAAATTAGATTTCTTTAAAAAACATTTTAAGCATAATTTCTTCATAATCTTTTTTATTTTATTTTATTTATTTTATTTTTATTTTTCTTTTGTATCCTAACATTTTCATTCAAAAATTACATAATTGGCCAAGGTGATCACGCAGAAAAGCTGAACTGATATTGCGATTTCAATTTGATGTGGAAATGGCTGTGATTAAATGAGCCAAAAAGGTTGGTGGGGGTGGTGCATAATGCTGGCAGCTAATTTTTCAATGGATGACAGCAAGCGGAAAAATAACAAGACCAACATACTTCCACTAAATTTCTTGTTTCAGCACCAAAATGAAAAGCTAAGGACCTGCATTTATATTACCCAATATTTAACTTTCAGAAAAGAATTTTCAAATTTAAAATAAAGAAAATATTTAAACAAGAAAAATAAAAGATGGAAAGAAAATTGCAAATTTAAAAAAAAAGTGGGTCTTAATTTTGTGAATTAATTTCTTCATTTAACTTGTAAATAAAAAACGATTCCAGAAATTTGTAAAATTCAAATTAAAAATGAAAAAAATTGTCTCAAGAAAATATAAAGCTTTTATTTTTTTTTAATGAAAATGAATAAAATAAAATAAAATAAAAGGAATTAAAAAAAAATGAAAGAAATAGAATATAAAGGAAAAAGAAAGAGAGAAAATAAGAAAGATTGAGATAAAATTGAATTGAACTAAAATAAAGTAAAATAAAAAATGAAGGGAAAAGAAATAAAATAAAGTTGGAAATAAAATTAAAACAGAAGAAAATTAAACAAAAGGAAAAATCAGCAAAGAAAACAGAAAAGAAAAAAGGAAAAAGAATTAAATAAAAGAAAAGAAAAAAAAGAAATAAAGCATTCATAGAGGAAATTATTGAAAAGAAAAACTTAAAACCCATGTTCTTGGCCTCAGTCTGAATTTGAAAAAGTATTTTATGACTAAAACTGGACTTTAATTGCAAAATAATTACTTGGTATTGGCACTGAATCACTGATGGCTACAGTTCAATGTCGGTAATTACCAAGTAAAATTATCTTAACTGTCCATGTTGTGTTGTGTGATTTTGGGCAGCTAATGCATGAAATCGCTAATCCAATGTAGAAATAAGAAGCTTAATGGACTTTTTCCGTAAAATCATCATTCAGCAATTCTGAAAGAGTAACAATTATTACAAATATTGGCAGAAATAAAAAAAAAGAAAAATTTTAATTAGAAAAAAAAAACAGCTATAAAAAATATGTAGCTGTGCATGAATCCAAAAATAAGGTCTTTTTTTTTTAATTATCAATAAATGATTCCTGTCTGCATTAATTCATAATTCATTATGAGTCACAAGTCCCTAAATATCCCAATATTATTCCTGGCTTTAAGCTTTTTTCCCAAATCTTGCATAGAATAATTGCAATTTTTACATCGTCATAGATTCAAATACTGCCCAGGTTAAATTTTGTGATACTTTGTTGTTAAATTTGGCATCTGCCTTCCATATTTTAAAAAATCTTTTCCTGGCTACTGAAATCTGTATCTAAAATTATCTGTGGATTAATGAAGCATTTGACATTGTTTTTATTCTTTATAGGAAATTGAGTTTTGTCTGCTGTAATATGATCTATCCATTTAATATGTTTGATATTGTTTTTATAAGCTTAATACAGCATTCGATATTTTTTCCTAATGGCAAAATGAATTTTATCTGATAAGTTATCTATTCAATATCTGTTTCATATTGTCTTAATTTCTTATAGTGAGTTGAACTTTTTTTTTATTACATTTTAATATAATAGCATGTGATATTGTTTTATTCTTTATGGAAAATTGAATTCTGTCTGATCTATTATGATCTATCCAATACATATTTGTTATTGTTACTACTCTTTATACTGAATTAAATTTTGTTTAATTTTGAATAACAAGTCATAATATTTACAGTAAAATCTATTATAGATTTTGTCAATTTATTGAATTATTGCTGCAGTGATTTATTAGAACCATGTATTAAAACTCTTTCACAAGTCATCAATAACGATCTGTTTAATTTTTGTATCATGGAACTTTTTAAAAACTGTTTATTTGTCTCTAATTTTAACATTTCTTAGTTCATTTAAAAACAATATTATTTAAAATTAAAAATGTTCACTTATAAAGCATAATTAATTCTGTTGTGATCAACTGAAATTTGTTAGAATTTGAGAGTTGCATATTCCCAATATGCTTCTCTTTATCATTCGGAAGGTTGGTTCCCTTTGTATGACTAGGAAGTTTTTTTCATCTAAATCTATCCTCCACATATATAATAGTGCCTGTGCACTGAATACTGCTGTCACATCTGGTTGGGTGCCCCTGGTATTCATCATGTAATTTGATCCCAACCTGGTAGCTCAACTCCAATCACTTTTTCATCAACATAATGTGGCTTCCCTCTGTCTCTTCTACAAACACTTTCACAGCTTCTGCTCTGATGAGCTTAACTCCCTGGTGCCTACTCTGCATGAATTTACTCAAGCTACTACACTGGCAACTAGGTCCCACCCTTTTACAGTGAAACCAATCAAATGTAACCACAATTTCTACTCTGTCAGGTGCTTTGCTCAAACTTCTTACCTGTGGAATTCAAGCTTCCCTGAAAACTACAATCTCTAAGAACTTAAATGCAAATCAATTGCCATCTCTTACCTTCTTTCCATGACAATCCTTGTATCATGTTCTTTCTTTACACTCCACTTTCATGCAGCCCTCTTCACATCTGTATTCTCATCCTGTTCTTACTCATTCTCTGACTCCCCTGGAACTTGTTTTTCTTTCCCATCTCACCTCTTCTGTAAACCCCTGTGCGCCAGTGGCAGTTCTGCCTTGCTTGGGGTGAAATGATTAAAAAAAAATGACAATATACCTCTCATTATTATTCCGTAAAACTGCATTCCCATCTCACCTCTTCTGTAACCCCCTGTGCACCAGTGGCAGTTCTGCCTTGCTTGGGGTGAAATGATTAAAAAAAAATGACAATATACCTCTCATTATTATTCCCAAAAATTGCATCAAAAACTTTTATCTTCAATCTTTTCCATTTTTTTTCTATCATATTTACAAAGAATTTTTACTTGTTTACAGGCTCCCATTGAATATTTGAGAAGCAAAAATTAACATCATAACAATTGGGTTCATTATAAATTTGTTAACTTGTCATTCTGTATTCATTCTCATTCAGTCTTCTTTTTGTATAACACTTTTTACAATTATCGATATAAAATGCTTGAGTATGAAACTATAGAAATAACTAAAGCAACTGATTAATTTTTGTATATGCTAACCAATTTCAGATTATATCAGATTTCCTTTTACATCCTAAAAATAACTGAAATATATAAATGGTTTTGTCATTCACTATACTTATGAAATATTTTTTAAAATACATTTTCTTGTTTATTTTCAATATTTTCTTTTTACTAACCTAAACATATAACTTTCTAAGTTCAAGTAAATTGAACATTCAGTTCCTGACCATGAGACCTAGTTGATTTGTCAGGAAGAT
Source organism: Ascarosepion bandense (assembly GCA_037127315.1). Classification (NCBI taxonomy): domain Eukaryota; kingdom Metazoa; phylum Mollusca; class Cephalopoda; order Sepiida; family Sepiidae; genus Ascarosepion; species Ascarosepion bandense. The sequence continues at coordinate 19,566 of JBBBDQ010028531.1, forward strand.
GACTTCTTGATTTTATTGGCCAGTGGAGGTGATCCCAGTGTGCAGCACCTTTGATATATATATATATATATATATATATATATATATACGTACAAAATATTTATCTTTTTAATATTAAAGAGATAAATGCTTTGTATCTATCAATGCTCTATCTACACCTCGATGTGGAGTATTTTGCAATAAAAACCTGTTTGCCAAAGTACATTTTATCAGTAATAACCACTGAAAAATAACAATCTAGACATTAAATACTATAACAATTAAACCCTATATATAATACATGAACATTTTCACAAATCAAGATTTTTGGAAAATTGAGATAAAAAATGCACTCTGAACAGAAATAAAGAGTATAACCATACTCAAAGGTCCCTTTAAGTCAGATCAAAAATGAATAATGTTTCTTTCTTTTTGATTTTAAGAAATGCAAGGATACAAAGAAAGCTAAAACAGTAATCTTGTAACAATAATGTATACATCACACCAGTAAAGAACAGTCTAGATTGTAGCTCAATAGACTGACACTCTTATTAAAAAAAATAATGTTGGAAATAAAATTAAAACAGAAGAAAGACTGAAAGAAGAAACCTTGTATTCCTCAAACATATAACCATTGTTTTCAAATTTAAAATTTGAACTTCATTCTAATTAGTAAAATTAAAGACACACATAATTTTTTCTGTCTTTCCTCATTCATATTAACTCTTTAAATAACAAGTATATTGCTTTCTACATTCAAATCTAAAACATTTTCACCACAATGAGTCAACATTGCCTGATGACAAGGTAAAATCTTGAAACATAGAAATTTCCATGTCACAAGTTAAATTAAATTAATTTTAACAAATTCAATTATAATTATATGATGCTCTACAATATATTTTGTATTGAGCATTTTTTTAAAAAAGTAAATGCCAGAGAATTGTTAGTTCTCTTCACCTGTATATATATATATATATATATATATATATAGTCATCTGAAGACATCTGTTTTGCTGTATCACAGCTCATCAGTACGGTTAGACATCTGATTGGTTCTAGCTAGGATTAGCAATTCTACCTCTGAGCTATGAGTTATCGGTAGAGGAAGGTGAACTTTAGTATGTTATATACAATGTATGCACACACCAGTAACCGAGAGTGTTCAGATTCATTACTGAATGAACAATGCATAAATGCGTGAGTAGCTACTGTTTTTCAAAGTCTACTCTTAGTAGAATATATATATATATATATATATATATATATATATATATATTCTTTTAATCATTTCACCCCAAGTAACTAACACACAAAAGGCTTCTAGGAGTAAAGGAAATTGAGAAGACTTCAGAGAAGAGACAATAAAAATGATTCAAGAAGACAAAAGATGGTGATTGACATTGTATTCAAATTTAATGTAGGTCGTAGGGAAACAATAAACATACTTGCCATTCTATTAGTATGCTTAAATTCATGTGGTCAAGTTACCAAGAAAGAAAGTTCATTTAATCAACTGTCATGAAAAATATTTAGTAAAGACAGAGGAATGTCACATTATGGCAGTGGGAAAGTGACTGAAGTCAAGAGGCTATATCAGGATGGATTACATTACAGACTCTACTTTAGATTTTGTTGAGGATTTTTGAAGCACCAGACCAGATATGACAGCAATATTCAATGCATAGATGAATGGTGGATTTATAAATGTGCAAGATGGATTCTAACGAGAAAAATGATCTGGTACAACAAAAGTATCCAACTTTTAACACAGCAGACCTAACATTTGATTCAATTTAATTGCTCAACTTCATACCAGTAAAAATTGTGAGACCAATAAGGTGCAATGAGTTGGTCTCCTATAGATTAGCATCAGCCATAGTCGATGAAGGTCAAAAAAGCTTTTCTATGAGGATTAAAAGATAATTTTTATTTTAGTGGTGGTAAAATTTACAAGCCATTCCTTGCCCCACTTAACAATTGGAGGTTATTTTTATTTTGACAACTACACAATAAAGATAAAAAAGAAAAAGAAAAATCAACCAATCACAAACAAGACCACTCCCACATAAATCACACCATGTTCTATACAAACAAAAAAAATGGGGCCTAAAGGCAAATGACCCTGACGAGTGAAAACATGATTACAGAGTCCTCACAAAACTTCAAAGTTGGTATGAATCTACTCAGTTAAAGACCAATTGCTACCTAAGACTATAAAACACAATTTGACTTGCAATTTACTCTCTCCATGCTGGTTTTGAATTCCTTCTCCTAGAGCAGTTGCCACTCAAGGCTATAGAACCCAGTTTGTCCTGCTATTATGCCGCTCCAGATAAGTTTTAAAATGAGAATTTTTTCTTCTAGACCAGTTGACAGCCAAGGCTATAGAACCCAGTCTGTTCTGCTATTTACCCATAGCTGGGGGTTAAAGAGATGGACTCATACCTTCCCCAGTGATATTAGCATGTAAGTGAATATAATGAATTTGATTAGAATTCGAGCTCAGCTCTTCAATTCCTGAGCCATTATCTATGACTCTAACATGCCTCCTAGTGTTCAGGCCTTTAACCTCCACTCTAATACTCTAATCTACAGCTACTCCTAAAATTCCAGCTTTGTTTATTTTCAAATTCAAGTTCTTTTTTATGGAGTTTTGAATGTTTGCTGTTATATGGGAAAATCTTTAACAAAAACCTTAACAAAATGAGAAAAAGAAAATCTATTTTATACTAGGAATTTCTTTTTTCACCATGTTTTGATTTTCTTTTGTTTATTCACAAACAAGTCAATACCAATGACATGGCTACTAAAATCTATGTACTGTGAATAATGTATGGTAATAAATACATATGTATTCAATTATAAAATAGCATTGATTTTATTCATCATGAGCAAGATTTCCCACAAAATTCTCTGATTAAAAATAACTCTCACTTATTTCAATATGACACATAAAAATATCATCATAACCAAGCAGGTGAAAAAATTATTTTTATTACCTCTTTGGGTAAGTGACATAATATTTATTTGGTTGCACGTAGAACTCATTTATAGAATATATTGCTAGAATTATCTTTTTATATGCTAAATTTAATTCAGTACAAGGCCATAGAGCTACCCAACGTAATGGGTCACTGTGTGGTGTTGTATGAGCATGAGAAAGGAGAGAATTAATAGCAGGATAAACTGGGTTCTATAGCCTTGGGTGGCAACTAGTCTAGGAGAAGGAAACTGTATTCAAAACCAGCCTGTAGTGGGTTACTGTGTGGTGTTGTATGAGCATGAGAAAGGAGAGAATTAATAGCAGGATAAACTGGGTTCTATAGCCTTGGGTGGCAACTAGTCTAGGAGAAGGAAACTGTATTCAAAACCAGCCTGTAGTGGGTTACTGTGTGGTGTTGTATGAGCATGAGAAAGGAGAGAATTAATAGCAGGATAAACTGGGTTCTATAGCCTTGGGTGGCAACTAGTCTAGGAGAAGGGAACTGTATTCAAAACCAGCCTGGAGAGGGTTACTGCGTGGTGTTGTGTGAGCATGAGAAAACAAAAGTTAATTTCCTGAGGTTATATAGGAAATATTTATGTCAAACCTTGATTTAAAGAATCCTTACCTCATTCATCATTACCATTTTAGCAGTAACTCTCTACTCTGAGTGGCATTTAAGCCTTGTATTGAATGATTTCTAGTATTAAAAAATCACTCTGTTGTATAATGCAGATTATACCCAAGGTGTTAATTTGATCATTTTAACCCCAACACGTGTTTCATCGCTAGATATTGTTTACTGAAAATTTTCTAGCACAGAGAGTCAAATCAATAAATGAAACATAACAATATTGATCATTTATTTAAAATCACAGCTTATATCAGTGATATAAGCACACTTGGGTAATCATGTCTCTTTCAAGACATGACTGACTGGGAAGAAGATTTTCTTGCAGTAGGTAGACATTACTGACATTACTTTCTGTGTTAGACTAGTTGCCAACCATGATTATAGAACCCAATCTGTCTTACACTATTTATATTATTTAGACTGTTGTCCTCATCTTTGCTGGCATGTTTACATCATTTCAGCCATTGTATGTTCCAGCCTTCTTTAGATGATTGGAATTTCGAACAAAATCCTTTATTACGATCACTGGGTTATATCATTCTCATTCCACGTGTGATTCTACTTCTTGTAGCCATGTAGTTATCTTCTTTTAACTTAACTCTTCTACATTATTTGTTCACCATTGCTGTAGCCTGGGATTGAACTCACAACTCTTTGGGTTAAGTCACTGTAAATATACCAACGTCTATATCCACTGGGCCATGTAAAGAAGGCTGGAGCATATAACGTAACATGGCAGCAAAGATGAGGCCTATTCTCATACTGTTCTTCCTCATTCTCTGACTTCCCTGGAACTTGTTCTTCTTTCCCATCTCACCTCTTCTGTAAACCCCTGTGCACCAGTGGCAGTTCTGCCTTGCTTGGGGTGAAATGATTAAAAAAAAATGACAATATACCTCTCATTATTATTCCGTAAAACTGCATCAAAAGCTTTTATCTTCAATCTTTTCCATTTTTTTTCTATCATATTTACAAAGAATTTTTACTTGTTTACAGGCTCCCATTGAATATTTGAGAAGCAAAAATTAACATCATAACAATTGGGTTCATTATAAATTTGTTAACTTGTCATTCTGTATTCATTCTCATTCAGTCTTCTTTTTGTATAACACTTTTTACAATTATCGATATAAAATGCTTGAGTATGAAACTATAGAAATAACTAAAGCAACTGATTAATTTTTGTATATGCTAACCAATTTCAGATTATATCAGATTTCCTTTTACATCCTAAAAATAACTGAAATATATAAATGGTTTTGTCATTCACTATACTTATGAAATATTTTTAAAAATACATTTTCTTGTTTATTTTCAATATTTTCTTTTTACTAACCTAAACATATAACTTTCTAAGTCCAAGTAAATTGAACATTCAGTTCCTGAATAATGTAAATAGCATAAATACAAAATTGTAGCAAATACCAATCTATTTTTTTATTTAACCAATAGCTGGAGGAAAGAGAGGGATTAACACATTTTCCAAGAGTATTTGTGCATAAGTGAATGCAGCAGTTCAACTGGGATTTGAACTTGACTTTCCAATTTCTTCTTCCAAGCCAATCTCCACTGCACCACAATGCACAGCTTATAATAAATTATAATTGCTGTGACAATAAAATCAAGAGTGTTCTTTTTAAATGAAGTTAATGATCTTAATGCTTTCAAGCAATAAAAGAAAACTTTTAAGCCTCACCAATATTATAACTATCAATAGATAATTTGTAAATATAATCAATTAAGCAAGTTTTAAAATTTTACAATTTTGTCCTTGTGTTTTTATTTTAATTTTAATTTTATTCTTTCTTTCTACTGAAAGATCTTTCATTTGAAAATGTGCTTTAAACTGAAGAATTAAAAATTTCTTTGAGTGAATTTACTAAATATTTATTTGTAACTATTCCACATTGTCTTTCTGTCATTACATCAGCAAATCAGATACTGGTAATCAGCATCAGCAAATGAGGAACTGACAAACAACATCAGCAAATGAAGAACTGGCAAACAATATCAGCAAATGATAATTTTTTGAATTGCATACAAACAATGCAAGCAAATGAGAAACTGCAAAAATAACACGAGCAAATGGGAAACTGTTAAGCAACATCAATAAATTAAGAACAGGCAAACGACATTAGCAAATGAAGAACAAACAACATCAGCAGAAAATATTTATTTTTAAAGACATGTATACAAGATCAGTAAATGCAGAACTACCAAACAGCATCAGCAAATGAGAAACTGACAGACAGCATCAACAAACAATATGTTTTTAAATAGATGCATACAACATCATAAAATTATAAAATGACAAACATTAGAATGTCATGAACTTCAAACAACATTGGCAAATGAGAAAATGACAAACAACTTCAGCAAACAATATTCATATTTAAATACATGCAAACAACATTCATAAATGAACAATTGGCAAACAACATCAGTAAATTAGGAACTAACAAACAACATCAGCAAACAAAATTTATTTTTAAATACATGCATACAATATCAGCAAATGATGAAGTTGCAAATAACATCAGCAAATGAACAATTGGCAAATAACATAAGCAAGTTATGAACTTGCACACCTTATAAGCAAACAAGGAACTAGCAAATAATATTTATTTGTAAATACATGCATACAACATCAGCAAATAACATCAGCAAATGGAGAACTGATGCAAAACATCTACAAGTAATAAATTTGTAAACAATATCAACAAATGAGGAAATGGCAAACACTATCAGTAAATAAGGAACTGACAAACAAGAAGACCAATCAAACTTGATTTCATGACTTGAATCAGAGATGATTATAAAATTTTCAGATTAAAACTATTTTTGTTTTTAGGTTTTGGTTTGTACTTTTGGACATTTCTGAAATTAATTCTCAACAAAAATTGGGTTAAGTTTGAAAAAAATTGATTAAAAAATATCCAATTTAATCTTCATGTTTTTCTCTCTTAAAAACTAAGATTGCTTGGTTTAGTATTATTAGTTTATGAAAAAAACAAAATGAACAACATTCTGCTTATTAAATTAGAAAATGTTTAGTACACAGTGAATATAATAATGAATAAAAGATGACATAGAGATTATTATTTATTTATTCAAAATAACTTTGTCATGACCTTCAGGTTTTTCTTTTAATTAAATACAACCAGATATGATACAACAATCCTAACCTTTGTCTTATTTAATTGCAGGAATACTAAATATCATCTCATCAGTTAAGTTCTTTTCAGTTTATGCTGATCAAATTTTGAAATAAACTTGCTAAATTATAAGTAAAAAAATTTACACAAAGCATAATTTGATAAATTGGTTAAATGAAAAAGTAAATTTACTGAATGTGTTTCTGTGCAACTTAGTTTCAAAAATTGGCAAAAAAGTGACAAAAACCTCTTTCACTGTTTTACAATAACTTTGTTGGAGAAATGCAAAAGATATTAACTAGATTCTACATAAGCAATTTAATATCTATATTTGTATAAACTGTATCATTAAGAGATTTAATTTCTGAATCTTACATTAATTTAAAATGTAATTTTCAGAATATTTTCTTTTTATTATTGGAAAATAATTTTTAGTGCTGATTCTTGTTTGTATTCAAATGCACTTTTTCATGTGTTATGTTGCTTCAGGATGTGGGTGATGGTAGCTTTCCATAACTAACTATCTATTGTGGCTTCTTTTTTTTTAACATTTCATCCCAAGCAAGGCAATACCATCACAAATTCGCAAGGTGCCACTGAGTGTTGAAGAATACAGGAAAAACACAATTAAGAAGAGAGAAAATAAAAGAACAAGAATTGAGAAGATAGAAGATAACAACTGACATTGCATTTAAACTTTTGAAATAAAGGTTGCCTATGAAGCAAGAAGCCAGAAGAAAGTTCCACAAGAGAGAAGGACAATAAAAGAAATTGCTAGCATAGAACTTATGCTTACATCTCACTATTTCATATCAAGTTTTGTCTTTTTACTATCATTTCTCAATCCCAGTTTTGCCATCCATTTATGCAAGCTAATTATCTAGGTTATTCAATGTTTCCCACTTTGTTTTATGATATCAAGTTCTCTAAGATCTCTTTCCTCATTATATGTTTCAGAAATTCCCACTGCCTCTTTTTGCTTCTACGCATAAGTTAGTGTTTTTTGTTTCCATTTTGAATAAAACTTCCCTTTTGCTTACACGCTTTATCCATAGTATACTCAACATCCTTCTGAAGAGTCATATCACTGTTGCTTAATCTCCTCTTTATCTCTGAGGAAATTGTCCAACATTCAGTACTAACATCACTTCTTTGTTTATACATGATATCTGTGAAGAGTATCATACATAAAACCATGACCTCCTCAGTTTCCTGTTTTTGTTTTTTAAATATTTTACCATCCATCTTTGTCCTTGTTCTGCCATCCATTTGTACAAACTTTCTTAAGAAAGTTGCTCACTATTTCCCTCTAATTTCCTTGTTTTCATTATGGCCTTAGTGTGCTAAATTCTCTAAGCACTGTTTCCTTGTTATGCATCCCAAAAATTTCAATTGTCTCTTTCTGATTATAAGAATAAATTATTAGTTTTTTTGTAGTTCTTATTTTATTTAAAACTTCCTGGCTTATGTATAATCACCAAAGTTCAACTATGTTGAGCCTGGTTAGTACCTAGAAGAATGATCACAAATGCTGTGAGCCTTGATGTATAGATGGTATATTGAATAATGGCTTGAAATTGTTAATAAGGGAGCCAATTTCCAGTTAAAGGTTTGATAATAACTTACATGCAATTTTTCCCTCAGCTATAGTCTAATTAGTAAAACTAGTATTAATAAATCATTATTATCACCAACAAAAAATAAATCTAAAAATATTTTGTGATTTTAGATAATCTGCAAATGAGTTGATAAGCTGTAGCAAATGAATCAAAATTTTCTCATTGTTCAAGTATTCATCTAATGGTATTATTAGCATTTATCAATAAAACAACATGTCTGTCATTTTTCTATAGTTCTGAGATAAGGTAGTATTTACACTATTTACATTGTCTAGACTATTGTCCTTATGTTTATTGCCATGTTAACAATGTTTTGGCTGTTTTATCTCCAGCCTTCTTCAGATGCTAGGAATTTTGAACCGAACCCTTTATTACAATCATTGGGGTATATCATTCTCATTCTTTAAATCCTATAACTTGAATAATTCCATCCAGTCAGTACCAAATGACTTTGTAGAATCTTTTAACACATAAGCCTTAGTTTTAAACACTACTTACAAAATGAAATGTTGCATGTCATTTCATAACATGTCATAACATATAATTTCTCACTCAATATGCCACATGCAATTTTTGAAGTTCTTTTTTCACATAAACAAATTTTGTTTGGTTTTCTGTAATTATTTTGTCCATCTCAAGGCTGTGTACAAATTATTATCTATCATAAATTTTCCTTGTGTTAGTTTTACAGAGTGACTTTTATGCCCTACTTTACTACATGTGTAGCACTTAAAATTCTTAAAGGGACAGTCATCTCTGAGATGTAACCTTCAACATCTGAAACACATTTTTTTCACATTTTTCTTTAGTTTGCATATATGTGCATTCTTTTTCTTCAATTTCCTTCATTCTCTTTTGAATTATTTCAGTTAACTTTTGTTGTTGTTTCTAGAGTTCCAACAACTGTTGTTGTTGTTGATTTTGTTGTTGTTGCAGTTGTTGTATTTTTGCCATTTGGGCTAATTACTCTTCCATATTAAAGAGTAAGATTTTTTGTTATGCAGAGCAAATAAAAAATTATATTAATGTGGTTCTAAATTCTTGTCATCATTGTTATTATGTGAACTACAGCAAAAATGTATTTTTTTACTAGATATAAGTTTTGATTCCTTATTGTCACTGTTATAACTTGCTACTAATGGTTATAATATCATGTCTCAGCTGACTCTAATGGTACTCTAAGAAACATTATATCAGAACTTCATCCTTGAACTTTTTGTGTTCTTTATTTAAGGGGTCTTGCCTAGTTCATTTGTGTTACTCCACAACACAGGCCAAACAGACATATATTTTATGAATAGATCTTCTATGGGTAATGTTAAAGCTTGAACCTGAAAACATGGAAGCAAAAAGGATTGTGACATATGACAAGAGTGAAATTAATAAGTGCCAGACTATCAGATGTCATAAAGGTTAGGTAACAGAAGTGGAAGCAAAATAGTTTGACATTCAGTTCTAATTGAGTTTCAAAAAACATCTCCTATTGATTGTTGAAATCACAAATCCTTGAGGTCGACAGCCTAAAAAACTAACTGTTGATGTAGAATATAAAAACAATGCTAAAACTTATTATCATTGTTGAAAAGTGTGAAATGTTCTATAAAATATAGTCAATCCACTCAGAGATATTGCATTGTGCAGCAGGCAGTAATGTCAATTTTCATAATTCATTAGTGGAAAACCTGTAAGTAAAACCAACCAACACAAATTTTATTTTATGACATGAACAATCATGTTAATGGTACTTAAATTTTATGAAGTGGAAAGATTATACTGAATCAATTACTAGATCTGCTGCTAGAAAAGTTGGACTATTTTGTCATCTAGATAATTTTTCTTGCCAGATTCTACCATACATATTATAAGCCTACCATCCGTCCTTGCCCAGAACATCTAGCCTGAGGCTCCTGCTTTATATTTAAAGATATTGATACAATGCAAAGACGAATCTGAAATTTTATTGGTCCTGACCCAGCATCTTGGCTTCATTCACTTTCCTACTATTGTAACGTTGCTTACCTGTGCCTGTGCCTTTTCTATAAATACTTTCATGGTAATTGTTTGGATTAAATTTCCTCTATGGTATATAGACTTTATGAATTTACGTGCAGTACAAGACTTGTGGCAAAGCTTCATCATTTTATACTTCAAATGGAAAGACGTAACAATAAGTTTTATGCTAACAATTTTTTTTGTATTGAACTCACTGCTTGTGAAACTGTCAAATAGCTTCTTACTTCCCAGTCAGCTTTGATCTTCCAAAACTTTAAATGCAATATCAACCATTATCTTTGTTCATCTTAATTAGTGCTCTTTTATTGTTCTCTCTCTTTAATAATGTGCATTGTGGTGCAGTGAATATTGATTCAGAATGACAAATTGGGGTTCTGAGTTCAAATTCCAGCTGAGTTCTTTGCATTCACTTTCACACAAATATCCTTGGGAAAGGTATTAATCTGTCTCTTCTCTCCAGTTATGGGTTAAATAATAGGACAGATTGGGTTCTATAGCCTTGGATGGCCACCAGTCTACTGCAGAAAGCAGTAGCAACCTACTGCAGGATAATCTTCTGCCTAGTCAGTCATGTCTCTTTTCGATGCATGATTGCCCAAAGCATGTATCACACATGGCACTTAACTGACTGACTATTTAATTATGCTTTTTCTTTATATTTTTTAACATTGAGTAATCCCTTGCACTTTAGTGGTCTTATTGCCTTGCTTGGGGTGAAATGATTAAAAGATCATAATATTTCTTTATAAGAAACAATCAGCATTCATTGATCAGAAAGCATTAGGTTGAAATTTATAAAATCTTTATCATAAAACAGTTTTTGAGAAAAATAGTCTTCTCATGTTCACTGGCTGCTATCACTCTTTTTAGTATTGACAGGAATTTCCTTTCTATCTTTTTGCCTAAGGTAAGGTAGAAAGTCAGCATATTGATTATGCTCTTTTTTTTTATTTGAGTTACATGTGGTATCCATTTTCATTGTTGCTACTGTTAAAAGTTTTCAGATCATGTAGTTTCTGTTATTTGGTAAATTTCTCTTTTTCTGATTCTGTACCACCAGTCTACAAGATTCAGTAAAGAACAGTCCTCTTAAATACATACAGAGTTCATTTGCTTGAATTCATTTCTAATCATTGATCTTTTCACAGGTTTCTGTTTTTTGTTTCTGTAAGTATTTTTTGATAATTTACCATTTCCCTTTGTCCTTGTTCTGCAATGCATTCGCACAAACTATTTAAGTAGGTTATTTGTTGTTTTTCTATACTTTTCTTACCTTCAATATATCCTGTGAGTATTATATTCTCTAGGCCTTCATCACAAAAATTTCAACAATTTCTTTCAGATGGTAAATGTGGTTGTAGTTTCTATTTCCCTTAAAACTTCTTCATTGTGTACATGCTGTGTCCATGGTATATTCTCTAGGCCTTCATCACAAAAATTTCAACAATTTCTTTCAGATGGTAAATGTGGTTGTAGTTTCTATTTCCCTTAAAACTTCTTCATTGTGTACATGCTGTGTCCATGGTATTGTCAGTATTAGTTTGTAAAACCACATCAATGTTTCTCTTCTTAATCTGTGGGGAGATAAAGAGAAAATAATTGAAGCATTTTTGCAAGGGAAAGTAGTTAACAATATATAAATATGGCAATATTATTTCTCAAAGTAAAGTAAAAAAATAATTGCAAAATTGATACTGTTAACCAATAATTCCAGATAAATAAGATAAATATGAAGATAATGCTAATCAAAGAACTTTTTTTATGTGCTGTGTTCTTTCAGGATGCTGCTGATCCTGGCTCTCCACAAATTCTTGTCTTTTGTCTTAATAAATTTTGTCATTTTGTTATTGCTCCTAAACCTTGCTAAACCTTGCATTTACTGAATCTTGCTCAGTAGGTTATGCTGTTTTCCTCTGACCCTCCTGCCTTTAACCTTTCTTGTTTGTATCTAATTTTCCAAGCCTTCTTTTGTTATTATGTACCCAAAAAATTTCAACAATCTTTTTATGATGTTAAGTATAAGTGTTCTTTTTGTTTCCTTTTTATTTAAACCTTTGACATTGCTCACATGTTCAGTTTATTGTATTCTCAGCATCCTTCTCTAGAACCACATTTCTGTTGTTTCAAGTTTCTTTAGATATTGCATCATTTCTTGCAACAGTATTTTTCATACAAAATGATGGCCACTAAAGTGAAATACATTCACAATTGATTGCTTAATAACACAAGGTACCAAATGTTTATGAAGTTCTGTTTCATTTTATTGGTTCGTGTTTCTCTGTCAATTCTGACATTCTTTAAAATCATTTCACCCCAAGCAAGGTGAAACTGCCACTAGTGCTCATGGGGTTACAGCGAGAAAAAAGCTTTAGTACAGGGAGTATTAATGTAATGATAAAAGTTGAATGGGATTCAAGAGGCTAGAAGATAGCAATTGATTTTGTATTTAAATTTATGACGATTGCAGCTATAGGAAAGTAAGTAAATGGAAGTGTCACAGGTGAAAAGTGTGAGAAAAGAAAACTGTTTGAGTAGAAGTGGCAGTTACTTTTAACTATTTCAATGGTAAAAGAGTGGAACCAGGATGCCAAAATTCATATGCTCAGGGCACCAGGAAAAAAAATTATCAGAACAGTTGCAATGAAAATATTTGTAGAAAACACAGAGAGAAACCATGTCACATTGATGACAAATTGACTAATGCCTATATACAAAATCAGGATTGATTGCATTACAGATTCTTCTTTTTGATTTTGTCAAAAACCTTGAGATGAATAGCAGGAACACCCAATCACCTATGGCAGCACTATTCAATGCACAGACAAATGGTAGATTTATAAATGAACAAGATGCATTCTGACAAGAAAAACTTTCTGACATGACACACTAGCCTAACCTTCCTAACAATAGATGCAGCTTTAGATTTAATGAAGCTGTTCCACTTTAGGTCGATTGAAAAATAGAACCCAAATAGGCACATAATGTTGCTCTCCATGAGACTAGCATCAGCTATGCTGCTGGCAGGCAGGAAAGTTTCAGTATGAGGATTAAAGAAGTGCAGTTTTATTTTGGAGTCATTAGAATTTTCAAACCATTTCTTGCCCCAGTTAATCACTGATTGGAGATTCTTTTCAAAAATAGCAGGCAGGATTACGTTGTCAGCCTTGGAAGATTTCCTATTGAGATGGGAGTAAATGGTGGTGTCATCTGCATAAACGCTTACTTGAGAACTGATGACATCAGGAAGGTCATTGATAAAGATCAGAAATAGTATGGGGCCTAGGATGGATTCTTGAGAGACACCCAATTTGTGTGAAAGGATCTGGAAGCATGCTCATTCAAAATAACCTTTATTTCACAATTTAATAAAAATAATTGTGTTAAATCAAACAATTGTCCAATAATACCACAGCCCTGGAGCTTGCATAGAAGACCTGCATTTCCTAACTCTGTCAAATATTTTTTGAGATTTCTAAAGCTACAGCCATTATTATCAAGAGCCTGGTATACATATTCAGTGATGGATATTGGCACATCAGCAGTAAACCTGGCAAACCATATTTTTTATCAGAGAGTAGGTTGTGAGAGGTGAGATCCTTAACCTCTTCAGCATTTATTATTAGAACCACATGATACTTTGCTGAAAAGTAGTAAGAGACTAATAGGGTGATAGAAGCGTCAGAGGATTTACCAAAGTTCTTAAAACAGAACTACAGATAAGGATTTCCAACAAGCTGGAAAGCAGGAAGCAGACTGTCAAATGTTGTAGAGTTTGGAAAGGACTTAAGCCAGCTCAGGAGCACATTTCCTTAGGATGATAGTCGAGATTCCATCACCTTTGCTTGCCTTATGGAAGTCTAATTTAGAAATGTCTGAGACTGAAGATGGGGTTATGCACATATCACTCTGTAGATCCTCTGTTAGGTGGGAAATCCAGTATGAATATTCCGGATGAGTCAAGTGCTGAATTGGAAAAGAATTTGCAAGTAAAACATTCAACATTGTTTGCTTCAGATGTGAGGCCTTTAAATTTATTGAATAGAAGGTTTGATGTTGTCCAGTACACACTTGCAGAGCTACCAGTAATCTCTAAATCCAAACTTGTGAGATGCTATGTTTTTTTGGCAAACAATAACATTGCTTAATTTAAGACATGCTTAATATGAAAATTGCATTAATTTTTCTACACCAACAAAGATGATTTATCACCCAAACAAGGCAATAATGCCACAAGTATGTAAGGAATTACAGGGAGTGAGAGAGAATGAAAAAATTTTAATGAATAGAGAGGACAATAAAAGAACAGGTCTCAGGAAAACTAAAAGTGGCAATAATGTCACAAGGATGTAAGGGATTACTGAGAGTGAGAAGGATTTAGTGAAAAGAAGTGAAGAGAATGGACAATAAAAAATGTGATTCAGGAAAACAGAAGATGGCCATTGGCATTGTCTTTAAATTTTTGAAGATTGTAGGTAGCAAAAAAGCAAGACATCAGAAGAAAGTTTCACAGGCAAACATTGAGATAAAAGAAACTATTTGAATAGAACTGATCACTGCATCTTGCTAGTTAAGCAATAAAATGATGCGACTTAGTCATCAATCCAGAAATATGCCTTAATTTATGCAGTTGAGGCCCCTAGGAGTAAAGCTCAATAGAATAATTGCCATGAAAAGTTATAGAGAAGTCATACCCCAGCAGTGAGAAAGTGACTTATGTCAAGATGCCAGGTCAGGATCAATCATTACATGTGATCAATGACAAAGTTTCAGAGAAAATGGAAACATAACGCATACCTATACTCAACATCAGAAAGATAGACTTAAAAATTATAAGGTACATAATGAGGAAAGAGAGCTTGGAAAATTTGACACTTGCAGGACAGAGGAAAACAATACATAACCTACCCAGTGAGTATGAATAAATAGATTGTTCTAAGTTTAGGGAAGATAACAAAATGACAAAATTTAATAATAGCTACAAAGGACGGGAAATTGTGGAGAGCCATGTCTGTGAGCATCTTGAAAAGACATAGCAAGAAGACATAGAAGAAGAAAAGAAGAAACAATCTTTAAACCAGAAAACTTTAACTTTCAATTTTTTCTCTTATAAATGTTTGCTGAATTACTGTAATTCATACTGTTCATAGATGTTTGACAATTTAACTGAATCTTTCTTGACATTGTCTCTAAAGTGATTGCATGTGCAAATATTTAATGAAGATGAAGGACTTCTTTTATTACGTTCTGGCATGAAATGTCCTACTCTGTCAATACATTTCATTACTTCTTATTTAGTTCTTCATCTATTCTTCTGTATGCTATCTCCCTTCAGGACGTTGGTGATCATGGCTCACCACAATTACCTGTGCTTTGTAGCTCTTCTGTTATTTTTGTTTTCTCCTGTTTTTTGCCCATTTATTTAAGTTTGCTAGGTAAATCATATCTAGTTTTCTTCTGTCCCTCTTGCCTTCAATCTGTTCCATGAGGATCACATTTCCAAGCCCTCTTTCCTCATTATGAACACTAGAAATTTTATCTCTCTCTTTCTAATGTTAAGTATAAGTGTCATTTTGTTTCCATTTTCTCTCAAACTTCTTTATTGATCACATGTTCAGTCTATAGTATTCTCAGCATCTTTCTGTAGAACCACTATTTTATTGCTTCAAGTCTCTTCTTAATGCATAAGAAGATTATCCAGCATTTCCTACCATATAGGAGGACTGATATTATGTCACATTTCAGTACTCTTTTTTTGTCTCTAATTAAATTTTCTTGTTTCTTAATACTTTGCTTAAATTCATGGACCTTCTGATTTCATTGTCTCTTTTTCCATCCTCTGTTAAAATGCTTTGCAGTTATATAAATTGTTGCACCTGTTTTGTTTTGTTTTTTGGTATCTCCAATTTCTAATTTGCATGTTAAGCTGTTCCTTTTGCTGACAACCATTTTAGCTTTTGTCTAATAGTAAACATTCTGTTATGATTAAATGAGAAAAATATTTGTTCTCCTGATTGTATTTGTTTTATACTAAGATTGAAAATGCAAATATCTAAGCTGTTTGTCTCATAACAAAAAAAAGAAATAAAATATATTGTTGAGTTTACTTGTGTCAATGTCCTTGATTGTATGTGAATATCAATTGTTAATATTATTTGTTAAATTTGTAAAAGAATTGTGAGTTTAATATTATATTTGTTAATATTATAGATAACTAGTGATAGTCAAAACATATGTTTATTGTTTGGGATTTACAAATTAGTATGCTTTTTAAGCATTTGCATCAGAAGTCTTTATGTCCATTTCTGATAAGAGTTACATTTTCAGATCAAAACTGTGATTGTATTTATGGCAATGAATGATTAATGCATTTAATTTAGTATTTTTCCAATGGCAAACAATATTTGTACAATAAAGAAAAAACATTTTTTCATAAACTACATTATTCTAGGATGTGCATTGTGGTGCAGTGGATATCGACTCGGAATGAGAAATTGGGGAGCCAGTTCGAATTCCAGTCGAATTGCTTGTATTCACTGACATGCAAATACCCTTGGGAAAGGTATTAATCCATCTCTTTCCTCTAGTTATGGGTTAAATAACAGGACAGATTGGGTTTTATAGCCTTCGCTGGCAACCAATCTACTGCAGAAAGTAATGGCAATCTACTGCGGGATAATATTCTGCCCACTCAGTCATGTCACTTTCGAGACATGATTGCCTAAGTGTGTATCACATATGGCACTTAACTGACTAACTGACATTATTCTAAATATTAAATACCAAAAGAAAAGTATACAAATTCTACAAAAGTAATAACATTACAAATCCAACCAATTCATCTATTTTTAATAAGCATTTTACCCCAAGCAAGGCAGAATTGCTACTGGTGTGCAGGGGATAGCAGTGAGAAAAAAAATCAGGGTACAGAGGATGCTGAAGAAAAGATAAGAAATGGATGGAATTTAGGAAGTGGATGAAATTTAGAAAGATAAAGATGGCAATTGACATCTCATTTAAACTTTTTTAGATTGCAGTTATCACGGAAGCAGGTACACAGAAGGGAGTTCCACAGATAGGAAGTTTGAGTAAAGAAACTAGTGGTGGTTACATTTGAGTATTTTGACATAATAGTGGGTTGCTTATTTATTCTTTTCTGTTAGTAGTGGAGAGTCTGTTCTAGTGAAGGGTAGTTGTATAAGTCATAAAATGATTACAAATCAAGAAAGGCAATTTGAGTAGAAAAAGAACATTTTATATATATACATATCCATTAATGTTTTTACAATTGAAGTAATACATGAAGTATAGGTCCAACAGAGGTTAAAATGTTCATGGCAATGAAATGCTAAAAGAGAATTAATACTTAGGAATTTGGGAGAATGTAAGTGAGGAATGTCTTTGATGTATTTGCTTCTTAGGTCAGTAAGTAGTTTTTGAGGCAGAGAAGAAGGAAAGAGATAAGGGAGGCGAGCGTAGTAAGCCGCTTGACTTTGGTCAAGGGAGATACAAATTACTCTCTTCTCCTCAAGTCGGTCTGCCTGGCGATGCTTTCTGTATCCGCTTTTTATATCTTCTTTTTGGATCACAGCAGCTCATTTGGGATTTCACATTTATATTTGGTTCTGGGCTTCCCATTGGCTAATAAATAAAATTCGCATAGGCTCACTAACTGGAAATTTAATATCTAATTAATTTTTAGTTTTCAACCAGAACATCTGCGCGGAGCCAGCGGCACAGAGACGACTTTTGGTCATTTGCTTTTTGGTCGTGAAAGCACAAACATCTGGTCCATCGCTTTTGCATGGTATCACCGCAACAGTAAAAAGGTGGGACCTTGATGCCAGTCTAGTAGCACAAGTAAATTTATGTGGTAAGAAGCCCATGAAAACAATTATAGAAAAGAGAGAGGGAAGTCACATCATGACCGTGAGAAAGTGACTGAAGGTAAGCTGCTAAGTCAAGATCAATTATGTTACAGATCTTCTTTTGGATTTTGTCAAGAATGTTAAGATGAATAGCAAGAGCAAATAGTAACAGTATTCAATACACGAACGAATGGTAGATTTATTAATGTGCAAGATGGATTCTAATGAGAAAAACTTTCTGACCCAACAAAATGACCCAAACTTTCTAGTTTTAGATGCAGCTATAAATTCGATGTAGTCATTCCACTTTAGGTCGGTTGAGGAGGAACAGTAAACAACCACCTTCATAAAATACAGTCTAAATAATAACATGAAAGGCATCATAACTATCCCTAAAACAATTAGAGATATACATTTCTAGACAAAAATCTTTGGCCTTTTTAAAATATTGTCAATTTTACACTGCCCTTTTTTTGCTGTCAGTTCAGATTTTCTCTTCACATTCTGAATCCTTGCTAAAAAATATAAATACTAGATGTGAAAATGAGTTCCATATGACCAAAGTTTAATCTGCAAACATGACAATAAAAAAATCATACCAATTATGAAATAGCAATTATTAGAAGTTTAAAATAACTGAAGACTTTTTCATGGTGCTATAATGAAAATAAAAGCAAACATAATGACAACAAAATCAAGTTGAAGCCTATGAGATCAAATGCAAATAAAGCCCCTAAGCATGTATAGAGGAAATATCTATATAACTAAATAAAATATATGATGAACACAAAAGATGGCTGGCAGAACAGGGAATGAGCATCATAAAAAACAAACATTGCTAAGAATTACAACAGATAGGAAGTTCTAGAGAGCATGATCATCAAGCTCCAGAAAAGACATGGAACATAAAAAAAGAAAGAAGGCATGCTTAGTACAAAATCAAGTTAGATTATTAATCAAATATAAGCACTTCTGGTTTATTTACAATTTTGAAAAAAGTTAGACTCATCACTTTAATTATAAGCAACCACTATTAACAGGTCTTTTCTATGTTTCTATAATGCATATTATTCTTTTTCTTGTATAGTCCTCCAAAATGTTCTGTCTTTTGTACCTCCTAGTAAATTTTGTCTTTTTGATATCTCTCCTGAACCCTGTTTTTGTCATCCACTTGCACAATCCCATTAGGCAGGTTATGCACTGTTTTCCTCTGCTACCCTTGCCTTCAATATAACCTGGCAGTGTCAAATTTCCCAAGCCCTCTTTTCTCAGTCATTTTATTCTATATAATATCTAATCAACTAAATGAAATTATCTTCTCAAAAGCTATCTTAATTCTAGGTTAATTCTAGGTTACTGGATCATAATATGTAACACAAAAATATGATGCAAAATAAATTACATCTAGTTCTTGGTCATGGGTCTCCACAGTTTCCTGTCTTCTGTTTGTCTTTTTGTGATCTTTTCTAAACTGTGTTCTGCTAATTATTTACATAAGCTCATTTTTCTTTTTGTATGTGCCATGTACCTTCAGGTCATAGGTGATCATGGCTCTCCACAATTTTCTGTCCTCTGTAGCTCTTAGTAAAGTTTTTCTTTCTGTTACCTTTTCTAAATTCTATACAGCCAACTATTTACACAAGGTCATTTTTCTTCTTCTATATGTCTTGTCTCTTCAGGACATTGGCAATCATGGCTCTTCACAATTTCACATTCTTTGTAGCGCTTAGTAAATTTTGTCATTTTGTTATCTTTCTTAAACTCTGTTCTGCCATCCATTTATTCAAGCTTACTGGGGAGATTATGTATTGTTTTCCTCTGTCCTTATTTGCTTTAATCTGTGTTGCGAATATCAAATTTTCCAAAATCTCTTTCTTCATTATGTACCCTAGAGATTTAGGGTGGTGGATGGGATTTAGGGAGACAGAAGATGGCAATTGACATTGCATTTAAACTTTTGTAGATTGCAGCTATCGGGGTCAGGGAACCAAGTATACAGAAAGGAGTTCCACAGGTGGGAAGTGCGAGAAAAGAACTATTAGAGTAGAAGTGGTGGTTACATTTGACTATTTTAATGGTAAAAAAGTGAGACCTATTTGCCAATCTAGTAGCACAAGTAAACTCATGTGGTCAGGGAACTAGGGAAAAAAGCTCATCAAAGCAGAAGCTATAAAAATATTTGTAGAAAAGACAGAAAGAATCTAAATCCCAACAGTGAGAAAGTCGAGCTGCTAAATTTGGATTGATTACATTGCAGATCCTCCTTTGGATTTTGTCAATAACCCGAAGATAAATAGCAGAAGCACCCGACCAGATATGGCAAAAGTATTCAATGCATGGATGAATGGCAGATTTATAAATGTGCAAAATGGATTCTGACAAGAAAAACTTTCTGGCCCGACACAATGATTCGACTTTCTTAGCAGTAGATGTTGTTATTGATTCAATGTAGGATGCTCATGCAACAGAGGCAAATGGTTAATTGGATATTTCTCGAGTCTTTCAATGCATGAAAACAAATAACACTCCTTTATTCAACTGAGCCTTGTATTCTTCTTTTTCTTTTGTTGATATTCACTCTCATTTTTGATGGGAAATGAAGAAAGCTGTGTCATTGTGCTCTGGTAATATCTATTATTTGTAAGAAACAATGGATGAAAAAATGATATGCATAAGTAGGCATTTAAGAGGTAAAACTTACTCACCCAAAGAAACTGTAAAATTGTTTGAGAATAGGGAATTGAAATTTCTTCTTTCATTTCTTTGCTATATAAGCATAAAGTGGTAAATACCTGCATAGAATTGTGATTAGAATATAACAATAGCTGACCACTTGAATAGTCTTCTGCTTGAGCAATCCACAAACTAACACTGCTTTTTCTTCTTTCTTATTTTCACACATTAAAATAGTTACCTTTTCATTTACGATCTTTGATTGAAAATCATTGATATGAATTTACGCTTTTTTATTTTCACTTTTTTTTTCATTCTTTCTTCTGTTTTTTTTTTTCTTTTCAAATTTCTCTGTTTAGGTTTTATTTGAAAAATAGACAAAACTATGGCCCATTTCTACAAGCCACTCAGAATAAAAAATCAACAACAACATATTGTAACATGCTGAGAAAGGTTGGGCAATAAACTAGTGTTTAGCAAATAATGACACAACACAAATCGTCATTATTAAGCTAGATGGAAAATAACCTCAAGAGTGCTTGTGTGTGTGGGGGGGGGGGAGTGTACTACTGCAATATATATTTTGAAATCTCTTGGAAAAGTTCAGTGATATTTGTTGATTTGACTTTTAAATCTTACATCTTCAATCAAATGTAAACCAATCAATACATTCAATCTAGTTCTTATTTTTTTCCTAATTTCAAATCAACATTTCTATGTACATACAAATCATAAAATACAATTTTATTTGTGTACCTATGTTGGCAGTTTTGTTTTTAACCCCTACAATACCCAGGATAATCTTAAATAAGCTGTGTGACACTTTATATATTGCAAAAGACTTTAATATAAAGCCTTCCCATTTTTATATAGGAGGAGAGGCATAAAACATCAAAACTTTTTTTATAATCATTTCAATGCAAGCAAGGCTGGACCACCACTAGTGCACATCGGCTTCCAGTGAGAAAAAGAACTGGGTACAGAGAGTGCCAAAGAAAGGATAAAAGATGGATGGGATTCAAGGAGATAGAAAATGGCAGTTGACATTGCATTTGAATTTTTGGAGATTTTAACTCTCAGGGAAGCAAGTAAATGGAAGGAAATTCCACAGGCAGGAAGTATGAGAAAAGAAACTGTGAGAGTAGAAGAGGTAGTAACATTTAACTATTTCAATGGTAAAAGAAGTGGGACCTATGTGTCAGTCTGGTAGCATGCTTAAATTTAGAAAAATTATCATTTTGGTCATGTCAAGAACCTTACAGAACCCTTTTGCAGCTATTGGTTTGTCTATATTTTAGATATAAAACTGATCAGATATGGGATTTTGAGATAAATAATCTGAACGAATAAGTATGCTTCCCATAAAAAAAGAAAACAGAGCCTTGATGAACTGTGATACTCTCCATAGATAAGTAGTGAAGTACACTGAATCAAACAGTATTTTCTCTGACAAAAATGAATACAAGTTCAATACCTGCTAAAAAACATTTTTTCGTCATAAAGATTTTCTTGAACATACAGGCTAGTAAACATAATATAGTGTTCACAATAAAAACAAAATTAGGGCATCTATTTCAAATATGAGTATCTACTATAATTTATTAAGAAAAATATTATATTTAGTGAGAATACATGTTTTAAGAGATATCACTGTTTCATGTTGAAACAGTGAAATTAATGTCAACCAGCTTAGAGTTTGAAAATCCTGCTAAAGAATATGTACCTTTAAATATTAATTTCACTTTATAAAAAATAAAAAAGGCACAGGATATTTACTTAAACACATTTACCCACTAAATATAATGTTTATTGTTAGTGGAAAGAATGTATTATAAAAACATTAATTTCTCATATATATATATCATGCCATATGTAATAAACGCTTGGGCAATCATGTCTATAAAGAGACATGACTGACTGGGCAGAATATTTTACTGCAGTAGGTTGCCATTATTTTCTGCTGTAGACTGGTTACCAACCAATAGCAGAAGAGAAAAGAGAGGGATTAATATTGTTCCCAAGGGTGTTTGTGTATAAATGAATGCAAGGAACTCAACTGGAAATTGAACTTGGCTTTCGGATTTCTCATTCTGCGTTGATATCTACTGCACCACAATATGCATCTGCATATATATAAAAATAAAAACATTAATTTCTTATATATATACGTATGTGTGTGTGTAAAAGAAATTAATGTTTTCTAATCCAACGTTATATTTTATTTTTTTGCAGATTAAAGTTGGATGGAAAGCATGGAGTCAGAAGGGAGTTCCACAAGTGAGAAATACAAGAAAAGAAACTGTTAACATAGAATTTAAATCCATGTCTATCCAGCTCAGCTATAAATTGATGAGATCTTGATGCCAGTCTAGTTAGTCAGTCAGTTAAGTGCCATACATGACAGACACTTGGGCGATCATGTATCTTTCAATCCATAACTGACAGGTAGGTTGCCATTTCTTCCTGAGTAGACTCCCTGATTTCTCTTTCCAAGCCAGTATCTATTACACTACATTTTCTTCTTCTGTGCCTTGTTCTTTCAGGACATAGGTGATCATGGCTTCCCATGTCTCCCTATCTCTGGTCACTTTTAGCCTGCTTTCTTCTGTTACACCACACAATCCCCATTCTGTCATCCACCTGCTCAGGTCCTTCAAATGTGTTATCTACTGCTTTCCTCTGCCTCTTTTTTTCTCTGTCTGGCCTGTTAGTATCAGGTTCTCCAAGCCCTCCTTCCTCATTACATGTCCCAGGAACTTTAGATGTCGCTTCCTGATGCTCAGTATTAATTTCTTTTTAGTTTCCATCCTTTCAATCCATGATATCCACAGCATCCTACTGTAGATCCACATTTCAACTGATTGAAGTCTTTCCTTCATTTTTAACACACATTTAAATTCAAAAAGTCCAGAAAGAGCTCATCCAAACAATAACCAAAAAAGTATTTATAGAAAAGGCACAGAGATGCAACCGTATGGTGGTGGGAAAGTACTTGAAGCCAATAAGCCAATATGCCAGATATTGCTTATTCTTCTTTGGATTTTATTAGAGAGCTCAAGGTAAATATCACGATTACGGGATTATAAGTAGCAGCAATATTCTAAGCATGGATGAATGATAGACTTATAGATATGTAGGATAGATTCTGGAGAGAAAAAATGTCTTGTATGACACAATAAACCAACTCTCTTAGAAGAAGAAAAAGATTCAATACTTATATGACGACAGAATTTAAGTTTTTTAAATTTTTTTTCTAATTTTAATTTTTTTATATTTATGTAATTTTTGCCTATTATAGGATTATATTATACTCTGGATAAATTAAAAAATTAGTATCCTAATATTGTAACATTTAACTTCTGCAAACATCAAGCGACTTAAATTCAAATTTCTTAAACTGTCCATTTGTAATATACACCTGATGATTGTGTAGTGCATGAAACTCAAAGATGTATATATTGTTCAAATTTACTATATTAAAGTAAATGACTGCTCAGTATCAAAGATAAAGTATTTATTGTTATATTGTTGACATAAAAATCAACATTGTATGGTGACTATCAATCTGAAGATTGCATTGAATTATGAAACTGACAGTCACCATGGAGTGTTGATTCCTATATTTATACTGTCAATATTTGTTTATCTATCCACTCCTATCTATAGAAAGAAAAAGGAAGAGAGAATTATTTGAACATACATCCCTCTTTCCAGGAGAAAGGACCATTTGATCTGGCATGTTCTGCCACATGACAGATCAGTAAGGTTCTATCTACCCTTTTAAAGAGTGCACATAAATATGAGGGACACAGTTTCACACACACACACATTATATACATATATAGCAGTAATAAATATAAATCCAGAAGATTTGGTAAATAATTCCAAAGGATTCTAGCAATATTTGGTTAAATATTAAACCTGATCCAACAAAAAGCTCAACAAAAATTTAATTTACATAGCAAATATTCATTTATTTATTTCACATGTAAATTCAATATTTTACATTTTGGGAATAGCCATTTCTATAGGTTCTAAGAACCTGCATTATTAACCACAGCTTGACAAAAAAAAATGAAGAAATTATAGTGTGACCAGAAATAAAGGTTAGTTTATTATAAATTGCCTGAATATATTAAAAGTTTGAAACCTAGGTTGCAGAAATAACTTGTTTTCAAATGATGACTAGATAGATAGATAGATAGATAGATAGATAGATAGATAGATGAACACAAAGTCGGCACAGAAAATATAGAGCCATTTTGAATATCTGAAGAATCAGTGATGTGTCACTGATGTAAATTGGTAACCAATTAGAAAGAACCTTACTGCACATCCATGACTAAATACTCTCTGATGAACTACTCAGTCATTAATGAGATGCCACTGAGTTAACTTGTTTTCTGGCTAGTCATCTTTTTCATATCAATCAACAAAATTTCTTCCAAAATACTGTTTGTCAGCCATATTACACAGCATAATTGAGAGATTTTATACAATGTACAAGATTAAGGAGAATGGGAAGAATTGTAGAAATGTTGATTCAGAAAAAAACTTTGCAAAGAAAGTGAAAATGGAATGAGTATGAGAAATGCTAGTGTGTAAAGTCTTAGAATTTGAAAGGGAGTTTAAATCACCATTGCCATAAGTAGTCTACTTTTCTTATTATTTACCTGTTGGGTCATTTCTAGATACTAGTCATATATTAGTATCAGTTTGATCTGAAGCATTAATTCTTTAGTTCATATTTTCCATCTACTAAAATGCTTGCAATTTTTCTATATAATCTTTGCTATATAAACAAAATGAATGCATTTCCTATATTGTTTGTAATCAGTGCATTCTTCTCTCAAATCTAGTATTTCATCTTCAGAACTAAAAAGAAGGTACAAAATATTTTCTGTTTAAAAAAAAGAATTCTTAAACAAACATTAAAAAGTTGCTATTCCAGATTATCAACTTTCAACCAAAAATTCTTGAGATACAAAATAAAAACATTTTAATGCAAATATTGTTTTCATCTTTGCATGAAGACAAGAATACAATTAGAATTTTTTTCAAGAATATTTTTCATATTAATGGATCTGGACATAAGAGTGACAGTAAGTGGAAGTAGAAAGTGGCTGCCATTGAATTTCCAAATTCAGTTTCAACTGCTTCTTCTATGCGACATGTCTCTTTAAAATATTACCAATCATAGCACCATACAACTTCCTACCCATTGTAGCCCAAAGCAATATTTCTCCCCTTTTTATCTCTCCAAGTTCCTGTTCTGCAATGCATCTACTCAAGGTTGTTAGATTGGTTACTTTCTATTTCCCTCTGCCTCTCTTGCTTTCAATATTCCCTATGAGTGTCATATTATCTGAGCCCATTTTCCTTGTTATGTGTTCCAAAAATTTGAAAAGTATCTTTCTGATTCTAAATAAAGGTTTCCATTTTCTTTGAAACTTTCTTGTTGCTCACATGTTCTGCCCAGGATTTTCTCAGCATTTGTCTGCAAAATTACATCAATGTTGCATTAAAGCTTTTCTTCATGTGTAAAGAATTTTCAGTATTTTCTGCCACATAGAATACAGTTCCACAATATTTTCTTCTTGATTTTAAGAAAATCTTTAACCTAAAGTAAATCTAAAAAAAACAAATAAACAATTTTTGTACTAGTTTCATTATTCGAACTATTGTCTTCATGTTGGTTGCCATTTGTACAACATCTTGGCTATTGTACGCTCTGGTCTTCTTCATGTACTAGGAATTTTGAAGCAAACCCTTTATTACGATCACTGTTGTACATCATTCTCATTCCTTGTGCAAAGCCTCCTTTTGGTAGTCATGAGTTATCTCCCTCTAACCCAACTCTCTAAATTACTTGTTCATTACTGCTGTAGTCTAGTATTGATATACTCCAGTGATCATAATAAAGGGTTCAGTTCAAAATACCTAGCACCTGAAGAAAACCAGAGCGAGCAATGGCTGAAACATCATGCAAATGTCAACCAAGATGAGAACAATAGTTCAAATAACGTAAATACTACCTCATCTCAGAAATATAGATATAATTTATATAATTTTTATTCACAACTTCTGTATTTGCACAGTTTATACAAAGTTATTAATTTACTCACTGATACTCTTAGTCTCTCTGGCCTTCAGTATGTCTTGTGAGTATCAAATACTCCAAGCCCATTTTCCTCATTAAGTTTTCCAAAAATTTCAAAAGTCTCAATCTGATTCTAAGTAAAAGTTTTCTTTCTTTATGTTTCCAGTTTCTTTGAAACATCTTCAGTATCAATCCTTGATCTTCTCAGTATTTGTCAGTAGAATGACATTTTCATTGGCATTGCTTCAAGTCTCCTTTTCATCTGTGACCAGCATTTACTGCCATGTGAGATATTGATATTGCATAACAGTTTAACACTCTTTTATTTTTTTTTTTTTTCAATGGACATTTTCTTAATACTTTAGTTTTAGATATCTTTTGCTATTCCAATACTTCATTTGATTACAATGACACATTTTCCATCATCTTTTAAAACACTTTGCAGATTATAGTTTGTTTAATATTCTACAACTGTTGCAATACTTCTATACATTCTACAGGGTCTAAACTATTTATTCACTCGTAAAATCTTCAATACTCCAAGACAAAGGAAAGGGCTTTTTTTTTTTAAATTTTGCTTTAACTTCAATAACAAATATAAATTTCTAAAAGCCATTTGGAGTTTATGAGATTATCTTGACCTGACCTTACCTGCAAAAATGAAATGTAAAAATTGATTACTGTAATTATTCATTATTTTTTATAAGTATTAGTTTAACCAAACAGGTATTAATTATGTAATTAGTAATTCTTATATTTGTGTATAGCCCATAATTTGCAATTTTAGTATTTTAGTTATAGTGTTATAAAAATATATATCTTATTATTCTTATTGACAATTCTTCTTATTGAATAACAGATAAAATATGAAAATAAAACTCTAATCAACTTTATTAGCATTTATCACCACTCACTGTAAAGTTGTGATTTTACTTATTTTTCTCTTAATGAGGGCAATTGTCCCTAAGGGCAGTTGTCTTCTGGGGGTTTTGTCTATAAAGGAAAATGAGAAAGAAATTTGAGGAACTACCATCTACTTGAAATAAAAGAAGTAAATATCCTATTTTGTCTTTTTCATTTTATACCTAAAATCAAAATGTCAAATATTAAATTATTTTTTTAGAATTGAATTTAACATGCATTTAGCAGCTCTTAAATACTGCATGTCAAACTAGCATAAATTAATTCTCCACCTTATTAAAAAAAAACATATACCACAACCTTTCTTTATGTGCCATGTTTCCTCATTACGTAAGCAATTATTGCTCTCCACAATTTTTCAGTGCTTTGCAGCTCTTAATAAATTTGGTCTTTTTCTTATTTCTCCCAAGCCTTGTTCTTAAATCCATTTAATCAAGCTCCAGAAGTTTATTACTTTTTTCTTTAACACTCATGCCTTCAAATTTTCCTATGTGTATTAAATTTTCCAAACCCACTTTCTTCATTATAAACCTCAGAAAGTCCATTACCTCTTTCTGATTTTAAGTATGTTTCTATTTTGTTTCCACTTTCTTTAAAACTTTGTTATTGCTCACATGTTCAGTCCATAGTAGAACCACATTTCTGTTGTTTCAAGTCTCTTCTTCATCTTTGAGAAGACTGTCCAACATTTACTCTCATAATATATATATATATATATATATATATATATATATACATTGCAATATAATCATTCCTGACCTGACAACCTGCCTTCAGTCACTTTCTCCCCAACATGATGTGATTTCTCACAGCTGCAAACAAAAAGGAAACTTAAACTTAGCATCAGGAAGACATCTGAGGTTTCTGGGACATGTAATGAAAAAGGAGGTTTGGAGAATCTAATGCTCACATGGTGGATAGAGAAGTATTTTGTGATAACTGCTCTGACAAGGTTTTTCCCTGGTCCCCCAAACCCATGTATTTACTTGTGCTACTAGATCGACATCAAGGATCCACCATTTTACCATCAAAATAGTAAAATATAACTGGCCCTTCTATTCTTGCATTCTGTTTTCTTGCTGTTAGTGTTTAATCCTTTCTTCTCATTTTCCTTCATTAACTTCTGTAGGACTTCCTGTAATTTTCTTTCGATGTCTATCAACACTGTATCATCAGCAAATATTATGTTGTTAAGGTTGTGGCCACCAATAATAAACAGTAAAAGCAGAAATTCTCAACATACCTAAAGCACAGCTGGTTTGGGAGATTTATTAAAAAAATATGTACAAAGTTACTTTTTAATAATAGTGAAAAATCAAGAAAATATAATAATTTCAACCTTTTACATCCATCCAGTCATGCATCAGATTTTTGGATAATTTATAACCCAAGTTCAAAATTAATTTCTAATTAAACTTTACAGGTTTAATACTAACAAAAAATGCTTCTCAAGAAAATATTTTAATTTTTTTTCCAATATTAAATAAACTTAATTGCCAATGAATTATCTACAGCAATGAATGGTGTTGTTTTTTCCACTTATAGAAATGAATTCAACTGGATGACACACATGCTATATATATGGCAAAGAGGTAGTTTTTTTTATCCTGTTCAGTCCATGTAAAATGACATTTTTTTTACTTCAAATCTCTTCTTCATCTGTGAAGAGGAAAAGAGTACGGAATTATTACATAATATCAGTTCTTCTATATGGAAGTGAAGATTCATTTCCATATAGAAGAAATAGTATCATGTAACAATTCAGTATTCTTTTCTTAGATAGATAGATAGATAGATAGATAGATAGATCGATCATAGGAATAAGAACTTAAATTTATAATAAGCTAAAAGATTAAAATATAGAATAAATAGAGAGCTCAATGCCAAAGTTGACAAAAGATAAATACAACATTTACTAAGCAAAAATATTACTTACACACAAAGATATCAAATTACACCAAACTTCGTATAAATAAAAAAAATTGGGAAATGACAGGAGAAAAATCAAATAACTCTGAAGATTTAAAGTCAGTTTGACTAAAATAAAACTGCTCAGCTAAGTGACAAACTTATCCGCATTATATATATATATATAGTTCCACCTGACAATTGTTACTATATGAAACTGTGAGTAGTGGATTTTGGTAAGGATAATATGATAGATAGATAGATAGATAGATAGATAGATAGATAGATAGATAGATAGATAGATGTGTGTATGTCTATTTTTCAATATATTCTTTATAAAATCTCTAATGAAAAATACAAAAAATATTAATTAAAAAATTCACTAAAATTTCACATCTTTTCATGATCTTTGGCAGCCATTGTATTTTCTATTTTGTTAGCTTCTTTCCCTTTCACTCACTTCTGGCTGTAGAGACATATATATATATATATATATACTCACACACACACACGCATATATATGTGTGTACATATATATGTGTGTGTGTGTACATATATATATATATATATATATATATATATATATATATATCTGTACAAGCACACACACACACACATATATATATATAAACACACACCTATATATTTTTAATGAAGAAAAAAGTAAATCCCAATAGCTCCTGTTAACTTTAAGTAAATGAGTACAAGCATATGTTTTTTTTATTTTTCTATTTATTGCTATTAATTTTATAGAAAATTTGCAAAACCCATGTGAAAATAAAATCATAAATCTTGAAATTATCTCTCTTAAACAAATCAGTGTTACTTCATACTAGAAATAAAACAATTTCCTTATTATTGAGACATTCGTCATCCAAAAAATTTGAATTTCTTTTTATGTTTATTTGAATTTAAAAATGCCTACAAAGCTTTGATCACTGCTAATCATAGAGCAAAATTTATTTTGCTTACTGCAAATTGAAACATCTATATATGATATAAAGATATACTTTGTTTTTTTAAAGAGTTTAACTTGATGTAATTTGAGAGTGCATAACATCAAGGTAAATGACAGTGGCTGAATAATTTAAAGAAAAAAATGGCACTGATTTTAACAAAATATCATTTTTATGTTCTTTTATAGATTTTATAGATTTTATAGATTTTATCTCCTAAGTAGAATGTCTTAAAATCTTTCATAATTTCTATCGAATTTTTATAGAAAGTAATATTGTATATTTGCCAAAAAGTAGGGTTCACACTACATACAGGTAAGAGTGGTTAAAATCATTCATTTTCAATGACCAGTTGCTTCATACACTGGTAAATTTTTTCTTACTGTGGGGTAAAATTTATGAGCAAACATTCATGAAGTTGACTTATACACAATATATATATGGTTCATGTTCTACTTTGAAATTCAAATTCCATTCATGTTGGTTAAAATTCACTTCCATTACAATTACTTACATGTAAATACCATTAGAAAAGATATGAATCCATCTATTCTTCTATGGGTTAAATAATAGAAATTCTATGTGAAAAATCATCATTTTCAAAATATTATTAATGAAATATTTATTTGCAAAAACAATTAAAAGAATTATTTGGTCAATCAAAAATATATGTTTCAGCTTTAAATAAACCGCAAATAAGATGTGACAAAACATATCAATCAATCTTTTTATATCAATTCTACAACTGCAATCAGTTACCCTCTATCTTAAAGGGATCTTGAGCCTTGTACTGAATTTACACTTGGGCTAAAATATTGTAAATATAGCTGCCAAGATGAGCATGCTGTTTTGAATAGTAAAACAAATAACAATGATAATTCTCCAACTCAAAAATTCCAACACAAAATACAAACACTCAAACAAATAATTCTGCAATTTTTTTTATCTATTCTTCTATCTGGCAGTGAACGCTAGACAATCTCTTCACTATTAAAGAAGAGACTCAAAGCAGCAGAAATTCAGTTCTACAGAAGAATGCTGAGGATACTATGGAACAAGCATGTGAGTGATGACAAAGTGTTGGACAAGCTGCAAACAAAAAGGAAACTTAAACTTAGCATCAGGAAGACATTTGAGGTTTCTGGGACATGTAATGAAAAAGGAGGTTTGGAGAATCTAATGCTCACATGGTGGATAGAGAGAAAGAGAGACAAGGGAAGGCAGTGTAAGACATACATGACTGGCTTGAATGAAAGAATAGCCAAGCAGGGTCTGTTAGGGATACCAATAGGATAAGTATTGAGAGCAACAAGGAATAGGGTAAGTGGAAGTCCATGATTACCTACATCTTGAAGGGACAAGGAACATACTTGATGGGCTTGAGAAAGTGGATGCAGAAGAGGGTCTTGTAGGGATACCAAGAGAACAAACATTGAGAGCACCAAGGGATAGGGGCAAGTAGAAGTCTAAGATTGCCTACATCCTGAAGGGACAAGGCACATACATGATAGACTTGAGTGAGTGGACACAGAGCTGGGTCTGGTAGGTATAGCAAAAGGAAAGATTTGAGAGTCACAAGGAATATTGGCCAGTAGAAGTCCATGACTGCCTATATTCTGAAGAGACAAGGCACATACTTGATAGGCTTGAGCAGGTGGATGCAGAGCCGGGTCTGAAAGGGATAACAAGAAAAGTATTGAGATCAACAAGGGATGGAGGCAAGTGTAAGTCCCTGATTGCCATTTATCCTGAAGGGACAAGTCATATACTTGATAGGCTTGAGTGAGTGGATGCAGAGCATGGGTCTGGGAGGGATACCAAAAGCACAGTTGTTGAGAGCAACAAGAGATAGGGACAAGTGGAAGTCCATGATCACCTATATGCTAAAGGGACAAGTCACATATATCATAGGCTTGAGTGAGTGGATGTAGAGCAGGGTCTTGTAGAGATACTAATAAGAAAAGATTTGAGTGCAACAAGGGATAGGAGCAGGTAGAAGTCCATGATCACCTACATCCTGATGGGACATGGCACATACTTGATGGGCTTGTCCAATTGAATGCAGAGCAGGGTCTTGGAGGGATACCAAGAGGAAAAGTATTGAGAGCAACAATGGATAGGAGCAAGTAAAAGTCTATGATTGCCTACATCCTGAAGGCAATACTTGATGGGCTTGAGTAAGTGGATGCAGAGTAGAGTATAGTAGGGATACCAAGAGGAAAGTATTGAGAGCATCAAGAGATAGGGGCAAGTGGAAGTCCATGATCGTCTATATCTTGAAGGGACATGGCACATAAAAAAAGATGCCAGAAAATCTTGCTAGTCAAGAATAAAAATTCAAAATATTATTAAACTTTAATTTCCTTATTTTTTCTGCTCCATAATTGATTGTCGCCTGAGCCTTTATGAATCAAGTGTCCATTGACACATCTGTGACAATCTAATGCTAAATACATCTCTAACATATGCACATAACCAGTCCAGAGGAAAGCCACACACCAAACCAAGGACATTCTCCTGCTTTCTTCATTAGAATATTCTAGAATAAACTTACAATTACAAATTGAAATTGGATGCTGTGTCCCTTGTTCACTTACTGTGCTATGGAGTGCACATGTTCCCAAGATCATGCCATGTGATATGATACTGAAGAAAATAGAAATTCATAACCCATACATATCACCTGATTATGCAAGGATCAACTCGGTGCTGTGCAGTGTAAATGCGGTTACCTACCTGGAAAAGCTATCCATCCCTGTGTAAATAGTTTTCCATGTTTCAAGTAGGTGTCAATTGAAAAATCTGCATTTTGATTTGTGAAAGCGTTCTCTGACTTTCTTTAGTGTAAAAATGGCAGCAGTTTCTGACTTTATTTATATATTCAGATTTTATCAGTAATTATTTATCTAAACAAAGCGTTTTTTTCTATATTTTTTGTTTCTAATAGTTGTTTGTATCATTTTGTATTATTTATCATTTATATATTTATTATTGATATTTACTCAGCTTAGATAAGTAAGATACAGGACCAGACTAAGGAAGGGGAAAGAAGGATAGGGACATTATATCATGACGAACTTCCAAAACTTGCTTGTAAAGAAAATCAGCTTTAAAATTCTAACTTTTAGTTAGTACTAGATAGATAAATAATAATTAAATAAACTTTTATCATATTTACTCTCTCCCTCTTTCTCTTTCTCTCACTATCTCTCTCTCTCTCTCTCTCTCTCTCTCTCTCTCTCTCTCTCTCTCTCTCTAAGTATATATATATATATATGTATACAAGTTTCATTAAAGATGACTGACAAGTGATTAAGCTTTTTATTCAATTTTTTTTTAGTTCATATAAGTGTTTACTTTTCTGGACATAGAGTGTATAAATAAAACTGCCTGAATGTTTTACATATTTGAGTGCTTTTATATATATATATATATATATATATGAATGTGTGTGTTGGTGGGGGGAGTGGAATGAGAAAATAAGAGATTTATTTTTAATCTGACATTTTTGTTACTTCAAATGTTATTATGGTTCGATCTTTGCTAGGGAGCATACTTCATTTACCAGGATCTCTGGAATGTGCGAGCCAACTGATACTGTTATTAAATAAGGATGAACATCACTTTAAAAAATAAAATCTCCATTGTAATAAAATTTGAAGTAATATATATATATATATATATATATATATATCCAAGTGAATACAGAACGAAGAAAGAATTCTTACAAAGTCCAAAACATTAATTTAAAACAGTGTTCGATATATAATATATACAGCTGTGAATATTTATTATAAATTATATTTTAGAACATGTACATAATTATTCTATATACATCCACGACAAAGGTACATTTGTTTCGACATTGAATCTTCAATGTCTCATCAGGTGGTATGCAAGTTATTAACCCCTACCAACACCTCTAACTAAACTGACCAAATATAAGGAAAGAGACTTTCCATTAACTTACATACCACCTGATGAGACATTGAAGATTCAGCGTCGAAACAAACGTACCTTTGTCATGGATATATATAGAATAATTATGTACATGTTCTAAAATATAATTTATAATAAATATATCACTCAGTAAATCCCGGGCCTAACTAATAAAACAACAACTCTTAGGCAAAATTTGAATTTATTCATCAACATAGTCACCTTTTACGGGGATACACTGATTCCAATGATTCTCTAACAATTTGATACCTTTTTTTAGAACAAATTTACTTTGGCCTCAAAATACATCTCAGTTTTCAATATAACTTCTTCATTGGAGCTAAATCTCTTTCTCTAGAGCATACATTTTAGGTCTGCAAACAGCCAGTAGTTTTTGGAGGCCAGTACTGCTGCCACATCTGTTTGGGTGCCCCTGCTATTCTCCTCGAGGTTCTTGACAAAATACACAGGAGAATCTATAATGTGATCGATACCGACTTGGCTGACCGGCTGCAGTCACTCTCTCACCAGCTGACATGGCTTCCCTGAGCCTCTTCTATAAATACTTTCACGGCTTCTGCTCTGATAAACTTGTATCACTGGTGCCCCCTAGGTACGAATTTGCACAAGATACTAGATTAGCAACTACGTCCCACCCTTTTACAGTGAAACCAATAAAATGTAACTGCAATTTCTACTCCAACAGCTTCTTTTCTCACACTTCCTGCCTGTGAAATTCCCTTCCACATATTTGCTTCCCTGATAGCTACAATCTTTAGGAGTTTAAATGTAAGGTCAATAGACACCTCCTAACATACTAACTCGCATCCATTATCTCAAACACTCTTCCCATCACCCAACCCTCAGCCTCAGTATCCTTACCCGTCTATCACCCTCCTTCTGACATTTCCTATATCTAACCACTCTTTTTCATCACTTTCCTCTATGTAACCCCCTGCACAATAGTGGCAGTGGAATGTCTAAAGAATAGGTTGGATGAAGAAGAAAGTCGAAGTGCAATTCATGTAGTTTTGCTATCATTGCTATCAACTTGTGACACAGTGCGTTGTCTTAGTGAAAGATCACTTTTTCTTTTTTGATTGTTTTTTGGCAATTTCTTCTTCCAAAAGCACTAGTAATGCTACATAATATTTGCTCTTGATTGTTCTTCCTTTCTCAAGGTAATCAATGAACAAAATGCCTTGCACATCCCAAAATATGGCAGCTAAAAGCTTGCCTGCTGATGTTTGCATCTTTAGTTGCTTTGGGCAGCTTTCACCTGCTGCTGTCTACTCAGCTGACTGCTGATTTGATTCTGAGATGAAGTGGTGGATCCATGTTTCATCCATTGGCATATATTTATACAAAAACTCCTTCTTGTTTCATTGACACACTTGCAAACAATGCTCTGAATCGCCAACACGTTGATTTTGATAGATAGTGAGCAAATGCTGCACCCACTTTGAACACAGATTTCTCATTGACAAATGTTCATGCAAAATGGTGAATATACTATCTTTTGATGTGTTCAACATCTCTGCTGTCTCACAAAACTTCAATTTATGACTGGCCAAAATGAGCTTTTGGATTTTTTTGGTGTTTTCCAGGACAACTGTCAATTTTTGCAACATGAGCATTCAGCATCATTAGTGTCTGTATGACTGCATTTAAAGTCAACATACCATCTCTTAACCATTGTTGTCTGAATAATACTTATCCAGCCATTGCTTTGCTTGAACAGTATTTTTTCCCATTCGAAAGCAATGCCTTATCAGCACACAAAATTCAAATTTCTCCATTACTTTGAAAATTTGCAACAGTAGCTTCACTTAAATAACTGTAATTTGTAAACTAATAATTTGATTTGGCCCACATTTTGTCATATGCCATTTTAAGGTTAGTACTTCATAAAAATCATATGGATTTTCTATTAGTGAAGCCATCTATATGTCAGGCCAGAGACTTATTGAGTGATGTGTTATGTGTTTGATTTGATGTATCTATTCTCAATTTGCTTCTGGTTTATATAATACAAGCTTCACTTCCTCTGTTAAAATAATTTTTAAAATATTCTGAGTGAATTTATTTATTTTTCAACTGTCTGAAAAAGACAATGTAAAACTGCATTGTTGAAATAAATCTTGATTTATAAACGTTTAACTATGTGTTAAACTTTCCTCTCGGTAGTTTATTTTATATTATATATATAAATATACATATAGATATATACATATATTTATACAATAAGTTCCTGATTTTAAGTGTTCCCGGCATACAATAATTTGTCTTTATGATGGCATCTTCCATTAATATATTAATCAAATCATTTTTTCATTGCAATGTCTGGTGCAAAAATGCAGAACTACATGTTTTTAGCTCAGCAGGTGAATACATTGTCATGTAGTAGTATACAGGGAAGGAGAACACCATTGTTTACAGCTATATGTCATATGCCATATTTGATTGTGCTTCAGTTGGTTTCATTCACGTTTCTTGTGTTTTTTTAATATTTTGGCCCTTTATTCCAAAGTGTAAGTTCAATTCTTCTGAGAGCAGTGTCAGTAGGTGTTGAACAAACACAAGTGTGTCGAGGTACCCCTGATAAATATAGAAAATTGATAATCGAAAAAATCGAGTTATAGAAGGAGTGGTCTGATTTTAATCAAATTTGATACACTCAAAGACAAAGACATAAGAAACAATATTCAGAAGTTTCAAGGTTGCAGTTCTTACAATAGCACAGAATATCGATAATATATATATATATATAAGGCAAGATGTTTGTGTGTGTGTCTGTTTGTCTGTCTGTATGTCCTTTATACAAATCCATAATTTTTATCCGATTCTCACCAAACTCCACACAAATATTCTTTAGGCTGAGTCTGAGCCCCAGGACCATGGATTAGTTTTAAAGCTTTCATTACACCTGAGCAATGCTGGGCTATACTTCTAGTTAAAAATAAATCTATTTTTTATTATGTCATCTTCCTTGAGGACATAACTCACTCTCCAAGGATTCCTTCTTCATTGTCATGCAGTCTTGTTAAGTAGTATCTTGTTCCCTTTTCCAGCATTTGGAATCCAGCATTTTCCTACTCTATCTTACCCAGTTTCAATCTTCCCTGCTATTTAACCCATAACTTGAAGAAGGAGGAGAGACAGATTCACACCTTTACTAAGGGTATTTGCTTAAATGTGCATACAACATATGAGGTTTAAATTTGAACGTGGCTTACCATTTAGTCTTCAAAATTCAGTTTACGACGAAAAAACCTTATTTGATATTGATACCAGGAAATCAAAATTTGACTTACATCCATTCATTTTTCTTTCAGTCTACGGTTTCGCTTTAACTGGAAGCAACTATTGCTTTTTAGTCTTTCGTGCCAACATCTAAAGAGCCTGAGCTCCAGGACCATGGATTAGTTTTAAAGCTTTTATTACACCCGAGCAACAATGGGCTATACTGCTAGTATATATATATATATATATATATATATATATATATATATATATATATATAAATATATATATATATATATATATTAAGTAAAGGCCTTTTTCTAATACTTCAACGTTTTGGGGAAATTAGGTTTTTGAATTTGTCCAGCGTCTGTAATATTTAAAAAAAATTTTCTTTAGTTTCTTTCTTTTTCCCTCCCTTCCTTCTTTTATCTCTCTTGCCACCTTTTTTCCGTGTTGCTTAAACTTACGTCGATTTAACACGGCTGTCTGTTAATTTTTAGTTACATTCTCCCTTTTTTTTGCGAACCCAGACGATGTCAATTTTTTCTTTTCTTATTTATTTGATTTTATTCTATCTTTTTCTTTTTCTTTTTCGTTTTCTTTTTCTTTTTCTTGCCCTTTATTTTTATTTTTATTTTATTTTATTTTATTATTTATTTTTTAATTTCTTTGCAATCTATTTAAAAAGGAAAAGTAGACTAATTTTTCTCCAGTTTCTGAAAGGATTTTTCTGTTGCTGAGGTGATGTGTCGTCCCCCGTAGGGATCTTCATATCGAAATGGCCATTCAACATCTTTGAATTAATCCTTTTTTAATATATATTTGCTCTGTAATATTTTATTGCATGGAGCTCTCTTCCTGTATCATTTTTTAATATTAAAATAAATTTTTAATATTAATTAGGATCTGTTTTTTTGGAATTTACCTTCCTGCTTTTTTCCCTTGGATTGAAGTATCTGAATTAATATATATATAAGAATTTTATTTAAAATTTACAATAGTCATGAGAGAGATAGAACATTTGA
This sequence comes from Ascarosepion bandense, assembly GCA_037127315.1. Classification (NCBI taxonomy): domain Eukaryota; kingdom Metazoa; phylum Mollusca; class Cephalopoda; order Sepiida; family Sepiidae; genus Ascarosepion; species Ascarosepion bandense. Next base: position 58,585 of record JBBBDQ010028531.1, read on the forward strand.
ACATACAGATAGATAGTAGACATAAGAATCAATTTTGTATCGTGAATGATATTTACTTTCATTTTTTTTATTGTGCCATCCCATGCAATTTAATAGTACGACTGAAACAAAAGGCATTGATGGTTGTGAATGAAAATGAGAAAAATGTTCTTATTTTTCTGTGCTGTGTTCCTTCAGGATGTAGACGATCATAGATTTCCACATCTCCCCGTGTTTCTAATAAAATTTCTCTGTCTCTCAATACTCTACTCAGCTTTTACAATGCATTCTTGGCCATGCCAATATGTCTTCAGATTTCAGTGCTGACCTTTCCGTCCTCTGTTAGAACACATCCCAGGTATTTAAATTTCTGTACCTTCATCATTTTAGTAAAATGGCATTTTAGGCTCCTCTTTTTACTGATGACTATACATTCAGTCTTTTTGTAGCTTATATGTTGTCTTTTCTTTCTGCTTTCTTGAAATACCTTCTGTAGGCGGTCTTGTAGTTTTCTTTTTGTGTCTGCTATCAACACTGTGCCATCTGTGTATCATATATTGTTCAGATTGTTATCACCAATGAGAAATTCTGGCAAGACTTCTAGAGCTCTCAGAATTGTTTTATATGTTGAATAGATCATTTCTTTGTATATCTGCTGAACTCATTTCCTGTCTGTATGCCTGTAGTTTGTTGGCAGTACATGTTTTTCATTACTCTAATGTCTTTCTCGAATATGTCAAGGTTGCCGAGCATTTCTATCAAGTCATTGCGGTGTACTTTGTCAAATACCTTTGCATAGTCTATAAAACACAGGTACATGTCTTTTTGCATTTGTATTACTCTTTCAGATAGAATTGTAAGCATAAATATCACATTCCTCATTCCAGTGCCCTTGACAAAACTGTACCATTTGTTATATCTCTGGCCTGATTCTTCTGCGTGCCCTATTCATCAGAGTTTGGATGATAAGAAAGATTTTAGTGAAGAAAAATGACAATATCACTAGATACTGATTGACGTTGAATTTTATAGGTTAGGTTAGGTTAGGTTAGGTTAGGACTTCTAGGCCTCGCGGCCTCTCGTGTGTCCCTTCTTAAATCCCCTCTCCCCTCTCTTAGCGTTGTGGCATGGCCAAGATGGAGAGAAAATAAATTATTTCCATCTCTAATCAAACTCATATTTTAATTTTAATAGTGTTTTATCCTTTTCAATAAAGCTTTTAAATTCTGTAAGAGTTTTTGCCAATTTTATGTGTGATGGTAGTGCATTCCAATACTTTGTGACTCTGTTACAAAAAAAGTTTTGTCTAATATTAGTTCTATTGTGCTGGGTTATTATTTTTAATTCGTTGTTACGTGTTCTAGAATAGTCAGACATAGTGAATAAATTCTTATCAGTGTGGTCAGTAGAATGGAATATATTTTGAAAATCAAAGTTGACTGGAAAGCAAGAAGCCAGAAGAAACTATTAAATGATTAAATGTTAATTCAATGAGGCAGCTAATGGTAATCTGAAAAGAGGGCTTTGCCACCCATTTTGAAAAGCAGAATAGAGTGCAAGGATAAGTGTGTGACGTATCAAAGAGAGGACTTTGAAGAGCAAAATGACATAATTACTAACCATTAGGCTACATTTTGTTTAATATTAAATCAATGGATTCTTTCCTGACAAACCTTGTACAAGCTGGGAAACAAACATTTTGAATTTTGAAAGAGAAATATAATTTGTAAATATACCAAGCATAACAAAATTGAAGTTACCTATGGCATTATAAGAGTGAGAAGATTTTGAATTCTATAGACTTTCTTGAAAATATCCAACCATTTTGAATATTTCAATTACCAACTATTTAAAAAAAAGATTTAGGATTCTATAAACTTTCTGTAACATACCCAGTCATTTTGAATATTTCAAATGCCAATTGTTCAAAAGAAGATTTGGGATTCTATAGACTTTCTGGAACATATTTAATCATTTTGAATATCTCAACTGCCAATTGTTAAAAAAAAGAAGTAAAAAAAACATTGCACACTATTGCTTAGATTTAGCTTGCTGTAATTTTTTTTTTTTAATTTAAAATCTCCACCAAAAAGATTACTGAATGAGATTAAGGAAGATGAATAATCTAATTGTTATACAAGAAGAGGACATTTGGAAAAAAAGTGAGATAAATTTGATGCCCCAAAGGATGTACCTTAAATGAAATCAAAGCACCACTACCATAGGTAGAAATTTGGCTAACATTAGACAGCAGGATCATTTCCAAATTGATTTCACACCAACACACATGTAAGTACATATAAACAAAGATAGAAATAGACCTATGATTTTAAAAAATGATTGATTTTGTTGTGAAGCTGACAATTACTACCTATGAGCTTCTAAAGACTATAATTTTGAATATTTTCAAGGATTTTTTTTAACAATGGTCTGTTGACCATCCATTGTAAGAAGACAGATTTTATGGCTGATAGAAAGGAAGAATGATGAAATGCAAGCTACAAAGACATTGGAATCAAGCAAGTACAAAAATTTAACTAAATGGACAGTGTTATAACAGATGATAGAAGTGACACTGATCTCCGAAGGCACATTGGAATAGTGCCTTCCAAAAAGCAAGTCAAATCTTAAGAAACATGATAATTTCATTAGGAAAGAGTGCTGAATTGCTATATAATATTAATCCATTATATTGCCGTGAGTTCTGGATAATTTCCTCAAAGATGAAAAAGTGACTTAAGACAACAGGAAGATGTTGAGAATATCATAGATAGGTCATGTGAGCAAAAAGGAAGTTTAAATAGAAATGGAAACAAAAAGAACACTTGTTAGAAAGAGATAGGGGATATTTCTAGGATATCATGAGAAAAAAGGGGTTAGAGAATTTGATACTCACAAGATATATTAAAGGCAAAAGGGAAAGAAAGAAACAGCAAGTAATCTACCTAGCAACCATGTGTAAATGGATAGCAGAACAGGGACTAAAGAAATATAGAACATAAGAGAAGAAGAAAGTCTATATAAGGTTTTATAATGATTGGTTTTGATATTGAGCATTCTTAAAAACAATGTTAAGTTGTAAAAATTATAATTATTTGAATATTTCACATATTTAAATATTCACACTATAAGCTTGAAGTCACCCTCTAGATTTAATAATTAGTAAGTTTCATACCATATTTGGTTTAATTAACTCCTGCTAAAAGAGAATATTGAAATGCTGATATTTTTAGTGAGGGTTTACAAAAAATTTACATCCCTACTATCCTAAGAAACCAGAAATTTCAAAAAACCAAATCTAAGCTTTAGTGTGCAAGATTTTTACCATTTTTTTTTTAACAATTGGCAGTTGAGCTATTCAAAATGAGTGGGTATGTTAAAGAAAGTCTATAGAATCCAAAAGTTAATTAAACAAAAACAGTTAAAATTTTAAGGGAAATTAATGAAATAATTGTTTTATTTTTTGTTTTTTTGTTTTTTTTTTTCATTTGGGAGACCTCTTCCTGCCTCCCCTCAGCATGGCTAAGGCAAACCTCCAGGAGATTGACTCATTGTGATTTCTCAGGCTAACATTCTTGACTAACATAAAGTGGAAAGCCTATAATGAACCCATTGCTTGGTCAGCTGCTAAAAAGTTTGTTCCAGACAGTTTTTTCCTATTGAATCTATCTTACATATCTATAAGTCTACTATTTATCCATGCTTAGAATATTGCTACCACATTTGGTTCAGTGATTCCATTATTTATCTGGAGCTTCTTGATAAAATCCAATAACAAATCAGCAATCTTTCTGATTCTGACCTGGCTTCTAGTCTTCATTCATTTTCCAATACTATAAATTGCTTCCCTATGCTTTTTCTATAAATACTTTCATGGTAATTTTTTAAATGGGTTCTTCACTATGGTACCTAGATATAATGAATATGAATTATAGTTCTATAAGTTTCTTTTCTCACTTCTCACTTAACTCTATTCCAGCTCCATGCCTTCCAGTCAAATTTAATCCCCAAAATTTAAATGCAATGTAAATTGTTATCTGTTGTCCTTCTGATTACTCTATCCTCTTCCCACTCATTATTCTGTTTCTAATTCTTACACACCCTGTAATCCCTTGTGTAGTACTTGATTAGCAACAAGGTCCCAGCAATTTGGTTCTATGGTAACATAAGTTCTATGGTAACAGTTTCTTTTCTCACACTTGTGGAACACTCTTCCAGTTACATGCTTTCCTGCCAACTTTGATCTTCAAAAATTTAAATGCAATATCAATCTTTATCTACTGTTTTTCTGATTACACGTCTATCGTTCTAACTCCTTTATAATGTTTCTGTTTTCTAATTATTTCACACTCATTATCCCCCCTTGTGTCTTAGTGGCTTTACTGCCTTACTTGGAGTGAATTAAAAAATGATATATATGATAAAACCCTTCATGAAGATAAAACCCCTCTGGTGAGTAATTTTTTAGTTTCAGTTTTTAAGCAGTTGGTTGATGTTCATAGGGTGACCACAACCTTTTTGGCTCAAGTGTAGATAAGTTTTTAATTTTTTAACTTTAAATCTTTATATTTTTCAATAGGAAATGACATGACACAAAACCACTGGAAAATTCAGTAACTTTGAACAAGAGTGAGTAACCCAGTAAATCATATTTATGAGAAGCAGAGGAAACTCAAGGTGGAATGGAATGACTTAGAAACTTGAAAGCAGATTTTTTCATATCTGCTCGTTTGAAGAAAAAAGAAAAAACTCTTTCCTTTATTTATTTAGACTTGCATTTTTTTTTATTTTTATCTATTTTCTTATTATTTTTTTCTCAAAAGGATGTGGTAGGTAGAATCCTAAGTGCAAGCACTGATGGCACACTGTTTGGGAGGCCCATTTATAAAGACTGGCAGTAATGATGCTTGTATAAATGACCTAGTCACTCCCAATGAGTTGATACTGTGTGTGGTTGTCATGATATTAGTGGCCATGGTTGAAAACGACATATTAGCAACATGTATTAGGAATAAATGTCAAAAACATATGCAGAGTAATAAGCTGGTTTCAGGTTACTATTTCTTATCAGAGCATACAATTTCGCAATGTAATTTATATGATTAAATAGAGCAGTGATACAAGAATATAAAAAGGCATAGACAGAGGGACTTTCAAGGAGAAAAGCATCTGTTGGAATCAGCAGACTAACAGAAAACCAATAAAAATCACCAGAGGAATCAGCATATGTTACGTCTATCAAGGTGAAAGAAAAAGCTTCCAGAAATGGTCACCTTAAAGCTTTCCTTGTTTAGCAGATGGAATTTGATGTAACATTCATGCAATTAGTATTTTCCCAAGAGGCACGTAAATTAAATACTCAATGAAACTCCCAATTGGTTAAATCACAGGGAAGACTGAGATCTCTAGCTTTGGTTGGAATCACTCATTGAGAAGAACAATTCTGAATTCAAAACTATAGAGATGTCAACATGAAACAACTCCACAAAAAAATGTTATTAAAGAAATATTTAATCATAAATAATTACTGTTTTTGATTATCACCTATATTCTTAAAAAATAAGTGCAATGATAATTTTCCAATGATATATTCCTCATTATTTTAATAGCTTGTTTCCACTTATTAGTCAACTTTCTGATACCGTTTCTGTAAAATTCCATAGGTTTTGATGTGAAAATGTTTTTTACAAACTATTGAATCTGGTTTTCATTAAGTTTTTTCTTCATCAAAGAATTTTGCAGTAATTGTAAATAGTAATACTCAGTTGACACAAGGTCTGGTGAATATGGTAGGTGGGGTGAGAGTAGAACCGACCAACTGAGAAGAACTTTTTGCCTGTGTTATTCTTGTCGTATGCAGTTTTGTGTTGTCATAGAGAAGAGTATAAAGCACTTTTCAACCAAACTTTTATGGTCATGTTGTAGCTGCTGGACCTATAAATATGCATTTACTATTTCACTGTATCTTAAAAATTCTAAATGAATGTTACCCTGATGATCTTACCAGACATACAATATTATCTTTCTTCAATGGAGCTTAAATTTTAGGTTTGTTTGCGGAGATCTATCCTTATTAATCTTTGTTATTCTTTTGTGTTGAACATTGTATATAACCCATTTTTCATTACCTGTTATGATATAACATTTAGTTAGAATGATATATTTGTCATTACAATTGATTCTTGGAAAATGGAAATTACTTATGACTAAACCCACTAGAAAATGCACATGATCATTTTTAATTACATTCTGAAAAGACATGACATTTAAATTTTTGTTTGTGTGATTCATTTTTTACAGCTTATCAAACCTTTGCAGGTTATTTAAAAGCAGAAAATATTTTTTGACAATAATGTTTTAGTGATACACATTTTACTAATTAACCCATAGTTGGGGAAAAGAGGTAGATTAATACCTTTCACAAGTTTATTTGTGCCTAAATGATTATAACAAACCCAACTGAAACTGGAACTCAGTCTTCTAACTGACCAAGTCATTATCCCTAACCCTACCTGCAGATTCAAGCTCAAAGCACCTGGTATTCCCAAAGTATGACATTTAAGTCAAGTAAGCATTTACATTTTAAAGTCTTTTATGCTAGGAATGGTTTTATTTATTTTTCATTTCCATTATTGAGCCATAGTAACAGTAAAAGCTTAATATATTTGAATTGACACACTGCTTTAAATTCCTGATCACTGACTTTTATCTTGCTCCTTGTATATTCAGACATATTCTGGTCGATAATATTTCATTTTTGTCTTTACTACTGGTTTCATATCTAATCAGAATTCTTCTTGTCTAATCATTTAATTACAATTTCACTGTCTTCTACTTTGTAAGTATTTACTATTTTGCTAAAACTACCAATTGAGCATATCCATGATGAGTTTTGATATTTATAAGACCAATAGAAACAAGGAAAATTCTGTTGTAACAATCTACCAGTCAGGGAGACTTTGAAAATAAGCATTCAAAATCCTGGTTTTAATATGAGCTTACTCACTAGCCTCTTGTATTAGTGTGATATTCATAACAATTGTGATTTATGAAACTTAATTAAGTTTGACACAAGGTTACAAATCTTTGGTCTAAGGTAAGGTGCCTATTAAGTTGATTTATGTTCACACCTAGCAAGTAATACATGCTGAATATATTTCTCTACCAATCAATATATCAGAGTTTTTGTTTACTTTTTTCATCTATTTGAAATATATATATAATACCTGCAGCTTCAGTTGTTAGATTAATTTGATCTGGAATTTTCACTGTATGCTGTTCAATTTATGATTAGCAGAGAAACATTAAAAGAATGAGATTATGTTCAAAATGTAATAACTAATTATACATATAAGTTTATAAGTACATGCATTGATTACTGAAGGCAACTGTGGGCCATATTTCAAGAAGAAACTAAACTCTTTAGAAAAAAGGTGATTTTTATAGAACAAATTGTGATGAAAATAAATGATTATCTGAATAAAATGTTATATTTTTCTGAAGAGGTTTATTTTTGGCTAACTTTAATCCAACTAAAATCCTATGGAGCATTCTAAAATAGAAGATTTACATTAGTGGATGGTGATTTAGGAACAATAATGAACTGTGGAATGAAATCCTGAAGACTGCAATGTTTTTCACATGAATAAATACAGCAGCTCACAAAAACAATGGATTAGCAAATTTTTAAACTAGTTTCAGAATATGAAGTATAAATTTCACATGAATGTTTTTATAAAGAAACATTCTATAATTATAACTTTTAATGACAACATAATGTTTTGGGACATTTTTGTAACTTGACAAGTTACAAAAATGTTCCAAAACATTATGTTGTCATGAAAAGTTATAATTGTAGTGGTGGTGTAGTATTTGGAGGTGGTTATTTGCTGGTGGTTAATTGCTTTTATTATTTTTTATTGTATTGACCTCTTTCTGTCATGCTTAAACGTATGTCTGCTTAATTGCTTTATATCGAGATGACCTCTTTTTACCATTTTTTATTAACCTCTTTTTACTATGCTGAGTTAACTTTTTTTAACATGTTAGTATATATGCAGAAGATTATCCTGCAGTAGGCTGCCATTGCTTTCTGCGATAGAGTGGTTGCCAACCAAGGCAATAGAACCCAATCTGTCCTATTATTTAACCCAGAACTGGAGGGAAGAGATGGATTAATACCTTTCCCAAGGGTATTTGTGCATAAGTGAAGTAGAATTCAACTAGAATTTGAACTCAGCACCCTGATTTCTCATTCAGAGTCGATATCCACTGCACCATGATCTCTTTCAAGACATGATTGCCCAAAGCATGTATCATGTATGGCACTTAACTGATTAAGTATATATGCCCACTTAAATTTTTTTTTTTTGGTCATGATTAAGTGTTCATGTGTGTATGCATGTTGGTTGTTTTTACATTATTTGTAGACCTAGAATATTTTTCCATTTAGTGATTGTTGTATTATCTTTTTCTTTTTGTCTTCATTTATATATATATATATATATATGAATAAAAACAAAAGGAAAACTTTTTTTTACTAATTCATTTCATTAACTGAGGAAATTTATCAACGTAATGTAAAGATTTTATTTTGCAGCATCCATTTATATTTTTAAATAAGACATTTCCCTGATACTTTGTTGTGACTTTTGTTCAATTAATGTTTCAGATGTCCTCTCTTGATCTTTAATCCTTGTATTCTCACTGTGGAACTTCAGAAACTAGTGCCAATCACAAGTGAATCCTTCATCCAATGCTCTTTTAATGTTGGCAATAGTTATGAGAAGCATTATGACCACGCTTGAACTCACGCAAAAAAAAGTGAATGTATCTATGACCAAGCTTGAACTAACGCAAAAAAAGTGAATGCATCTTTTCATTTTTCATGTTCAAGGAGAGGGGTTATATATTTTTAGTTAAATTCTGAATGACATTGATAGAAAATTTATGAAGATCACACTTTAATTATTAGAAATTAATTATATTAATTGTGCCACTATATAATAATATATTTGAACACAAAATGTTTATTCAAAAATCAGGCATTATTTTCTGAACAACCTAATATTTACACTCAGTAAGGTCTCTTCTGTCTGGTTACACAGTGGGTTCTTAGAATATTCAAAATGGCTGGAAGCCTCCAAGTCAGATCATATCTCCCTCATTCTCTTTCTTTCTTTCCCTCTCTCTGTCTCTTTCTGTCTGTCTGTCTGTCTGTCTAGCTGTCTCTCTCTCTCTCTCTCTCTATATATATATATATATATATATATAAGAGCATAAGAAGGTGCTGAAAAGATCTTGGCCTAACCCATTTTACAAAAGCCAAACATCAGAACTTCTTGGGTGGTCCAAAAACATTCCTCACAAACACATATATAAAGTATGTATGTCCGTCCCTCTCTCTCTCTCTCTCTCTTTCTCTCTCTCTCTCTCTCTATATATATATATATGTATATGTATATATACCCAAGTTGTCTGAAATATGTTTAAACTCATTCATGAAAACATTTCCCTAAAATAGGATTGTTAGCAAACACTGACAACTTATTAATAAAAAATGCATTAATCTATGAAAATCAAAGAAAAAAAGATTAGAATGTCAGTAATAAAACTCCAGTGGAAATAAAAGGAATCAACAAGGTATATAATTATTTCTGTTTAAGTCAGTGTAGAGTTTTAGCATGTCATTACTTTAAATGGATGGATGGCAGAGTGGTTAGAACATATGCTTTCTGACCATGAAGCCCATGCTCGAATCTACCATGGTCGATTTGTCTGAAAATGACCTCTTTATGTCATCAGTCTAGAGGAAGTGATCCCATCAAGTGGCACCTTTGATAAGTGCCTGAAAACCATACCACAGTTTAACCCAAGAGTCGTGAGTGAAATAAACATAAATGGTTGTGCTAGCACAAAGTCACAAGTCATCATGACCGAGGGATTGAGCATCCTGGCCTTATTCAGACTGTTGTTCATACTGGATAATGTGCTTTCTCTCAGAAACTGTCACTTGTGTCCACTCAGCATACTAGCAGCTGAGCTATGTAGGTATTAAACAAACACAAATATGCCTGAACTGGTGTCTCCTATGATGATTAGCTAGTAGACTGACATCCTTGGATATGAGTGGCCAGCCATAAAAAATGTTTGAACAGCAAATAGTTGATATTTTTGCTGAAAACACATTTGAAGCTGATATACAAAAACATAAAAACTATTAAAATAGAAAGAAAATTAAAATGAATAAGGCAGATACTTGATCAGTTCAACAAGAAATATTACTTGCCCAAGTTTTTTTTCACTTTTTCAATAAAATTCAAATTTATGTATTTTATTATTTCATTGTAAATTAGTATATTTTTTAGAGAGAAGCAAGCATCAAAATATTTAGTCACCTGATAATTTATCGAGCTCCTTTCAATTTGTGATATTGTAATATCTAAAACAAGCTCTGATTAAAAACTTGCTTACAACCAACATTTCTACCAATCTTTCTATCAACGTTTCTACTAACATTTTTACCAAGATTTATTTCCTTCAAAGATTAATAATCATTAGTTTTCTCAAAAATGTCATGATTCTTCCAATAATGGAAAAATCAAGGGGGTTACCATTTTGTGATATTTACATAGGATTATGGGAACAAAATCAAAAAGTGAAAAATAATTCAAATCGATTTAAACATAGTTTATCACAACAGCTCTCACTTTTTGCCTTTATTTTTCATCTTTTTTTTCTTTCTTGTAATCATGTCAGGTTATTATTGCTGTTGTCATTGTTACAGGTTTCTAAAATATGTTTAATTTTATAGCTTTCAGTTTCTTGTGCACAATATATTATATACCTATAAGAATTTCGGGTCTGTATTGATTTGGCTTCACTTTTTATTCTGGAGCACTTTTTTTTCCAAGCTTACTGGAAAGTATATATTTATATATATCCACACATATGTCTGCATGTGTGGGTGTGCGTCAAATTTACAATGGCCTCTTGCTTCTTGTGCATAGATTGATTATATTATTCACAGGATTTATAATGCTATAGAAAAGTTTTATATTTCTTATAGAGAAAAAGGGTGTAAAAGTACTTTAATGAAAAAAATATAAGAAAAAAAGAAAATTAAAACTTTAGATTTTCCATGATATAAAAATAAATAGCTTTAAATACGTGAATCTACATATGATTATCAAAGTTTTGTAGATGTGTATATATGTATCTCCTGTTTTAAGACACTGTGCTTATATATAAGTATGAGTATGTGAGTGTGTGTGTGTGTGTGTGTGTGTGTGTGTGTGTGTGTGTGTGTGTGTGTGTGTGAAGCATGAAACTCCAAGTTTTGTTACTGAAGTAAAATAATATGTATATTTTTTATATATCTACATATATATATAATTTGTGTTGGGAGGCACAAATTTTTATTATGCCTTTAAGAACGGACATTTAAAAGGTGTATATTCACATATAATATATGCAAATATATTAAAACAAGTGGAAAGAAAAGCAAGAAAAAATGACTCACTATAAAATGGTAAATCAAAATGTTTTTCCTCAACCTATTTTTAATCCATTAACATATATATATATACACACACATATACAAACACAGACAGACAGACATATATATGTATACATATGTATGTCTGGAAATGAAATTACTTTTAAGCCTGGATTAAATTTGCATATATATATATATTTATATATATATATATATATATATATATCTTTTAATCCTTTCACCTCAAGCAAGGTGATAATGCTACTAAAATACAAGAGGTTACTGGGTTTGAAAGAGAATGAGTAGATTTTAAAAGAAACCAGAAACCCAACCCTGAACAGGAAACAAACAACAAATCCCTAATCCCATCCAAAAGATGGGGTAGGATTGTGGAGCAAATGATAGTAGAACCTATGTATACTTATTGCAGAAAAATAAAATGAAAATATAAAGAAATAGTAAATAAAATTTCAGAGTTTAGATAAATACATTAAAATAAATACATTAAAATATAGTAGACTTTAAAAGGAGCTTAAAACCTATTTAGCTGTGTAATATTCATTATCACTGGTTCTTCCTTTCTCAAGGTAATCAATGTACAAAATACCTTGCACATCCTAAAATATGGAGGCCAAAAACCTTGCCTGCTGATGTTTGCATTATTGTTTACTTTGAACAACTTTCACCTTACTGTCCAATCAGCTGACTGTTAATTTGACTCTGGAGTGAAGTGGTTGAGCCTTTTTTATCTATTGTTACATATTTATGCAAAAATTTCTTCTTGTTGCATTGAAACAGTTGCAAACAATGCTTTGAATCATCAACATGTTGTTGTTTTTGATTGACTGTAAGCAAACACGGCACCCACATTGAACACAGCTTTCTCATTGATAAATGTTTATGCCAAATGGTAAATACACTGCTTTCTGATATGTTTAACTCCTCTGCTATCTCATGCAACTTCAATTTATGATTGATTTTGGTGTTTTCTGAGACAACTGCCGATTTTAGGTGATCTGAGCATTCAGCATCATTAGTGTCTGTACGACTGCATTTAAAGTCAGCATACCACCTCTTAACCATTGTTTCTGACAGAGCAGAGCATGAATAACACTTGTCAAGCCATTGCTTTTGCTTGAACAGTATTTTTCCCATCTGAAAGCAATGCTTTATCAATGCATAAAATTCAGATTTTTCTATTGTTTTGTAAATTTGCAACAATAGCTTTGCATAAATAAAACTATAATTTGTAAACTAATAATCAAATTGGGCCCAAATTTTGTCACATACCATTTGAAGGTTAGTACTTCATAAAAATCATATTTAATTTTTTATTCATGGTGCCATCTATATGTTTTGTGTGTCTTCATTCTAACAAACTCTACTTTTCCAAAACCCTTAATTTCAACCAAAATTGGATCACTTGTCAAGCATGTCATGACCCTTCAATGCATGCAAAATTTTTTCAATCAATTTACAGGGTATGGCAGAAATCACCAAAAGGCTTAGAATTTACAAACTTTTCTCCTCTGAGATGCCTTAAGCAAATTCAACCAAAATCAGGTAAGTTGTAGATCAAGGTCCAAATCTTTTTATGTGCACAATGATTTTTCAAATCAATGTACAGGGTTTGTCAAAAATTAATAAAAAACATAATTTTGGGTGGCCTTTTGCACTTTTATGCATTTCACCAAGACTTTTCACTCAAACTCAACCAAAATCAAGTCACTGGTAGATCAAGGTTTGATGTCTTGATATGCAAGCAAAAATTTTAATTGACATACAAGGTGCAGCAAAAATGAATGGAAAATTTTGCTTTTTGGGATCATTTTTTCTATAAAATGCTTAGTTGTATTCCAACAAAAATTGGATCTTTTTCTAACTTCTACCTAAACATATGCCATAACAATTTCATGTTTTCTACAAGGTGACTGCCCCTACAAAGTTGCAAGAACAATGCATCCACTTACTGCATCACAACATCATCATATCACATTACAGGTTCCCATAACACCCACCCCCATTTTCCCAAATCTGCATTCTTGTTTTTTGGCAAAACTGACCAAGCATGAATCCTGTTTTACAAATACAACAAAATCAATACTTACTTTACATTTTTTAACTTACTCAACCTCATACTAGAGCTTGACAACATTTCAATATAACCACTAAAAATTCCTGAGCAATGCCAGGCTGGCTATACAGTTAGTATATATATATATATAGTTAACTAAAAGAATGACTGATTCCATTCCACGTTTTCCAAAATTTCAGTAGCATCATTCCACATGGTTCTTTAAATCTTTTCTAAAAGCTTGTGTTTGGTCATTGTAATCCAGATTTTTGTAAGTGTTTTGGGCTAATCATTCAATTAGAAAACAGAACTAAAAACGAATTCACACTAAACAGAAAAATAATTGGAATAGAAAAGGAATATATTGTTCAATCCACCATATAATTAAAAAGAATATTGATAAAAGACTAATCTGACTCATTGACAAAGATTTCTCAAAATCAAAAAATTACAAAATATTCAAAAGAATCATTTTAAAATTTAGCTTTAGCAACATTAAAGGTATGTCACAAATCTTTAACAAAAACAGAAAAATCACCAGTAACTAGGAATACTTATAATCATTGTAAATACAGATTGAAGTTTGAATGCTCAACAAATGATAGCTACCTACAAACTAACATCATATACAAAGCTACTGTAAGATCCAGAGGAAACTACCAAAAATAAAAATAAAAATATAATAAGAAGTCCTCAGGCACATCATTTAACAACAAAAATATGGCTATATCACAAAAGTCTCACGATAAATAAGGGAAATCAAAATAAGATGGAATATAATAAAAATATCAGCAGCTTACAACAAACCTCAAAAGAATGCAACCTTAGCTAAGAGAGAAAGATAGTAATTATCATAATTCTTTAAAATATAAAGTCCTAAACAAAAGACAAGAGCTTATTTACAAATCTTGATTTTGGTTGATTTTGTTTAGTACAATATCAAACCACTGTGGGTTATTTAATGACAAAATTTTATAACTTAAACTAAATATGTATCATAAGTAGCTATTGTTTGTAATTTTGTTATATATAGATATTGCTGGTAGTTTTGCTATAAATATGTATATTTGGTAATTTTTAATATAAAAATGTATTTTTATACTTTTATAGTGTCTTGCTTTTGTTTGAGAGTTCACAATTTGTCCTGACAGATGCTACTACTCAGTGTCACTGTGGACCTGAGAACAACACAAATTAAAAGGTGGTTCTATGCTCCTCAAAATATTCTGATTAGAGGCTACTGAATGTAGTTTATCATCATACCAAGGACTAAAGTAGCTTTTGGGTATCATACAGAGTAAAAATTATTGTAAAAAAAAAAACAATAAAAAGAAATCAGTTGTGAGTGATGATCATCTATGTTCTGAAGAGATATGACATTTTTAAAAAATGCTGATATGAAGATTGGTCATTACAATCACAAAAAACACCTTTCCTTAAATTTCTGAATTAACTTGAGAACCAATATTCATACCTGTGTAGAATTTGTTATATATCAATTCTATGAACACAGAGAATCATTGCTTTGTGTAAATTTCTTTTTTTTTCTTTCTTTTATAGAGCAATTGCTTTTATTCAACCCAGCATGAGTCCATGAAAGATGACCAGTTAATATCAAAGGTGCACTGATGAATCCATACAACTATTTATATGCATAAAAGAGGAAGGGAGAAATGAAGAAGAATATTAAACAAAGTGTGTCTGATGTTCATTTTACATATTAATAACTTTTACTTTTGATATAAGTCCATAGGGACATCTCCTTGACATTATGTTTTGGCTGACAGTGAGATTGAAAAATGATATGATCTGTTCAGTCAGAGAAGAAATGCCAGCCAAGTCTAATCAGAATGCAAGCATTCATTTGTGCATCCCTCCACTGCCATGTCGTAATATTCCATCCTCGCTTTAAGGATCCAACAGGAGTGCATGCTTGCATCATTCCTTGTCCGTACTTTCTTCCCAATGGCACGGTACATTTTACCATAGATTAAGATATCAATACCTAATTTGTTTTGCTCTTGATTTCTACCTTCACAAATGTCAGGTTCACTTGAGATTTATCGATGTGGGTAGCCTTCAAGCCCAGTCAGAAGGGATTTTCATCTGAACCCAGCCTGTCCATATCGCATCAAAGTTACAAACAAAAGACAGACCGACCTTTATTTCCTTTGCAAACAGAAAAGCGTAATTATCAATGTGATGCTGAAAGAAATGCTTATAAAAATGAATAAAAAGTGTCAGTTAATGTGATCGACAGAAGATGAATAAAAGAAATACTTTCTTGACATACTTACTTCAGGTGAATTTAACCCTTTTGCTGTGGAAAATGGATATATCCACTCAAAATTTTACTACTATTAACAGAAGAAAGTGTATTTATCCCAGAGCTTTGAAAAATGCCTCACCTCATATTGTGAGAAGCAGATAATTTTTTAAATATTTTGGTGGATAATTAACATCATTACAGAAATAACCATGAAA
The DNA here is from genome assembly GCA_037127315.1 of Ascarosepion bandense. NCBI lineage: Eukaryota > Metazoa > Mollusca > Cephalopoda > Sepiida > Sepiidae > Ascarosepion > Ascarosepion bandense. The sequence goes on from JBBBDQ010028531.1 coordinate 74,619, forward strand.
TTTGATTATGCAGTGAAAGAGTTAAACTTAAACATCTATCTATATTTCTGAGATGAGGTACTGTAACTTTTTACACTAATTACATTGTTCGGACATTGTATAACACATATTTATTGCTACATTCACAAAGTTTTGGCTGTTGTATGCTCTGGCCTTCTTCAATTTATATGTGTTGGAATTTCAAACAGTAATTACACTCAAACTGCACATTCATCTCTTTCTAGCCTTGACAGAGTTCAAAATCATTTACATTTTCTTATGAGGGTAGACTACATTTTCCCAGAAGCACAACCTCACAAGTCTCTTGCTTTTACTCTATTTTCATGGCAAATATTCAAATGAGCTCACCATTCTTTAGTTCCACTAGTTCTTTGTTCAGCATGATGTGGCTTCTCTCTGTCTTTTCTACAAGTATTTTTATGGTAAATGTTCTATCGAGCTTTTTCACTGGTTCCCTGACCACATGCTACTAGATTGGCATCAAAGCCCAACCCTTCTACTTTCAAAATAGTTAAGTGTAACTACCTGTTCTTTTCTAACAGTTGCTTTTCTCACACTTCCTATTTGTCAATTTTTTTTTATTTGTTTGCTTCTCAGATAACTACAAATGCAGCATCAATTGCCATCTTCTACCTCCTTGATTCCCATTAATCTCTTATCCTTTCTTCCATATCCCCTGTACATCTAACCCCCTGCACATCAGTGGTAGTCTTGTCTTGCTTGAAGTGAAATGATTTAGTACACACAATACTACTTCTATAGAGTTGAACTATTCTTATTTCTAGTCAGTCTTTTTTTCTTCATAAGAACTACTGCCTTGTAGAATAGACTCCCAACCATTATAATCTTTAAGTGAATGGTCAGTCATTATCTATCCACTTTAACCTGATAATCTTTATTTCCTACCATATCCTCACTGATATCAGACCTCATTTATCATAACCTTTTTAATGGTAACTCTCTTCCTTGAATGGCTCTCAAGCATTTTATTAGATGAACTCTAGTATAAAAAAAATGAAATTGTCAAGAAATTCAAGACCTGACATGAAAAGCAAAGAGAAGAAAGAGGAAATTTTGGAAGCTAAAGTAAGACATTGTTTATTTAGTTTTGTCATTCTTAGTAACATTATTACCATGGTTGGGGTGAATTGATTAGAATACACATACACACACACACACACACACTTATATATATATAATGATGTCATGTCTATTAACATAGGGGACAATTAAAAAAGATCTATTTAATATAAAGTGATAGATCTGTGTAAAGAGCTCAGTGGGTAATATCCAATCAAAATGATATACATCAAGGAAAACTCAGCATCATCTAAAGTGGTCATGTGTTGAGTTTTCTTATATATATCTGTATAAAGTGAGGAAAACAAATTGGGTTTGGAATTATAGTTTAACTTGTTGAATATCATGATTTATATCCCATGTATTTCAATGAGAAATTAACAGAAAAAATTACAACAAAAGGAAAGTAAATAAGAAGAGGAAAAAATAGAAAAAAACTAAAAATAATTTTTAACAAAATGAAAAATGAAACCTTGCTTCCAATCAAACAAATAGAAATTGGAAATACCAGTGAACAAAAAAAAACAAAAACAAGAACAATGAGATAAAAATAAACGTTAAATTGGAAAATATTTAATGATCAATATAAACTGCTGATAACAATAATTACATTTAATAATATTATTGTTATAATATTTATTAATATTATTATATTTAATAATTTAACAATACTTGATAACCAATATAAACTGCTGATTAATTTGTGAAGTCTGAGAAAAAGTAAATATACAAAGAAGCAAGGAAAGAACTCATCAAAATTACTAACGGATTAACTTAACTTTAAATTATTAATATTGGAAACCAATGGATCATATTTTACTCTTGAAATTTATTTTATTATAATGTCATTTGCTATCTACTGTCCTCCTACTTTTTCCTTTTCCCACTCATTATTAAAGTTTCTGTTCTTAATTCTTCCATGCCCTGTAACCCCCTGTGTTTTTGTGGTTTTACTGCTTTACATGGAGTGATAGCAATTAAAAAATTTAAAAATTACATTTCAGCTGTAGTAAATTTACCCCTAATGATGAGTTTTGTATTAAAACCTCTGATTGATAGCAACTATTGCTTGTGTTATAATCATGGCTAACAACATAACAGTTGTGTCATACAATTGCCATCTAATGATTTGAATATCTTGGTGCTGACTTTTCTGGTCTACTTTGTCTGAAACTCAATTGTGATAGAAGTCAAAAATGGTGTCTTGAAGAGATATTTGTCCAAATGTACCCTTTAATAACCTAGAGGTCAGATTAAACCATCAAAATATAAGCAGTATGTTATATTGGGAAGTAGAAAACATTTAGCTTGATTAAAGTGTTTAATTTAGAAAATTAGCTGACTAAAAACAAACCTTTAGAGTATGGCTCTGATTCTAATATGCAAAATTATATATAGAAAAACAATAAACTCAGAAGAATCATTTCATACATTGATGACTATGTAATCAATGATTAATATTTTGTTTTCTTTATCCTGTTTTTGATTAAAGCTTACATTCTTCAGAGCAGTGACTCAATGAGTTTTATCCATACATTGATTGTAACTTTAACCAAGACTTCTTACATTCTTCACAAATGTGTGGCTTCTCATGATTCGGGATTAAAATTCCCCAAAGGTTTTTAATCAGATTAAGGTCAAGGGATTGAAGAAGATAGTTGGAAATGCTGGTCATCTTGGAATCATTATCTTGTTGAAATATATAGATTCAATTTTTAAACAGATCTTACAAACTCACTTCTGCAAGATATTTAAGTATTGGTCAATTTCCAAAGTTTCAACAATATGGCAGATATTTTCATCACTATTTCATTCAAAAATGCATTATTATCAACCGTCCACAATGTAAGTCATTGTACCATGAGAATGCATTTGGAATCAGAACACTTTGATGAAACAAACTTGATGCCAATCAATAGAACCATGTTGAAATATGATTAAAAACCATAGAAGACAGTTCCATTATTCCACAGCTAATCCTTATGTTGTATGACATGGCAAAAAAAGTTTTGCCTTTGCCAAAAGACTGATATGATGAGAATTTGAAAGGGATAATTAAGAGATTTAACCCTTTATCATTCAAAGATCAACCTTTAACTTGAGACCCTTACTAATACACAAGTCTAATCAGATAACTGCTGTCTAATCAGGGTCTTTTCTTGGATCCAAACAGTAAACTCAATCTTGAAATCTTCCTCAACAGCTGTAATGACCACGTTTATTGGAGCTAACCTTTCCAGCATTAATGGAATACAGAAGCCATGCGACCACAAATCCCATTTTGTTCCTTTCACACTCTGCTAACAGTTAAGTCTACAAATATAAATTATATTTATAAGCCTTCTTTTTACCTATTTACTTATCCACCTTTTTCTGTACATTGAACCTGTTGAAGTCAATACAGTTGTTGAGTTGTTTCTCTTCTTCAAGAGTGTCCATCTTTGTCTTTGACTTTGTGGAATTCACTGCACCCAAAGAAAGACTTTACAAGACATGGCTTCTTACCATTGCACAAACTATTCACTCAATCTCCTGTGGTTGTTGTCTTTTAGTTTCTTTCCACACCATTGCACATCTCATTCAGGACTTTCAAAATTGTTTTGAAATGGTGAAATAATTTTAATTTTCTAATCAGAATTCTAGCTATTTTTCCTTGTCTGGCTACAATATTTTACATTTTGCAATGTCTCATTATTTCTTGCAATAATTCTGCAAACAGGACAATCAGTCAAATCCAGCATGTGTGTGATATCCAAATATGATTTACAAGATTCAGCCATTTTGACAATATTCCTCTTTGTTACAACAGACAACTCCTTCCTTTTGGACATTTTCACCTAAACCTACAAAATAATACCTAATAGCATAGCCAATACAAGCCAAAAATGCATTCATACATGGGTAGTAATTATCAGCTTAGAAAAACGAGTGGCTGCTTTATATGACAGCTCTACTAAAAATGATGTATGTTCAACTTGGCATGTTTCATTGCATTAAGGCAAATGCAAAAATAGAAACAAAAACCAATATATAATATATTCCAAGCACAACACTACAACATGAATACACAATATTTAATAATATATGCAATAAAGAGCAAAAGTGTCACATCTCCAATGCCAGACATCATTTTAAGTCATTTCTTCTTCTTTTATGAGCCAAGTCCCTTCAGGACGTGGGCAATAATGGTTCTCCATAACTTCCTGTTCTATGTAGCTTTTAGCAATGTTTGTATTTTTACTATTTCTTCCACTCTTGTTATTTGTTTGTACAAACTCATAAGGTACATTACTTGTTCTTTCCTTCTGTGTTTCTTGCCTTCAGTATGTCCTGTGAGTATCAAATTTTCAAAACCCTCTTTCCTCAACATATGTCTCAAAATTTCAACTGTGTGTTTCTGATTCTAAGTATAAGTGCCCTTTTTTGTTTCTATTTTCCTTAAAACATTCTCATTGCTAACATTCTCTGTCCATAGAGTTCTCAGCATCATTCTGTAGAACCACATCTCTGTTGTTTCAAACTGTTTCTTTGTGAGGAAATTATTGAGCATTCATTTCCATATAGAAGGATTGATACTATACAGCAGTTTAGCACTCTTTTTTTTCTTATTTCTCATGAGATTTTTCCTTTGTGTTTTATGTTATATTGAAATGAAAATCATAGTGAGGATAGAACTGAGATCTTTACATTTAAAGTTTTCTAAATGCTCATGCCCATTATCATAAAGACATGTGCATTTCAGTAAATATGAATAATTCTTAACTTTAAAGAATCAGGTACAAAAATTTAAACACCTGGAAAGTGTTCTAACAGAAGATGGAAAGTGCAACACAGAGATCCAAATGTGAATAGGCATGGTGAAGACATAATTCAGAAGCTGAGTAAAGTATTAAGAGACAGAAAACTTTCACTAGAAACAAAGAAGAGAGTACTAGATTGCTATGTGATGTCAGTTATTCAATATGACAGTGAGTGCTGGACAATATCATCAAGGATGAAGGAAAAGCTTGAAGCAATTGAAATGTGGTTATGCAGAAAGAAGCTGCAGATATCAGGGATCAAGCATGTGAGCAATGTTGAGGAAAGGATGGAAACAAAAAGGAAATTAATATTGAGCATCAGGAAGAGACAACTAAAGTTTCTGGCACATTCAATGAGGAAAGAGGGCTTAGAGAACCTGATACTAACAAGCCAGATAGAAAAAAAGAGACAGAGGAAAGCAACAGATAATATATTTGAAGGGCCTGAGCAAGTGGATGTCAGAATTGGGGTTGGGTGGTGTTACAGGAGAAAGAGTGCTAAGTACCACCAGAGATAGGGAGAGATGGAAAGCCATGATCGTCTACATCCTGAAAGGACAAGGCACATAGAAGAAGAAGAATGAAATAAATAAAATGTTTTGAGGATTAAAGTATTTGTGAAGAAAGGAAAACAAGATTTTAACGTGAAAAATCCATTAACATCTTTGGTATAAAAACAGAAATGAACCTGAATGTTCGTAGAAATTTAGCAATTCATAACTATGTTGATTTTTTTTCATTCAAAATTAAATCAAAGTACTCTTCTATTTAAATCAAAGTCATGAGCTATAAATTTATATACATTCTGTTTTGCAACCAATATTCAGTGTTTGACTGTAAATCAAAAAGATTACAATTTTTCATTAACAAATCAATTTTTAATTTCAGTGCATCTAGAAGAAAAGAAACCATTTTAACGGCAAATAATCCTTATTATAAACTACATTTGGCAGCAATGCTTCTGATTGGGAAACTTGAGTTTATGAGGAACATCAAACCCCCATTTAATTTTTATTGTTCTCAGGTTCAACTTGATAAGAGATGTTAGCACATGTTAGAAGACTAGCTATGGGCTAATAGTGAACCCATGAACAAAACACTATAAAAGTAGTAAAATACACTTTATAGTAAAAATATAGCAATACATCTTTATATAAAAAGACCATACATACATATAATAAAATTACCAACAATACATTTTAAAGCTAAACAACCAAAAATGAATTTTATCTACAGTTGAAAGTTCAAGGCCTAAAATTATGTGTGGAAGCATGGTGGAGTAATGAATAGCAGCTCAGATTAAGGAATTGAAGAGCCGAGTTCAAATTCCTGTGAAGTTTATTACATTTACTTACATGCTAATACCCTTAGGAAAGGTATGAATCTATCTTTTCTACCTTCAGCTATGGGTAAATAGCAGGACTGGGTTCTATGGCCTTGGGTGGCACCTGCTCTAAGAGAAGGAAGAACTTTGAATTCAAAACCCGCCTGGAGGTGGACCACTTTACCTGGATAATAAGGGGTACGCTTAGGGTTTAACATTCCTTCCTATAAAAAAGACAAGTTACAGAAGCATCAAAAAACCATGCCAAAACAGGGTGCAATGGCAAGGAATCACTGATACCTTGTGGGGAGCAATGGGCAAAAAAATAAAAAATAAAAAATATAAATACAATTATGTTCAGACTATTTGGATTTATCATTAAATCAGAGGTTGATATGCCCCTAAACAAAATCACTCAACCAACCATTAACCAAAAATAAGAAAATACTTTTTTCAATGGTCATTGTTGACATAAAAAAATTAACAATATTAAAATGGATCTGATAAAACTATATATTTTGATAACAGGATATACTTTCATTTATTTCACCTGGTTGAGACCTTCATGACATTAACCTTTATGAATTTCTTGAAAAATTAACCTTAAATTTTTTCTTAATTAAAATTAGTTAATAAAACTGTGCAGTCAAATACTTTTCAAACCAAGCTTCCATTTTTCTTTATGGCCTCAAGCAAATCTGAATGTTATCAAATGTGATTCATGGTAATTGCAAATTTTATTTTTATTTGGAACAATGGATTACCAGACGGCTATAAAGCTCTCTCATAATACAAAAAAGTGTCCCACAGACATGAAACCTACTTTCAAGTATGAAATAAATGTTCCTCTATCCCTAATTGTTAGTTTTTAGATTTTTTTCCAACCTTTCTGCTTATTAATTATGACTATACACAGTTGCCCCATTCAATAGTTTACTGGAAAATTTTGTTTTGAAGTGTATTGTGTTAGGAAATTATTGAGTTACAATGTTTTTTTAATGAAATATATTTTATGTTCAGTTCTTTTAGACTACAAATGCTATATACATAACAACATTAATAAAACATCTTTTATTTAATTTATGCATTTTGTTACACTCCACTGCAAATTAGATCACTCTGATTTGCTCTACATGTGGGCAAAAAATAAGAAAGCAAAACTCAAAATAAAAAAAAAGTTGTCTTCTTTGCAGGGACTCCAAGCATCACATCTGGCGCATAAAACACATCCCCATAAAACTAAAAAAGATCCAACATAAAAGAATCTAATCATAAATATTACTGCCAAAGGAAAAAGATGATCTCAGGTGCCGACTAGATTTGCTTTTAAGAAAGCTCCACAGAAACAACTGACACAGAATGCGACCAACATGCCAGCTGTCAAAACCTGGCAGACTCTCAATATCAGTACAGTGATTTTGGTCAAGTGATCTGACACACATATATGCTTGAGACCCATCCTTCCCAAAACACCCACATCATGCTCACATCCTCTGAACAGCAAAGTCATACTCATGGCTTCACTAATCCAGTTCAAGCTTCTCTTGACATACCATCAAGATCTCCATCAACCAAACCACTAACATTTCAACTCCAGCCTGTAGTAACTCTACCCATATTCAAAATTACCACACCTTGCCCACATAGAGACATTCCATTCACATCTGCTGTATCAGTAAGTAAAAAATAATCTTATATTTACAATCTTTTTCTTTTTTTTCTTTCACCTCACAGTATTGTTGTTTCATGCTACCACACACATATTTATAACTTTTAAGGGACTTTTTTGAGATATTGGCTATGATATTTGTTGATAAAATATAGATAGGTGGATTGATGTTCATTTTATTATTTTGACAAGACATCATGGAAATATTTTTGATTTTGTTAAAAACATTTATTGTTATTTTTATTTTTCAAAGTTTTTTTATTATTTGAAAGATTGGTTTTTAATCTTTTCTCAACCAAACCATTTATTGAAGAACCCCACTTTTATTAGGTTTTCTAATCTTTCTAGGTTTTTCCTGATTTTTGATGTGCCACTAATAAAATTATTTTTTTAATTACAAAATTTCTTATTATCCACTGAATATGCAAAATTATTTCAGTTACTAAATGAATTAAATTTACATTTTTATAATTATTTTAGTAAAAGGGAGAACTGATTTTAACTTCATTATTTCATCAGTGTTAGTTGTAAACTAAAGTATAAGAAAACTAAGAAAATAAATATACATTAACTTCAATGAAAAATTCTGAATTTAAAACCAAAGAAAATTTATTTGAAAATCAGAAACTTGTAATTGTTTGTTAATACCTATTGGTTGATATTTTTAAAATCTGTTGTTCTTAAAGCACTCATTAATAAAACAAACTTTAAATCAAAATCAAAATCTAGTAAAAATCCTTAATGCTCAAAAATTTGTATTCATAAAATCTATTGTTCATAATACAATCACCAAGAAAGCAAAACAACTGAAAACCAGAAACTAGTAAAAATTCCTTAATACTTATAGGTTTGTACTTGTAAAATTTGTGATACGTCTTTGCTCTAAATAACAATCTCTACCCATCAAGTTCTGTAAATTAATATGTGGTGAAATCTGTGATAAAAGACATGTAATTAGAATTACTCTTTAGTCTACACCAATTGCAGATTCATGCTAATGTTTGTGTGTGAGTAGATTAAAAATTGCAAGCAGCCTAATGAGCAATTTGTCTCATCATTAATGAATCCTAATTAACAGAGAGTCAGGCACTTTAAGGTTCATTATAAACCAGAACAAATAATTGCCTAATTGTTATGTGTGTGTGTGTGTGTGTGTGTGTGTGTGTGTGTGTGTGTGAAGAATAATTATATCTTATTATAGTGCATACAATTAACTATATGGATTTGTATATACACATCTATTTATACTTACATAAGCATATTGTGTCTGCTTCAGTATCAACTTTTAGTATATTCTTAATCAGTGTATTTTAGTTCTGATTTTCTAATTATCAAACATTTACATACAGCTCACACACTGTGTTGATAGATGTATTTAGAATGAGAGAACACCAGAAAATGGTTAAAGTTATATTAATATAGAGAACAAATTCAGAATATTATTTGAAAATAAAAATGAATTTTTAAAAGTAATTCTTTTTGTTCAATTCAGTAGTGAGCTTTGACATTATGAATATATTGACCAAGGTTCCAACCAATGAAATTCTGTTGTCATAATTGGGTCCCTCTGTAAGAGAACACAAGGGTTCCATTTAATAACTTGGTGGTGAACTCAATATGGCCTTCCATAGAGTTCACAATGGGAAAATATACAGAATAACTGGTTTATTTAGATGTACTAAACAGGCATTATAAGTCAACAATCAACGAACAATATGTGAATGTAATTCCCATCATCCATACATTGCTAAGAAAGGGATTGCTGACTCTCTACATTATTGGAATAAGCTATAAATAAAAAAGAAGCAACACAGACAAATATGAACAGGAAATGATCATGACTAGAAAAACCCTTCAAATTAACAGCAATTCTGGAAACATTAAACCAGTTTCCATTGTTTTTTTTTATCATTTCACCCCAAGCAAGGCAGAACTGCCACTGGTGCGCAGGGGGTTATATAAGAAGTGAGTGATAAGAAAGAGGAACAAACTATGGAGGTGTCAGAGAATGAGTAAGAAAAGGATGAGAATACAGGTGTGAAAAGGGCTGCATGAGAGTGGAGTGGAAAGGGAGTAAAGCATGATACAAGAGAAAAGATACAAGTCAAGGAGATAGGAGATGGTAATTGATTTTGAATTTAAATTCTTGGAGATTGTAGGTATCAGGGAAGCAAGTATATGGAAGGAAATTCCACAGGCGAGAAGTGTGAGTAAAGAAACTAATAGAGTAGAAGTTGTGGTTACATTTGACTGGTTTCACTGTAAAAGGGTGGGACCTAGTTGCTACTCTAGTAGCTAGATTAAATTCATACATAGAGGTCACCAGTGGGCTATGTTCATCGGAGCAGAAGCTGTGAAAGTATTTGTAGAAGAGACACAAGGTAGCTACATAACACTGGTGAGAAAGTGACTGCAACTGAGCTGCCAAGTCAGGGTTGATCACATTACATAGGTATTAGGGAAGCAAGTATATGGAAGGAAATTCCACAGGTGGGAAGTGTGAGAAAAGAAGCTGATAGAGTAGAAGTTGTGGTTACATTTGATTGTTTTCACTGTAAAAGAGTGGGACCTTGCTGCTAGTCTAGTAGCTCAACTAAATTCATGCAGAGGGGGCTCCAAGTAGCTAAGCTCATCAACAAGGACAGACAAATTAAGGACAACAATAAAAAATCTACTATTTATTTCTATTTATCATACATAACGGGTGCTTCTGAAAATATCTAAGTGATTTGTTGTTTATATAAGAATTATGTTCATAAGTAGATCAAGACTTTTGTGATATATCTCCTGAATTAAGTCTCCTTTGAAAGAAAACATCACAAACAACTGTATGTATTCCATACATGTAGAGGAACATTAAATGTAAAGGTAGACAAACATCAAAAGCAGTTGTCCAGGGAATGATATTAGAATCTGGCATGGCTGATCATATAGAGAAGGAAAAAGAGTGGCTATCAACTCTTGTGTAATTGTGGTGATATGGAGCAAAGCGAGAGACCGGATGTTCACACTTTCAAGAACAAAAAGCAAATGACCAAAAGTTGTCGGTGCACATCCAGGTTTGCACAGATGTTCCAGTTGAAAAATAAAAATTAATTAAATATTAAATTTCCAGTTCACAAGCCCACGCGGATTTTATTTATCGGCCAGTGGTAAGCCCAGAATCAAATACAGATATGAATTCCCAAATGATCACCTGCGATCCAAAGAGAAGATATAAAAAGCCAATACAGAAAGCATTGCCAGACAGACCGACGCAGGCCGACACACACAGACTAATTCAAGAAAGAAGAATGTAATCAGTATCCCCTTGACCTAAGTCAAGCAGCTTACTATCCTAGCCTCCCTTCCCTCTCCTCTTATCTTTTGCTGTTTCAAAACTACTTACTGACCTAAGGAGCGAATACATCAAAGACAACGCTCACACATTCCTAAGTATTAATTCTCTTTTCAGCATTTTATTGCCATGAACATTTTAATGTCCATTGAACCTATACTTCAAGAATCACTTTAATTATAAAAACCTTAATTGATATGTATATATATATATATATATATATATATATATATATATATAATGTTATTTTTCAACTCAATTTGCTTTTCTTGATTTATAATCATTTTATGACTTATAGTGGGCTATCTACAATGAGGCCAAATTCCATTAATCTGCAACAATATACAACTACCCTTCACTAGAACAGACTCTCCACTATAAACTTGAAAAGGAAAGGATAACCCGCTATATAATAAAATCATGATATCAGATAGAGAACAACACTAGAGGATAAAATGACAAAGAATCAGTATACTAGTTATAGTCATTGAAAACCTCATCAGTAAGTTGAGCATATCAATACCATCAATGAGCCATTGATCAAGAAAGAAAGAATGCTCAAAAAGAATTTTACATGACAACAGAACTTAAGTTTAAAATTCCAGGATTATACCACAGGATTATCAAAGAGACATGTATTAAAGTGTTGGGTTAAACATATCTGGTTCCCTAGAAGTTGTTTGTTCACTACTTGGTTCTGGTGGTGCTAAAAAGTCCCATACAATTGTTTGGTGGGATAAATAAACAATCAATACAAAAGTGAAAAAGACTTAGAAGAATATAATGGAAACAATATGTTCAAAATTTGAAGAAAGTCATGGAATAAAGACACAGATACCTGATGAAGGCCAGTTTGTAAATGATCATAACTTTAAATTAAACAAAACAAAAACAAAATCAGTATAACTCCTGCCGATGAGCATGTTGGCCCAAAGAGCATTTAATAATGTTGATTATTATAAATTAGGATATTATAAAATATATATAATACTGGTAATTTCTCAACTGAAAAATTTCAACAAAACATAACAAAAATAATAATTAAAATAATAACAGAGAACATGAACAAAAAAAAGTATAATTTAACATACCATTAATTCCCTAAATAGATTTTCAGTAAGAACATAACTGAATATAGTGATTTTTTTCAGTCTTAATGACCTTTTACTTAGTTTAAAAGTATAGATACACAATCTTTTATCTGGAGCATTTAGGACCAGACAAATTTCAGAATTTATTTTTATTTTTTTATATCCCAAAAGTAGTAAGTATTAAAGAAGTATTCATTTTCAAGAAGATCTTCACTTTTTCATTTATGTAATGTTTTTCTATTGTTCATCAATTTCTGATCATCAATGTAATCAGCAATTTATCTTTTCCTTTTGAGTCCTTTACACTGGTGATTACAATACAATAATTTTAAATAATAGGAAATAATCTTAAATAATCTGAAATAATGATACACCATGAACAAGCTTTTACAACAATTTTTTGGTATAGGAATGATGACAGACACTTTCTCTTTTACTTTAATCTTTTAATTTACAGGTATTTCAGGCTCTATTTGAGATTTTCATAATCCTCAAAAACTACAAATTCACAAAGCAACAAGGAACAATTAAAAGAATGTGCAGATTACCCAATAAAAATAACCTTTCAAGATTTTTGACTTTCAGAAATGAATAGAAATTTAAGGTTACACCAAATTTCCATGTGGGAAGAGCCTACCTACCAGTGGCAGTACCACCTTGCTTGGGGTGAAATTATTTAAAAAAATATATGTATATATCGACTGTGTAAAATTGAATACTTTTTTCATCAATAACACTATAGATATTGATATCTTTACTTGACTATGAGAACCCACAAAGAAACATTTTTTAATCATTTTAACACAAGCAAGGAGACAATATCAGTCTGAAAGTAAAAGAGAATTAGAAAACTTTAGTAAGGAGAAAGGACAATAAAAGAACAGATGTCAAGAAGACAGAAGATAGCAATTGACCTTGTATTTAAATTGTTGGAGAATATATGTGGCAGGGAAGCAAAAAAATGGAACAGAGGTCCAGTGACAAGAAGAGTGAGTACAGTTACAACTAGTTATTCAAAAACTAAAATCATGAGACCTATTTGCCAATCATGTATTATGCTTTAATTCATGCAGTTGAGGTACCAAGGAGGAGAACTCATCAGAACAATTGCTATGAAAATATCGATAGAAAAGACAGAGGGTAGATACATTATGGTGGTGAGAAATTTATTGAAACTGAGATGCCAGCTAGGAACTAATAAAATTACAGACCTTTCTTTGTATTTTGTTCTGAATTTCTAGATATATAGCAAAATCAGCAGATCAGATATATATTCTATGTACAGATGAATGATAGATTAATAAATTTGCAAGATGGATTCTTGCAAGAAAAACAGTCTGGCATGATATAGTGGACCAACATTCCTAGCAGCAAAGAGAGCAACTGAGTCAATCTAATCACTCTACTTTACACCAGTAGAAAACATGAGATCAAGATGGTGTAATGAGTTGCTCTCCTGGAGGTTAGCTTCAGCCATATTGATGGAAGACAAAAAGGGTTCTCTATGATTATTAAAAAATAGTTTTGCTTAGAAGGCATAGAAATTTACAAGTCATTTCTTGCTCCAGTTAACAACTGATTGGAGATCATTTTTTTAGAGCATCTGCTAGTTTTACTTTGTTTAGACCTATTGGACTTGCTATTAAGAGAGGAGTAAATTATGGCATCACTATAAATACCTAGTTGTGAACTGATAACATCAGAAAGGTTGTTGATAAAGATAATAAACAATCTAGATCCAGGGATAAATCACTGGGGGTCCCCACATTAATCTGAAACGTTCTAGAAGCATGTTTATTCAACATGACCTTCATTACACAATTTGTTGAAAACAATTATATTAATTCAAATAGTAGGCCAGAGAGACCAAAGCCCTTGAGCTTATGAAAAAAGCAAGTGTGCCAAATCCTGTCAAGCACCTTTGACATATGTGAAGCCACATCCCTAGCCTTAGCGTTCTTATCTAAAGCCTAATTTACAAATACAAATATTTCTTATTTGCTTGGTGCATCCAGTTATATTACAAAAAACATTATTGAAAACAGTGAAAACACAGTTTTTGATAAATGAGTGCTGGACAACAATATGATGTTTAGTCTCTTATATGGGAGTGCTGGGCAGTTTGATCACAAATGAACAAAAGACTTGAAGTAATACATACTGAGAGTATCATAGACAGAACATGTGAAAAATTAACAAGTTATAAAAGAGAATAGGAATAACAAAAAAATTGATAACAATCATAAAATGACAGTTAAAATATTTGAGTCTCATAAGAAAGAAGGAAGAAAAACTTCAAGAATTCAACACTCACAGAGTGCATCAAAGGCAAAAGAAGCAGTGGAAAGCAGCAAGTAACATGTTTGCCAAATCTGGGAAAAGGTATTGAGGAACAAATGCTAGGAAAACAAAGTGGAAATTTAAAAGAGTAGGCACCAGTAGCAAGAAATCTATGAAGTGTCATATTCTGAAGGGGCATCGTAAATAAAGAAGAATAGAGATTGAAAGCAATGTGGTATTCCATCATTATATACAAGTTAATTACCTTAATATTTGCCAAGTGTAATTTTTTTGGCATCACCATTAATTTTTGTTGAATGACTTCAATTTGTTTGGTTTCTGTTAAATAGGATGGACAAAAGCTAAGCAGAAAATGCTAAGCAGATTGAAGAGAAAAACTAATTTCTTATAATGGATACAAAAGTTTTTTCTTTAGGCGTCATGTCTCTTCATGATGCATGCACCCGTGGACTTCCACTTGCCCGTATTCCTTGTCACACTCAAATTTTTCTCTTTATATCGCTCCCAAACTCTCTCCGCCATCCACTTGCTCAAGCCCAACAAGTACGTCTCACACTGCTTTCCCCGATCTCTCTTTCCCTCTATCTGTCCTGTGAGTATCAGATTCTCCAAGCTCTCCTTCCTCATTCCATGTTCCAGAAACCTCATCTGTCTCTTCCTGATGCTAAGCATGACTTTCCTTTTCATTTTCATTCTTTCCAAAACATTGTTGTTGCTCACTTGTTGTTTGGTCCATGGTATCCTCAGCATCTTTCTTTAGAACCCCATTTCTGTTGCTTTGAGCATCTCCTTCATCTTTAAAGAGATCGTCCCCCATTTATTGTCATACAGGAGGGCAGATATCACATAATAGACCAGTACTCTTTTCTTTGTCTTCAACCAAATCTTCCTGTCTCTCTGTACTCTGCTTAGCTTTGGAATGTGTCCTTAAAGTTTTAAACACAACATATTTTTGACTAGAAGTCCAAGTATAATGTTTTAGTCTTGTTACAAAACATATTTCAATACTTAAAAATCACTAGAATAACTGTATTTGAATCAGATATTTTCATTAGTTGGCTTATAAAATTTCATAAAACATATTTGTAGTTTAGAAATTATCCATTCACAAACAGAAGTTAATTTTATACAATAAATTTTATGACAACCAAAAATATATGAAAAGAAAGATCAGTTAACTTAAAACAAAGTACCATATTTTATTCATATTTTATTCAAATGTCTCTACTTCAGTAGAGCTTAACATACACTTTCAAATAACAAAATGATCAAACAACACTTCTAGGAAGTAATATCAATCAGAAACAAGCTCTGTTATTTTTCTTAACTGTTTGCTATAAAAGTCAATTTTCATTTTTTTTCTTACATTAAACTTATTTTAATATCATGTCTTGAAAGTTCAACATTAATTCTTAATAATCAGAATAGTTCTAATCCATTTTCTTGAAGCTTAAGGAAAATTAATTCTGTTTCTAATCCAATTTGAATATCACATTGAAATATTCTAAATTAAATTTTTTCCCTTCATAATTTAATGCAAGAAATCAGATTTCTATGTTGTTCTTTACTATTCATTGTTTATTAATTGAAAAAGGCAACATTATGCAATACAGCAAAATTTAATTTCAGGTGTTCATTATTAAAGATAGTGACTGGATCTGTAAGGAAGCCATGTATGTATTTTCGACTAAATCTACTTGTATACTCATCTTTACCAATATATCTTAATCAGTTTATGTTGTCAGTATTGCTTTGAATAATCAAGAAATATTTTCCAAACCTATATCACTAGAAATGTCATCATTACTGATATAACATTGATATTCTTAGATGTAGTAAAAGTGATAATTAAATGAAAAATGTAGAAAAAAAGATGTCTACATTTTCATTGAAGCCTTTATAGGCAAAGAAATTAAATAATACAGTCTTCAGAAGCAGAACTGATGAAAGGACCACAGAGTTGATAATAGGTATCTCTAGAAAATTCATGTTAATTAAGTGTCCAATTAAATATCTCAAGGCAATAACTAATTGGGAAAAAAGATGAAAGCAAAACTGAGAGAGAAAGAGATACATGTGTACAATCAAAAATAGAAAAAGGATAGATTCTGCATGCTTCTCAAGGGTACATTAATCTAATTAGAAAATTCATTACACAGAAAAATGACTTAATCATGCAACTTTTCTAAGTGAAAGTATCAACAAAAATATCAAAGAACCCATGAAAGAAACCTTGCTCTTCTAATTACCAATATTGAAAAAAAAATTCATTAGAAAAAGAATTACTTTTGAGGTATGTGGCAGAGGGTCTAATATTTTATGTTTTTTATCAAGTGTACCATAGAAAAAATTTGGAACAACAATAAGAACTCAGGTTTGGAAGTTTAATATGACACAACAAATAATATAAAATTTTGAGTAACAAATAATTTTTCAGGATGTAAGAAGTGCATGTATTAGTTTAATAATGTAAGTTCACAAGCACTTCACAAGTTTAACCATGGCAGTTCAAAGACACTTCACAAGTTTAACCATGGCAGTTCAAAGACACTTCACAAGTTTAACCATGGCAGTTCAAAGACACTTCAAAAATTTTCTGACAAGCTCTATTCCCTAATTCCACCCATTCTGACCTTCACAGCTAAGACTTTCCATGCCATGTGCACAGGGACGAATCATCCTTATTCGCTTCATATTCCATTTGTAAGGAGGAATTTCCCTTCAGACAGCTTATAGAGGATCCAACAATGTTTATAAAATTGGCCTTGTGCTAAACACAAGTAAAGTTCACACAATTTAAAATATCAGAAGGTTGAACAAAAAGAAAACTGTCTCGCTTGTATAGATAAATGAAAATTTATTTACAGAAGAGAATAACATCAATTTTTTAGGAAGTGAAATCATTGACCATAAAAATGTTCTAAGAGAGAGTGTAATTCGGATCCAGTGTTTGTAGTTGTAGTGAAATGTGTGTGTGTGGAAAAAGATTATATTTAAAATGTTTGATTAAATGTTCCTTTGATATTATATATTGAATGTCAATTGAAATGAATGCAAGAGAAAGAGTTGAAATTGAAGTGAGTGAGGGAGAGTTGAAAAGTAAATTTCTCACTTGAGGATTAAGGTTTGCATCACATGGCAAACAGAGTGGGTGATTATGCTCTTGCCTGTTACATGGCAAATTTCATTGACATCTGCTTTCTTGCCATGAAGTGAAGATTCTTGTTAAGTTTCTTCCTTTATATGGACTTTGGGTAAGCTCCAGAACACATTGTAAGTTTTGGCAGAATTTACGTTTGAACATGTTCTCAGATGTGTTCTCATGTGCCTTCAATTTATTGACCATTGAGTGACAACCAGCACAAAATTCAAATTTGAAATTTTTTGATCTAGTGTCTGTGTTCAAAAAACATGAGTTATTATTTTGAAGCAAATATAATATAATTGCAATTTTTGTAAATTGTCGTGAATGATTTTTCTATTTAATATTGCAAAGTGGGTGCCACAATCTTTTTTCCAAGAATAGCAACTTTGTAGAACAGATTCCTGAGAGGGTGTTTTCCTGATCACTACTATTTTAATCTCTCCAAGTCTATCTTCTATTTTGTTTTCCACTTATACAATAACCTCATTCAGTAACCCTTTACCTTAAGTGGTTCTTGAGCCTTGTATTGGGGAAACATCAGAAAAAGGAATGAATAAATCTTTTTAATCCTTTTTATTTGATTTTAATTAGCCTGAATAGAATATGGTAATGTTAATCTAAGTTTAATTGTCTCCATATAGGAAACATTAAATATTGATTTACCAAACAGTTAGTGTTGGTTGAAAATTATAAAATCTTTCTCTTAAAACAGTATTCAAACAATTACCATACAGGTATTTATCAAAAAAACACAGGGAGGCAACCTTAGAGTACTGAGAAAATGATTGAGGCTGAGCTGCCAGATCTGGACGAATAATATTGCTGATTTTTCTTTGAATTTTATCAAGGCAGTCAAGGTAAATAGCAGGGTCACTAAACCATATGTGGCAGCAGTATTCTAAGCATGGATGAATAGTGGACTTATAAGTATGTATGATAGATTCTGGAGATAAAAATTGTTGGAGTTTATAAAAATATTCGTCTTCCATAGCAGTTCTAAGTTTGATAAATTCCTTCAAGATTGCTTGTTTGAGTTAAAACATATAAAATATTCTAGATGTTCTAGTTCAGTAACATTAACATGAAAGTTTAATTCCCTCTATTGCATCATTATAAGTATTATTGGTAATTTCCAATATCCAACAAGAGTTACAGAATTCAGTTTTAAATGATGATTACGTAGCAGATAACTTCTGAAAATAAAATCATTAAATGACTTCATTCATTGTTTAACTTTTCCTACAATATATTTTTGAGATTTTTTAAAAATCTATCTTCATAGAAAAGATTGTGCAATCCATGTTTAAATGAGGTGATATGATTGAGGGCCAGAAATCAGACCAAAAGGTTTTTGAACAAACCAAATGAACCTAACTAAAAAGGAAATTCTGGAATTAAAAATACTACCAGAAGCCTAATATAAATGAGCCTTGCTTGGGGCTTCAAGAAGTTGTTAGTCACATGCCTAGAGGATGCTTGTTATTTGGTTTTGTTGTTTTCTCTGGTGTTCAGATGCAAAGAAGACCCGGTTAAATTTGCTACCTTTCCCACCCATGATATCTTGATGAAGTAGACAATCCATGACGCAAAAGCAATTCACTTTTTCTACAAAATAAAATAAAGGTGAAGTAACACCAATCAATATTTTTTCCTCTTTCTTTCATACCCTTTCACTAATCATTGATCCCAACAAGAGATTTAACAGACAAGGTCAAACAAATAGATCATATTTAATATATGTGAGTCAGACTATACAGTAGCCCAATGGACATAACAGGACCATTTCCCAACTGAAGAGGAGTATTATTTCATATAAAACCACTTAAGTTGGATGTGACCATAGGTTCTATTCTAATAGTTCACTCTCTTACATTTCTCACTTATGGAAATTTCTTCTTCTTCTTCTTCTTCTTCTTCTTCTTCTTCTTCTTCTTCTTCTTCTCCTCCTCCTCCTCCTCCTCCCTGGTAGCTCTTAGCACGCTTTTTCCTGTTACCCCACCCAAACCCAGCTCTTCCATCCATCTGCTCAGGCCTTTCAAATATATTATTCACTTCTTTCTTCTGTCTTTTATCTCTGTATCTGACTTGTGAGTATCAGATTCTCCAAACCTTCCTACCTCATCACATGTCCCAGGAACTTCAGTTGTCTCTTCCTAACACTCAATATTAATTTTCTTTTTGTTTTCATCATTTTTAAGACCTCATCATTGCTCACATGCTCAGTCCATTATATCCACAGCATCCTTCTGTAGAACCACACTTAATTTGCTTCAAGTCTTTCTTTCATCTTTGATGATATTGTTCAGCATTCACTGCCATATTGAAGAGCAGACATCACATAACAATCCAGTACTCTCTTATTTGTTTCTAACAGAATTGTCCTGTCGCTCAGCTTCTGTAATGCATCTTTGGCCATACCAATTCACCTTCAGATTTCAGTGTCACACTTTTTGTGCCACTTACGATCTTTGAAAATTTAAATGCAATCTCAATTGTCAGCTTCTGTCTTCCTGTGTCTATGTTTTTATTGTCCTTTCTCTGCACTCCACTTCTTCTCACTAGAGATCTTCGCATTCTCTTTCACTCCAGTAACCCTTGCATCTTAGTGACATTATTGCCTTGCTTGGGGTGAAATGATTAAAAAAGGGATTTAAACTTACTGAAATAAATATATTTTGCATTGAAGTCAAGAATTAACAAAGATTTACATTGGCTATCTAATGAGACTTGCAACAAAAAATGAGACAATTACTGAGTTTAGCCTAAAAGAAGTTTTCTCCTCACTAAAGTCTTCTCGTTCTCTACCACTCCCAGTAACCACTTGCATCTTGTGGTTTACAAGCAAAAAGTATTTTTTCACATGTAGAAAATTACTTATTTTGCTTGACCTGTAGTAATATCATTTCATTAACTTATGTATAAATACTGTTAGGAAAGATATTAATTCATTTCTTCTCCTTCTAAGTATGAGTTGAATAGCTGGACAAATTGGGTTCTATAGCCTTGGATGGCAACCAGTCTACCACAGAAAGTAATGGCAACCTACTGTAGGAAAATCTTCTGCCTAGTCAGTCATGTCTTGAATAAGACATGATCACCCAAGTGTGTATCATGTACAGTAATTAACTGATTGACTTTAGTAATAGCACTTTTTTTACTAGCAAGAAATTATTTAAAAGAAACAAAAAAATGATTATCATAGACAGTGTGGAATGTGGTTGATGACACAATGTAGATATTAAATTCATACAATTTTTCTTAAAACTCCAACAGATAATAGGAATTATCATTTGTAATGTAATCAATCCTGCCCAGGGAACTCGACTTCAGTCAATTTCTCATCAAAGTGATGAGATTTTCCTCTGTCTTTTCTACAAATATTTTTAAGGCAACTCTGACCAGTGTTACAGAGATTTGAAGGTGTATTGTCATGGCAAAGGATGTATTCCAGAAGCTGAGTAGAATATTAAGAGACAGGAAAATTTCACTGGAAACAAAGAAGAGAGTACTGGATTGTTATATGATGTCTGTTCTTCAGTATAACAGTGAATGCTGAACATTTTCATCAAAGATAAAGGAAAGACTACAAGCAACCGAAAAGTGGTTTTGCAGAAGAATGCTGAGGTTACTATGGACAGAGCACACAAGCAATGACAAGGTTTTAAAGAAGATGGACACAAAAAGGATACTGATACTTAGCATCAGGTAAAGACAGTTTGTAATGAGGAAAGTGGGCTTGGAGAACTTGATGCTCATGGGACAGACATAGGGGAAGAGGGATATAGAAAAACAGCACATGACAAACCTGATGGACTTGAAAAGATAAATGGAGAAGCAGGGATTGAGTAAAATAACAAAAAGGAATATTAAAAACAACAAGGAGTAGGAAGAAGTGAAGAGCCATGATCACCTACACCCTGAAGTGAGAGAACATCTAGATGATGATGATGATGATGATCAGATTGGCATCTAGACACCACCCTTTTACTGTGGAAATAGCTAAATGCAACTACCACTTCTACTCCAAATATTTCTTTCCTTGCACTTGTGGAAATCTTTTCTGATTCCATGCTTCCTTGCTGCCTACAATCTTCAAAAATTTAAATGCAACATCAATCACCATCTCCTGTCCTCTTGAACCCTATTCATCTTTTGTTCTTTCCTTAACCCTCCCTGTCCTCATGCTTTTCTTTTACTTTCACTCTCTATAACCCCCTGTGTAATAGCAGCATTCCTGCCTTGCTTGGGTTAAAATGATTGGGCTAAAAAATAGCTAACATATATTTATACAATTAGTTGAAGAATGTGTACTTATTAAAAGAAATAACAATTTGGAAAAATTACAAATATTTCGATATTTTTAATGAACCCTTTTCATTTATCTCTGTCTATTAAGGCATTCACAAAATCAGTTGAATATTACTTCAGTTAATAGACTAAAGTTGCAGATCACTGGGCCAAGTCACTGCTTATTTGAAGGCTTAATCTTCAAATTAAAAAGTTTATTATCTATGACTCTCATCAAAAAAATCAAGTCAAATTGAAAAGGAATCACTTAGGCAAGGATAATAAAAGAAAAATGTCACTGTAACATATCCATTGCACTTGTATTGCTGGTTGTTATAAAAATAAAGAAAGCTAAGCAAGCTGTCAAGACAAAAAGAAATTTTTTGTTTAGATTTAATAAAAATATCTAGACAGATGTTGCATGAAATCACTTATAAAATTCAGGTGAATTGTAAACATATACAGAGTTGCAAACACACACATATATGTGAAAAGTCACATCCTGATTTGTTAAAATGAATACTAATATATTAATGAAAATATTTTTAAAATAAAATGAAATAAAAACAAAAAAGTAAAAAAATTAAAAGCTTTTTTTAATTTAAAAATTAGGAATTTGAAATTGATAAATAAAAACAATAAGAAATTAAAAACTTTTTAAATTAAAAAATTAAAATTAAAAATGTTTAAATAAATATTAAAAATGTAGCTAAAAATTAATTGTAAACATATACAGATACATGTGCACATACACAGAGAACGCACTTATTGGGAAAGTGATTTACTGATGTGGTGAAATCAATACAAACATTAAAAGAACTTAAAATAAAATCAAACAAAATAAAAAAAACAAATAATAACAAAAATAAAATCTAAAAATTTAAAAATTTTGAAATAAAAATGAATAAATTAAAAATAAAAACAAACATATTTAAACAACATTTAAAAATTTTAATACATTGTGAGTATATACAGATATGTATATTGGCTAATTACTAATTTGATGTAATCAACACAAATATATCAATAGAAGAAAAGTTTTTAAAAAATATGACGTGTAAGAAAGTGAAATCATTGAACCATCAGTTGCATTCACTTTTGTACTAATAACCTTGGGAAAGATTCCATTTCTTAGATTAAATAGCTAGATAGATAGCCTGGGCTCTCAAGCCTTGTGTATAAAAACCTCTGAAATTCAAACCATCAAAAAAAGAATGAGAAACTAATCCATTGTCCCTTCTGATGATACATGGCAATTCACAAATAAAGAAAGAAAAGGAAACTATGGAGAGTCATGATTGGCTATGTCTTGAAGAAATATGCCATTTAATTAATTTTAACTTGTCCAAGTAACAAGTAATGCATGAAATCATACAAGTCATTCTCTGAATTTTAAATAAATTTGTACACACTTTTCTTTCAATTGCTCAGTTAATGCCTGCTTAAAAAGAAGAAAACACCCCTTATCATTTAAACAATCTCCTTTTGTTTTTGTTTTCTTTCCATTGTACATGTCAACTTTTGTTCAACCTGAATGCCTTGATTACTATTAGGGTGCCTCATTAAAAAATCATGAAATAAAACCTGAAATAAACAATAGTATCTTGAAATTTCATTGCAATAATCTTAGTCTTCAGCTGTGGCCAGAAACACTGACCACTGATTTAACTGCAACAGTTGTTTCTGTTGACAATATCACTCTCACTTGTCAAGAAAATAATAACCATTTCTTTTTCTTTTTTTATTTTTGTATTCTCTATTTTGGAGCAAAATTATGCAGAATTGTCAAAGTCAAAATAACTGCAAATATCCACATTAATTTTTAGCTTGCTTGTCTCCCAAGTGACAATAAGTCCATAAAATTCAACATGCTCAGACCATATGAAATATAATTCTTCTTTATGCAAGTTCTCTTCAGGACATAGAAGATCATGACTCTCCCAATCTTCCTTTTCATGTGGCAATTTTCCTCCATTTTCTTTCACCCCACCATTCTGCCATCTATTCAAATAAGGTTGTCAAGTAAGTAGCCCACTACCTTCTCCTATATCTCTTGCCTTCAATATACCCTGTGTAGATTTATTTTTCCAAGCCCACTTTCCTTATAATGTGTCCAAGAAATTTCAGCTTTCTCTTCATGATTTTGAGTAGGATTGTTCTTTCTGATGATATTTTCTTTAAGATTTATTTGTTGCTCACTTACTCCATCCATGGAATTATCTGTACACTTTCCTAGAACCATATTTTTTACTGTCTCTAATTTAGATGAGAGATTCACTACCATAACACATCACTCAATAAATCCCAGGCCTAACTAATAATGCAACAACTTTTAGGCAAAATATAATTTTATTCATCAACATAGTCTCCTTCTAGAGGGATACACTGATTCCAATGCTTCTCTAACATTTTGATGCATTTTTGTAGAACAATTTGTCTTAAGCTTCAAAATATTCCTCAGTTTCTGATCTCACTTCTTCCTTGGATCCAAATCTCTTCCCCTGGAGTATTCTATAAAGGTTTGCAGACAGCCAGTAGTCATTGGGGCCAGATCTGGATAATAGGGTGGATGTGAAAACAATTCAAAGTGCAATTCATGTAGTTTTTCCATTGTTGTGATCGGTGCATTGTCTTGGTAAAAGATCACTTCTTTCTTCTTCATTTGTAGCCATTTTTGATGATTTCTTCCTTCTAACATACCAATAATTCTATATAATATTCGCTATTGCTGCTTCTTCTTTCTCAAAAATGAACCAAATACCTTGTGCATCCCAAAATATGGAGGCCAAAACCTTGCTTGCTGATGTTTGCATTTTTGTTTACTTTGAACAATTTTCACCTACTGTTGTCTGCTCTGCTGACTACCAATTTGACTCTGGAGTAAAGTGGTGGATTCATGTTTCATCCATTGTCATACATTTATGCAAAAACTCCTTCTTGTTGCATTGAAACAGTTGCAAACAACACACTGAATTGTCAACTTGTTGTTGTTTTTGATCAACTGTGAGCAAATGCGACATCCACTTAAAACACAACTTTTTCATTGACACATTTTAATACATATTATATGGTCAATTCCTCTGCTATCTCACACAACTTCAATTTACCATCAGCCAAAATGAGTTTGTGAACTTTTTGGTATTTTCAAGGAGAATTTCTTATTTTGGGCAACCAGAGTGTTCAACATCATTTGTGTCATTTAAAGTCAGCATACCATGTCTTAACCATGTCATAAAATACTTGTTGAAAAGACATGTCAATGAGAAGGTGGGCTGCCAAGTCAGGATGAATTATATTGCAGATCCTCCTTTGGATTTTGTTGAGAACCTCAAGATGAAAAGTAGGAGCACCATACCAGATATAGTAAAAGTATTCGATGCATGGACAAATGGTAGATTTATAAATGTGCAAAATGGATTTTGACAAGAAAAACTTCTTTGCCTGACACAGTGATCAAATTTTCCTAGCAGTAGATGCAGCTATGGATTTGGTGTAGTCATTCCATTTGAGGTCATTTGCAATTTTGTTAAGATTTAACTGCTTGACATGTACAGTAGGATTATTTCTAACAGTTGAACTAAAGCAGGTATGTGTTAATCTTTTTCATGGAGGGCTGTATAATTGTTAACAAAGTGGGTTGCATCACAAAAAAAAGCAATGACACTGTAAATAACAACCATACATGTGCACATTATTTATCCACTACTTTGCTTAGTCAATACATTTTTTAACAAACTTCAAAAATATACGAGAAATGAGTTTCATATTTAATACATCTATTACAATTAATAAGATTTGTGCAGTTGAGAACTTTTCTCATTATCAGGATTCATTTACATCATCAGGATTCAGTTTACTTGTTGAGGTACACAAGACAAATTGCATATTCACATCTGTTAGCTGAAAATTATTTTTGATTTTGTTTATGAAAATAAAATAAACATTAAATGTATATGGTTTCTGCCTTTCATGTCTTTTACCTGTTTGAAATAAATTACTAATTTCTCCAGCATGTAACCATAATACACCAAACGTTTTTCACAGTGTTTTAAAAACATAATGTTTTTTTTTGGTGCCTATACAGGCCACATAAAATCAATAAAGTGGGTGCAAGCAACTATAGTCTACCTGCCAAAAAAATAGCACATCAAGATCTTTTTTAAAGCTTTGACCTCCAGATTTTATTCAGTCTTTTTATAATGATATTCACTCCTCTGCAATTCTTTTGTGAGTTCAAACATGATCCCGAGTATAAAAAAATAATACATTTCATTTAGTCTGTAACATTTGAATGTTATAAGATTTCTTTCTGCCTCTTTAATAGTAAGGATGTGCGTTGTAGTGTAATGGATATCAGCTTGGAATGGGAAATTAGAAGAGCCAAGTTCAAATTCCAGTTGAATTTTTTGCATTCACTTACCCTTGGGAAAAGTAAGAATCCATCTCTTCTCCTTCTAGCTATGGGTTGAATAGAAGGACAGACTGGGTTCTCTAACCTTGGTTAGCAACCAGCCTACTACAGAAAGAAATGGCAACCTACTGTGGGAAAATCTTCTGCCTAGTCAGTCATGGATTGAAAGAGAAATGATCACATGTGTATTGTATATGATAATTAACTGACTGAATAGTAATTAAACCAGTTTTAATTTAATTTATATTGAATCCAAATCATACTGCAGTTGATTCTAATCTGAAAACAAACAGTTGTGCTTATTTAAGAGTGTTTGATACAAGAATCAGATCGTCTGTAAAAGTTATATCAGTAATAGCGATTTCAGTGCATCAATCAGCTCTTGTTTCTTTTAGGGCAAACCCAATACTTGTCTCATCTTTTGTTGCAAGTTCCATTACATAGCCAATGTAAATCTTTGTTCATTCTTGACTTCAATAAATGATATATTTGTTTCTACAAGTTTAAATCTTTTTTATGATTTCACTCCAAGCAAGGGAATGATGCCAATAAGATGCAAAGGTTACTGTGAGAGAAAGTGAATGCAAAGACTTTAGTGAATAGAAAGAATAATAAAAGAACATGATTCAGGAAGACAAAAGATGGTAACTGATGTTGTAGTTAAATTTTTGAAAAACATATATTACAGTAAGACAAGGAACTAGAAGAGAGTTCTACAACCAAGAACATCAAACAAAAAAAAAACTGTTAGAATAAAAATTACAGTTACATTTAGCAATTTCAACAGTAAACAATGAGACTTATTTGCTAGCCTAGTAGTCAGCTAAAATTCATACAGTCATGGTATCAAGAAAGAAAGCTCATTAGAACAATTACCAAGAAAATATTTATAGAAAGGATAGAGGAAAGCCATGCGACAGCAGTTGGAAAGTAATTGAAGTCAAGATGCCAGAACAGGACCGATAACATTACAGACTTTTATTTTGTCAATAATCTCATAATTTAGGAAGACTGAAGATGGCAAGTGACACTGTATTTAAATTTTTGAATGTCATAGGTTGCAGGAAAGTAACACCCTGAATGAATTCCATAGGTGAAAAGTGCAAGCAAAGAGGTAATTCCAATATAACTTATGGTTACATCAAATTCAACTGTAAAATAATGAGATTTATTTGCCAATCTTAAATTCATGTGGTTGGGACATTAAGAAGGAGATCTCATTAGAACAATTGCCATGAAAATATTTATAGAAAGGACAGAAGGAAGCCATGTCATAGCGGATACTTTTTAAGTCTTCAATGTAACAATCACACAATCTTCACATATGTAAATTACATCTTTCAATGCAAAAATACAACAATATACGGACATACCTCCAAAAGTTTTGACAATCGGAGATTAGCAGATGATCACTCTTTTGATCTAACACTAACTTGCCAGTGGGGGGAAAAACTGGTTGGTTATATTCAGTGCCTCTCAAACCAAGCTGATTACATTCCATCAATGCTAGACTTGAACAACCCAAGTCAAGTTGAATGGATATCTCCTAGGGGAGATCCCATGCCTTGAGAGGATATTAGGCCTCAAGCTCACATCTGACATCACGTAAGACTCTTACATATGATCCATTGCTAAAAAGGAGGGTGAAATGATCAGGTCTATTCTGTTTCCATAAGTAATTTGTTCCTTCTGTTATCCTCTACATTTATAAGATCAAATCAGGCCAAAAATGGAGTACTGTTGCCATATCCAAGCAGGAGCTGCCCAGAACTCTATTTTCTGTTTTGACAGAGTTCAGAAGTGTCTCTTACGTGTTCTTCGAGAAGAATAATTTTTCACACTTTAACCTCTCTTGCAAAGATGGGATATAGTGTGTTTCTCAATGCTATATCACTATTACCATGGAAAGTGTTCTAACAAATTGCATCATCTGATTCCACCAGGCCTGATCTACATGGCTATGACCCACCATGCCACTTACATAGTAGCAAACCACCTATACTTACTTTATATTCTATAGACCTGGACAAGTACAAAGTCAACCTCCTATCTATTAATGCTACCACTTAACATAATCCTCTGCCATGAGTGACTCCCCAGATCTTGTACAGGGCAAACTATACTGCAAAAAAAATAAAAAATAAACTGAATAATTCATTCAAATGCTAAAGAAGATGATGGAAATAATTCCTTATTTTTTCATTTAATTAGGAAAGTTGACTACAAATAGAAATACATATAAGATTTTCTAGGGATCTTTTTTCTCCAAATTATCAAGCTATTTTTCTATTTGTTTTTATCAAGTCTTCCTAGTCAATTGATTCTTCTGAAAGAATTATGTCTACCCACCTTTACGTGCTAAGTTGTAGGTATTAAGCTACAATGTATGGATTCCCATTGTATGTTCCAGTCTACAAAATTCTAAAAAGCAGCCTGTAATCATTTATCAAATCATTCTGCTAATCCTCTCCAAACTTTTAGCCATTAAAAGTACTACAAACTTATGCATCAGTCAGACAGGCTGCTTAGCCACCTTGAATCACACATAAACTTCACATAGTTATGAAATCTACTTTTCCTGAATCATGTTTGATAACCACAAATACCTTCTCTGTTAATATTATGGAATTATTTCCATATGGGTAATGACTTGCCAGTAGTCGCAGTGCATGATTCAATGAGACATTTCTTACTGAGGATACAATTTTCCATCTATAAAATGACAATCCCTAACAAAGGTTTGCCTTTGAGATTGATTGGCATCCTGTTTTTTCTAATCTATCATGGATGATTAATTTTATGGATTACACAAAAAAATTTCTTATTCAATAGAAAAAGGAAAAGAAATATTTCTATAGCTTTCCAGTTTCACCATCTGTACAATGATAAACATTATTTTGGTTGCATATAACAGTGTAACCATAAAAATCACAGTAAAGTTGCTCTTTTTCTTCTTGCTTCAATACTTCTGATAAAACTTATCTACAATTTCATTTATATAAGATGCTTAGTATTTAGTACTTAAGAAAACACATTATACTGTTTTATTTAGGAGAAAGTCAGTAAAGAATTTTATATTCAAGAAATAACAAAATAAAAAATCATATTGTCAAAGCAGTAAACAGCTAGCAAGTTGTTCAACCTGTGATATCTATTTTTAGAGACTTTGGGTTTCAACATTTGATTCAATTATTAAATAGCAATTATGTTTTAAACAGAAGTCACCTTCAAATTGTTTGTACTGATTTGAAGCATGTACATGAACACGTATTAGGAAATGACTAAATATACATGTACTACAACACATATTACTAAATGACTAAATGAGCATGCATAAAAAGACATATTAGCAAATGACTAAATAAGCATATATGACAACACATACATTTCTAAATGATTAAATAGATATAAATTTACATACTTTTATAATTTTTATTATTATTTTCATTATTACTGGCAATAATTTTACACTGAAGAATAAGATCCCAAAATTTTAATTAAGAGATTAGAAATCAATTAACACTTCAATTAATAAGTTAATAGAAACCAAGAAAGAATCTAGATTATTTTAAACTTTAGGATATTTGAACACATTCTTTGAGAAAGTTTGAAATTACTTCAGACACTTGACCTTGAATGACAACATTGTTAGATATTTGCATAAATATGGCATCATTTTATGAGTTGAAGATTAATTCTTTTGTATGTTAATTAATCAGTTATTTTCACTGAGCTAACTATTTCACATTTCCAAAACATCACAGAAAAAATTATTGTTCTTTTAATCATTTTACCCCAAGCAAAGTAGCAAATCTACTAAGAAGCAGATAGTTACTGAGTGTGAAAGAAAAACATTATTAAGGAGAGAGAACATTAATTGGACAGGAATTAAAAAGACAGAAGATAATGATTGAAATACCATTTACATTTTTGAAGATCAAATTTAATTGGAATGCAAGAAGCTGGAAGAGAATTCCACAAGTGAGAAATTCAAGAAAAGAAACTGTTAGCATAAAAAATCTGGTTACATCTACCCAATTCAGCTATAAAACTATGACACCTTGCCCTCAATCTAGTACCGTTATTAAATTCATAGAGTCTATATACCATAGAGGAGATTAATATTTATTTTGAAAATATAAAAATGTGGCAAAAGGTCAAAAGAGAGTATAAGGGAAAATTGATTTTCAATCTGTCTTCTCTTAAACTTAGCTAGCCACAGTCACTAACCCGAATGTACCACAGTATAACATGTTCCTGGGTGCACCCAAGCCAACCTTTCCTGAACCTCGCCCAATCCACGCATGCTGTGTTTGTTTGATCTCAGACTGGCCAAAGTAAGATTACCTGTTATTAACTGGCTAGGTTAGTCCAGGCTTGCAAGAGGACTGCATATAGTTAAAACAAAATCCCTGATTCTCAGTAGTCAGCAAACGGAATAAATATTTATATCTAATTAATGTATACTCTATAGACAAGTTCAAATCCAGTTGATGTGATGCACAAATTAGCTGGCTGGTATTTAGTATCACAATACCATTCTTGGTAGTAATTTCTCACAGGAGCAGTGGCTTGCTCTGTCAGCTCTAGCAGCTCACCAATTTCAGACTAACTGCCTTCTACAAAATAACAAGCCCAATTCTGCTTGTTTTGTCTTCTACCTCAATTTAATTGAAAAGGCACAAAACCAGTGTGGTAAAGGTAGCTGTGGGAATTCATTTTCCCTCTCTGTATAAGTCTTACCAGCACAAACTGAAAATAGTGTCAGTTATCCATTTTGACTGAGTTTTTGGCCCTTCACTGCTGAGAGGAAAGACTTACTCTATCTCTCTCTATTGCTTGCCTATCCATACCCAAAGTTAAGATGGCCAAACACAGGAAATTCTCACATTTGAATTTGACCTGGGGCCATGCAATCATCAAAACAGGACAATGATATTATATCTATGGTGCACCTACACAGATTCAATCAATTTGCTTACTTTTCCTAAGAAAAGTAAATGTATTTTTCTCATTCTTTTCAATTTTAGAGGAATTTCTTCTTGTCTTTAAAATCAATAACAAATTAACACCAGCCAACTGGAAATAGGGTTACAACAGTATTTCTTACACCCAAACAACACATTTTTACTTATCATTCTTGTTACAGCCACCATAATACCTGAAGTTCTCCATGAAGTCTTAACAAGTTCCTTTATGTACAATTTGTCTGCAGTTGTGAGGAATAAAATAACAACTAATAATAATAATGAAGCTCCATAGAGGAAAGTTCATCAGAACAATTATCATAAAAATATTTATAGAAAAGACATTGGGAAGCTATGTTATGGCAGTGAGAAAATGACTGATTTTGCATGTTCAAATATATCATTCTGGAAGTCAACTGTGGTGAATACAAAATAAAAGTAACTCTCTTCTCTTCACTGTTTACAAACTTGTGAGCCAGTGCAAAATTCTTTTGACCAAGAGGAAAAAGAATTGACTCTGTACTGAAGGAAGAGCCAATGAAAAGACAGCAATTTACAAAACTGAGAGAAGGTAACAAGCCAGTGTCAAAAGGTTGTTTGATATAAATAAAGAAAGTTGAATCACTCAGATGAGAGCCACTATGTAAAAGAGGAATTTCAAAACTCTGAACTAAACATTATGTCTTGGTGACATACATTCCCTTTTTCTCACCTTCTCACATGCTGTTTTCCTGTATCTCTTCTTCTTCATCCTCACCTTCTTGCCATCAACAAAAAGGAAGAAGACAATAATATCAAGACATCTCAGCTGACTTCTAAAATTAACGCCAATAAATGAGAGACCTTTTTATCATGTTCTTATCGACAAGAACTACTTTCAATGTTGCTGGCTCTTATCCATCTGCAGTATCTTTTCAACCTTCTCACTACATAATGACTACTTTAATCGTGACTCAGCAAAGAACATGCAAAAGAATTCTGCTAACTACATCATAGTGATCATTTAATGCAAAGAACACACAAATCAACTTTCTGATCATTAAAAGATGTTGACCATGACATAGAACACTCAACCATCACTACAAAAAATGTCAACTTTATGTGTAACCAATACTATTTTGTGTCTGGCCATTTAACATGAACATTTTCTCTTCTTGACTATTCATCAAATCTGAGTCCTATGCGTCAGGTTCACCTGGTGTCAAATTACATGCCAATACTTTATCATCCTCTAATGAGAACAGCCAAAGTTCAACATGTATGTAACCTCATCATTATTCCTATGTTATCACACTAGTGACCTATGATGTGCAAGGAAACTAAACACATATCTATTCTTATGGCTTTCACACAAGTCAAGATGTTTAATGATGAAATGGATATGAATCAAGTATCTACAGAGGTGCACAACAAATGTTCATGGACTTGAATGTGTTTGCTTGGTTCACAATTTTGGAAACATGTTTAAATCTATGATGATAAAACAGGAAAGAAAAACAAAAACTACTACTTGGAAAAGCAACAACACATATCACTGCTATCAAATTATCAACTTATTCAAGTACTAAAGTAAACACAGTCAAATGGGAAAGGAAATTATGTGGTGAATACAAAATAAAAGTAACTCTCCTCTCTTCACTATTTACAAATTCATGAGCCAGTGCAAGAATCTTTTTGACCAATACAAAAAAAGACTGACTTTGTACAGAAAGAAGAAACCAGGGCAGGCTTCACAAGCCTGTGAAAAGATTTTCTGGCCAATGAAAAGGGAGCAATTTGCAAAACTGAGAGAAAGTAACAAGCCTGTTTTAAAAAGTTCTTCAATATAAATAGAGGAAAAAAGTTGAATCGGTCAGATGAGAGTGGAGATCGGATACACCACAATGTGAAAAAAATTTTAAAAAGCTTGAACTGGACATAATGTCTCCTCGACAACCATTCGCTTTTCCTCACCTTATTGCATGCTGTTTTACTTTTTCTTTTCTTCTTTGTCCTCACCTTCTAGCTCTCAACAAAGAAGAAGAAGACAACGACGACAACAATAAGACACTTCAGCTGACTCCTGAAATTAATGCCGATAAGTACATTTTTCTGCTGATCTTTTATTTCTCACTCACTCTTTTTCACCATAAGCTGATTATTTTTTTCTTCCTCTTCACTTTCTCACCATCTGCAAAAGGAAAAAAGGAACAAGATATTACTACTACCCTGTTGATGCATCACATCAAAAACATGGACTTATCTTTATCTACAAATCACATTTTGCTAAACAAACTCTTAATTCTTTAAACTCCTTACTGCACTTTCTCTTAGACATTTTCAGTTTGATAACTTTGTACATACAATTTGATGTTATGCTATTAGATAAATAAATTTTCATTTATTTATATAAACAAGACTTAAATCATGGAGAGTTCAGCTATGTTTGGCACAAGGCTAATTTAATAAAAATGATCAAACTCCCTATACAATGATAAAAACAAATTTGGTTTTAAACCATCAAAATTTACTGTATAAGAGATAAGAAAAACATTAATGATTAAAACAAAAAAAATTAACACCAGGGGCAGATAATTTAACAGTACAAATGTTACTGCAATTCCATTACATACAGGAGTTACATAAAAATTAATAATCCTTTGAGATTCATTAATAAGTAAGTTAATCTGCTTTCATTTGTCGTTTTATGCTTCTAAAAATGGAAAGTATTATTGGAGAACAAGTACAAATTTAGAACTAGTTGGCTATACTAGTTGGTTTCATAGCCCTGTCTGCCCTGATATTTAAAAATAGATGGGGGAGGTGGATTCATGCCTTTCCCAGCAATATTATCATGAAAGCAAACACAACACAATACCTGGAATTTGAACTTGGTTTGCCAATTCCACTTTCTACACAATTATTTGTGGAACGTTGGATAAATAAAAACTGTAAATTAGCAATGTCACTGACGCTAACAATATGCAATAATTCTATACTTGTATTTACTCTTAATTTAGATGAAATTTATAGTTTAAAAAAAAAGGAAAGAACTTTACAGAATATTGATTCATTGTTTATGGATTAAATAGCAGGAAAGACTGGGCCCTCTAGTTATGGTTGGCAATCAGCCAACTCTAAATTCTAAACAGTACTTATACTTAGCAATGTAGATATTATACAACCATACAAAGGATTATGAAGAAAAAGAGACAATATAAACTCAGTTCAAATTCTGGTCAAGTTCATAACATTTTCTCTTTGCAAAAATATCTTTGAAAACAGATGCTCCTCTTCTATCTCATTTTGATCTTAATTCAAATTAAATTCTTAATTTTTAAAAAAAAGAAAGAACTTTACAAGCTATTGATTCATTGTCTATTGGTTAAATATCAGGTCAAACATCAATTACAAGAAGACAGAATCAATAGGTTGGAAGGCAAATTGGGCTCCCTAGCAGTGGCTGGCAACCATTCTAGGAGAAAACCAATTCTGAATTCAAAATTGTATGTAGCCATGGTGGTGCACATACTATAAAGTCATTGAAAGGATTATGGATTTCACAGCTGCAACGTGGGGTTTTACACTCTATGATCTCACCTGAGGTTAATGAGGTAGGTACTTACACATAATAAAAGACTTTTGAAGCTGAGAAGAGTATTTGAATAATCCAAAAGCTAGCCTGAAAGCAAACTGTCAGCATGCAGATAGATAATGAATTCAGTAAATATCCAAAAATAGAAAGGGGTTCAAGACAAGAATGTGTCTTCTTACCAGACTTATTTGATCTATGCAGTCATTGTTGGTGGTTACAATCTTAACAATATATATGCAGATAATTTAGTATTGATATTAGAAATAAAGGAAACTACAAGAACTCCTACCAAAGGTAGTGAAGGAAAGCAAGAAGAAAGGACTAAACATCAATTGCAAGAATACTGAATGCATGATTGTCAGCAAAAGGAACAGCCCAACATTGAGATTACAAATTGGAGATAAAAAAATCAGCAAGTACAAAATTTAGATGACTGAGAAGTGTTTTAACAGAAGAAGGAAAGTGCGGCACCAAAGTTGAAATGTGCATTGGGGTAGCGTAATGTCTTGCAAAAGTTAAGCAGGGTATTAAGAAACAAAAAAAATTCGTTTGAAAGCAACCAATCTTAGAGAAGACAAAATCTGAATTCAAAACGGTATGTCATTCTTGCAATGCACATACTATAATGTCACAGTAGGGATTATAGATTTCTCAGTTCAATGTGACATGGGGTTGTAAACACAATGATTTCACATGTGATCAATAAGGTAGGTATTTACACACAATAGAAGACTTTCAAAAGTGGGAAGGATATTTAAATAATTCAGGATTTATACTGGGAGCAAACCACCTGCATAAAGATAGAAAATGAATTCAGTAAATATCTCAAAATAGAAAGGGTCTTTTTACCAGACTTATTTGACCTACACAGTGGTGTGATTCTGAGAATATTAGAAGAACTTCAAAGATTCATTGTTGACAGCCACAATCCTAACAACATAATATGTTTCTTTTACAGTGAAATGAATCAAATGTAACCACAACTTCTACTCTTCAGCTTCTTTGCTTGCACTTCCTGCTGTGGAATTATCTTCCGTATACTTGCTTCTCTGAAAGCTACAATCTCCAAGAATTTAAATGCAAAGTCAATTGGCATCTCTTATCTTCTTGACTCACATTCTTTCCGTGACAACCCTTGTATTATGTTTTTCTTCCTTTCCACTCTACTCTCATGCAGCCCTCTTCACACTTGTATTCTCATCCTTCTCTTACTCATTCTCTGACTCCCCTGTAACCTGTTCCTTTTTCTCATCACTCACCTCTTCTGTAACCCCCTGCGCACTAGTAGCAGTTCTGCCTTGCTTGGGGTGAAATGATTAAAAACAAATATGCAGATGACACATTACCAAAAGTAAAAATAAAACAAACAACAAGAACCCCTACAGAAGGTATCGAAGGAAAGTGAGAAACACCAACAAACATCAGTTGCAAGAAAACAGAATGTATAGTTGGCAGAAAATAGAATAATTTAACACGAAGATAAAAAATCAAAAAGCACACTAACCTCCCTAGCAGTGGTTAGCAACCATTCTAAGGGAAGACTAACTCTGAATTCAAAACAGTATATATCCTTGTCAATGCAAATACTATAAAGTCATAGAAAGGATTATGGAACTCACAATTAACTTCTATGTGGTGTGGTGGTGTGGTGGTATAGATTCTATTATTTCAACTGCAGTTGATCTCTACTGTATTGGTGTTAGATTGAAGTATCTACAAAGTCAAAATATAATAGATTTTTATTTAAACTCACTTTTACAATACTTTTAGTAATAAAAGTAAAAAAAAATAGAATATTGTTAAAACTAAAGTTTAATAAATCAAGATATGTATTGCATTATGACTAGCACTATTCTTTAAACAGTGTACAGGGTGCAATACGTAAATTGTTGCAATTTTATATCTTTAATTTCACACATGCATGTTGTTTGTTTTTTGATTTTGTCAATTGCACAGTATTTTAGGATCAGTCTGGTACCCTTTGTGAAATAAAAAAGCACCATGATGCAATTCATTGTGCCAGAAATTAGTAAACAGCATGTTGTACTGCTTGGCATTCACAGCAGAAGCTTTACTACAAACATTTCAGAGTGTTTGGGTGTCAATCTGAGGACAGTGCATAGGATTCAGAAAGAGTTGAATGAGTCTAATGGTGATTACGAAGGTATGGCAACTTGTAAAACTCACTCTGATCATTCTAATAAGAAAGGACCCTTAAATTTATTTGTGTCTGACGACAGAATTCTGCACCATGCCACACAAGCAGGGGAACCTAGTTATGGCTCTCAGA
Organism: Ascarosepion bandense; assembly: GCA_037127315.1. Classification (NCBI taxonomy): domain Eukaryota; kingdom Metazoa; phylum Mollusca; class Cephalopoda; order Sepiida; family Sepiidae; genus Ascarosepion; species Ascarosepion bandense. The sequence goes on from JBBBDQ010028531.1 coordinate 111,895, forward strand.
CAATTTCTGTGATGACATCACCCCTTATGTCTTGCCAATTAACTCCCCAGACTGCAACACCCTTGATTATGTGTGGAGCACAGTTGAGTGATTGACTAAAAAAACTTCTTGTATGACCAAAGATGAACTAAAGGCAAAGATTATACAGCATTCACCAACTTAAACAAGGAGACTGTCCAGAAGAGTTACAGGAGATTCCAAAGTCACCTGGAAACCAGGGTTGAAGCTAATGGCAATTTTATTGAATAAATCTACTCTTTAGTATTTCAAGATATTTTTGTATAATTTTGGTAAATATATCTGTCAACATGAGATGTCAGTGTTATTTTCATTTTTGCATAGTTTAGATGAAAATTCATCCATCGCACCCTGTATGATATACATGACAATTTAGATTACCTTGTGACATTTACCATCATGAAGATATTAAAATGTTTACAAATACACCCACTGATGAAATCATTACACATTGTTTTTTTTTTCATATTCCTTTTTATAATATGTTCTTTCTCTTTGTCCTGTCGTAAAATTCAAAGCATGTATTCACCTTTGTTGTCTGACCATTTAAAAAAAAAACTGGGAACCAAAATAATTTTCCCAAACTCATGCTTCATGAATATTTAAGTCTTAACGAAGCACATCTATATTTCTTTCGATCATCTTATAAAAGTTATGAAAGAAAATTGGGCTAAACAAGTACTTCATTGAAATTGTTTTAATTCCTCTTCAAATATATCATTCAATACAAGAAACTGTTTGTTTTGTTTGTTTCTGTTCCTTCTGATGTTGTAGAACTGGCAAAAATAACCTGTTCAACTGGTTGGACCTGAATTTTTCTATTGGCAAACTTGGAGGAGGGTAAAACTGATGTCAAGGAAAATACCAACAATGTCACAAAGACAAACAATCAAAACTTTTCTAATAGAAGAAAAAAACACTATTATCACTGCTTTGATAAGATTGTAAAGTACCTTACCTTTTATTTTGCAGGTGTCATCTTTGCTTGATTAAATAGAATAATGAAAAGAACTTTATGAATAAACAATGATATTAGTGAATGAGAAAAGCAAAGGTGCGGACAAATAATTCAAAGGACGTAACCTGATAAATGCAAAATTATTTAAAGCAGAAAAAGTAAACAGAAATGTTGAAAATTTGCAAAATCATCAGCAGTGGAAAGTAAAAATTAAATTTATTTCATAAACTTCAAACACAAAAAAAAAATTTTCAATTTGAACATGAAAAAGGAATACTCCCAAAGAACATCTTAAGAAGTAATATAAACATGTCATGTTTTAAACTTCCTCCTGAAATTCTCAGCTTGTCAGATATCATTATTATATACTTTGAGTGAGTGCTTTTATCCTGGGTGTTATAATCACAATATTTCAGCTATTTTTGAGATGAGGAATATTCATTATTAGATATCGCTCTATTCAAACTAAAGTCATCATCTTGGGTGTTAATATTCTAATATTTTGGCCATTGTACACACCTGCTTTCTTTAGGTCCCTATGTAAAACAAATCCTCTATTTACACTAACATGGTAGAGATTGTTCTTATTCTTGTGATATCATGCATCAATTTATTCTCAATTAATTCTTCTTTGAGATTTGGGAAGGATATTAGATGAATCCAGAAACCATACTGGGAGCAAACCACCTGTATATAAATGGAAAATTATTTCAATAAATATGCAAATATAGAAAGGTGTGCAAGACAAGGCTGTGTCTTCTCACTAGACTTATTCAACCTATACAGTGAGGTGATACTGAGAGAATTAGTAGTCCTACCAAGGTTTATTATTGGTAGCCACAATTTCAGCAATCTAAGATACACAAATGACACAATGTTTATAGCACATATAAAAAGGAAACTGCAAAAACTTCTACAAAAGAAAATTGCAAGAAGATGAAATCCCGAAACAACCCAAAATACAAAATACAAATTGGAGATGCAAAAATCAAACAAGTGCAAAAATGTAAAAATCTGGGAAATGTTTGAACAGAGAACAGAAAGTGCAACACTGGAATCAAAGACACATTTGGACAGCAAATTTGGACTTCTAAAAGCAAAGCAAAGTATTTATTTTTAATAATTTCACCCCAAACAAGGCAGTTTTACTGCTACTGTTACACAGAAGGTTACATAGGGGAAAGTGATGAAAAAGAGGGGCAGGTTATAGGGGATGTCAGTAGAAGGGTAATAGACAGATGAGAATACCGGGGCAAAGTGGACAGAAAAGAGCTTGAGAAAAAGGATGCAAGTTAGTGAGATAGGAAATGTTTATTGACCTTACATTTAAATTCCTGGAGATTGTAGCTGTCAGGGAAACAAGTATAAGGAAGGGAATTCCACAGGTGGGAAGTGTGAGAAAAGAAGCTGTTAGAGTAGAAATTGCAGTTACATTTTATTGGTTTCAATGTAAAAGGGTGGGACTTAGTTGCTAGTCTAGTAGCTCATGTAAATTCATACATAGACGGCACCAATGAGCTAAGTTCATTAGAGCAGAAGCTGTGAAAGTATTTGTAGAAGAGGCACAGGGTAGCCATGTCAAGCCGGTGAGAGAGCGACTACAGCTGAGCTGCCAAGTCATTATCAATCACATTACAGATTCTCCGTTGGATTTTGTCAAGAACCCCAAGGTGAGGAAAGAAAAAGAATTGTTAGAAACAAAGAAACAAATACTGAACTGTTATGCAATCTCATTCCTTTTATATGGCATTGAATGCTGAACAATCTCCTCAAAGATACAGAAGACACATGAATCAGAAGAAATGGGGTTATATAGAAAAATGATGAGAATACTATAGACCAAACATGTGACAACAACAAAATTTTAGAGAAAATGAAAACAAAAAAAATTATGTTTATCTTCAGGAAGATATAATGGAAATTTTGGGGTTGCATAATGAAGAAAGAGAACTTGGAAAATTTTATATTCACAGAAGGGTTTTGAAGACAGGAGAAAAACAATGTATAACCTTCCTGTTAATAGATGACAGAGTAATGTTTAGCAGAAATAACAAATAAGCAAGATATACAAACGAGAAATTGTGGAAAACCATTATCATCTATGTCTTGAATGGACATAGCACATAGAAGAAAAAAAATGCCACTTTTGCTTTTATTCTAGAACAGAGTCTATGGACTTTCACTGGCTAAAACAGGGACTGAACTAACAACAACCAGATAACTAGATACACCCATCTAATCTCTCTAACTACTACATCATGGTTGTTATACTTTGTTGTAATTAAATCACTTTCTGATTCATTCTCCATGCCGGCCAGATGTCAATGCCATGAAGGCAGGGAACAAACTAACAAAAGTCATTTTCTGCATATAGTCTGCAAGCATCACATCTGGTTCCCAAAGCAAGTTCCAGCAATGGACAATGGCTAATCGCAAACATTCCCACCAGAAAAGAAGATGTCCCTAGGGACTGCAAAATCCACATAAAAAGTAGGATCCTTGTGACAACACCAAAGCAATTACCGGTAGTTTCAAGCAGCTGCAAACAGTATTGCAGGTTGTCAGACTACCTGCTGACTCATGCTGCACCAACCATGATCACTTCTATCAGTACGAATGATACCATTTCCAGGCTTGACTAAATCATCTCAAAATCAAATCCAATAGAATATCACCTTCCTGAACTACACCATCCAGCTGATTGTTACTACTTTCAGATCTACCAGTAAGCAACAACTTGAACCTCACAAGAAAGAAACTTAGACTCCACAAACAGTGACTCTGATTCCACATGCAAACAAATCTGATCTTGCAAGCATGATACTACTCATTCATAGAAAGCGATTTCAACTCTGCAAACAGTAACTCCAATTCTGCATGCAAATGAATCTGACCTCACATGTGAGCGACTACTTTTTTGTTGAAACAAACTACACCACTTCTTTGTCACCTCAACAACCCACCACCATCACCTCAGCATAGCCAACTCACTACAGGCATTCCTTTTGCAGTCATTACTGCATACTCTACCCACATCTATTGAACAGGTGAAGAGGCTCATCCCTTGTTCGCTGTTTAGGATGTGGTTTCCGGCTTTCTCTTTTCCAATCTTTTCACTCTTACGTAGCCCCCTGCATGGGGTGATATGATTAAAAAAAAACAAAAAAAACCCTATTTCATAGAACAGGCCTACCAGCTATGCCAGTTCCTTGTCACTTTGACAACTTATGCACAAATTGACCCACCACCATGACATTAATTGACCCTCACGTGTGAACTACCATATCCTTGGTCAACCAAAGGCAAGAAATCGGTTGACCCCCCCCCCCAGTGCTAACCTTGCAATACATTGTGATCCTGATGAACAGCCACCAAAATCTTCATGACCAAAGCTATTTGTATATGTAAGTCAATAAAAGTACACTGTTTTAAAAGGCTACTCCTTGTTATTCCTTTCCTCTCACAACCAAATGCTTAATATAACATGGTGAAATAATAACTGTTATTTTCTGATTAAACTATCACATAGTTTTCATATTATATTATTCATATTAGATTATTCATATAATATTGTTTGTGAAAATGACATACAGTGTAAGACTATGTTAGGCCTACTGAAGAAGTTATTGAACCATAACGTATGTGCAGATTCTTTCTATCATTTTTCAATGTTGATCTCTATTATTTTAAGTTCATTTCACAGATGTTTATGATCTCCTCACTATTTTTGCTATACATAATCACCCTTGATTGATTTTATAGTCTCTCCATGGATTATGGAACTTTTGACGTTCTTCAACTTTTGCTAACATTTGTATTTCCTGGTTTAACTGCGGATTTTATATAAAAAAAAGAAATCAGATGTAATAGATACTAAACCTCATCTTCTTTTTCTGTGTGCCATGTCCCTTCAGGATGTCAGTAATCATGGCTCTCTACAACTTCCTGCCCATTGTAGATCCTAATAAATTTGATTTTTTGTTATTTCTCTGAAACATTTTTCAACCATCCATTTTAAAGTTGTAATAACTGGAAGATGGAGTTTCATTAAAGTTCTGACCAGCTTTTTATAAAGTGAAGACCAAAATAATACACTTTCCCATTTGGGCAAGTAGATTAATTTTACCTATTATATTCCCAATGTTTCAACCATTCTATTCCCACTTCTTCAGGTGTCTAACTTGAAATTTCAAGGACACAAGTGAGCAAGGAGAGCTTGGCAAACCTGATACTCACAGGACATATTGAGAGAAAGATGGATAGAAGAAAGCAGCATGTAAGATATTTGATGAGCTTAAGTAAATGAATGTTAGAACAGGTTATTGGGAGAAATAACAAATGGACAACATTTATTAAGAGCTACATAAGACAGAAAGATGTGGAGAGACATGTTCGCTTACCTCCAGAAGGAATATGGTGCATGAAAGAAGAAAATGAGTCCAAATGCAAAAATCATATAATAATGATAATTCTGCATCTTAAAATGTTTTGCATAAATTTCAACAGGAAATTGAAAGCTTTTTTTACATAAATAATATTGATTTTCATTTGATCATTAACATTTAGCAACATTCTTCCACATCATAACGTTAATGCTAACAAGTGAAGAATATTAATTACATTAATAATATTATGCACCAACTGTTACAAACAGAAAACTAAACTAAAACATTTTTGAAAAAATTTACCAAAGGACAAGAAAAACATAATATACATGCTTAACAAAAATTTATAATTCTATCTTCTCTTAAAATCATTGTTGAACTATTTCTGTAAATTTTTAAATATTACTAAATAAATGCTTGGCTGTTCATTTCCAAGAATGCCCTTCTGATAGGGTGGTTATCTGATCCCTGTTGAACACACTTGCTCAGGCACACAGAGAACCAACCTCAAGTTTATAATGTAATGAGATGCAAATGACACAGTGTTGAAAACAGGCCAAGAAAGGAAACTACAAGATTTCCTGCAGAACTTAGTGAAGGTAAGTAAGAATAAAGGATGAAACATCTGGAAATATCTGGAAAGTGTTTTTAACAGAGAACAGAAAGGGTGAGACGGAAATTCAAGTGTGCATTAAGATACCTTGTAAAAGCTAAGAAAATTATTGAAAAATAGAAACATTTTATTAGAAACAAAGAAAAGTGTACTGAACTGTTATGTAATATTAATACTCCTATATGACAGTGTGGACAATCTGGACAATCTGGACAATCTCTATACAGATGATGAGACTTGAAGCAACAGAAATATAATTCTACAGAAGGATGCTATGGATCAAAAATTGTGATCAACAACAAAGTTTTAGAGAAAATGGAAACAAAAAAGGTACTTGCACTTAATATCAAGAAGAGATAGTTCAAATTTCCCGGTCACATAATGGGAAAAGAGGGCTAGGAAAATTTGTTACTCACAGGGGAGATTGAAGCCAAGATGTATAGAGGAAAACAAAGCATAAACTCACTAACAAGCTTCAGAAAATGATATTAAAACAAGGATTAAGAAACATAACTAAAAGAAAAAATTATTAAAAGCTACAAAGTACAGGATACTGTGGAGAGCCATGATTGCCCACATCTTGAAGAAACACAATGCATAGAAGAAAAATATGCTTAGTGGACCTTTGTTATAGATTCTAAGAGAAAAATTATAATCTAGTGTGATCAATAATTTTAAAAACTGACTTGTGATTTAGTACTAGCACAATCATCAATGAATTCTGAACAGTCCCATCAATCTAACTTCACTTAAATGTCTTGAGTCAACTCATGATATGATTTTTAGGCACATTCCAATAGCACTGAATGCTGGGATAATCTTCTAAGGTCAATATTATAAAGAAATCACTTCACTGACAAATGAACTATGGTGAGATTTGAACCTGGGTCTCATGGTCAGAATGCTAATAGTCTAACTCCAAATCTAAGGTATAAGTAAAAGTGTAAACAATAAATCTTTTATTTGTGTAGGTGTCTTTCATCATTTAAATGCTACCAGAAGTTTTAGATTTTGTTAATAATATGCCAAAGTTTTAAGAAAAATAAAAACATGATACATGTTCTTAGAATTTGAGAATGACAGTTGTCTATATTTCTGAGATTAGATATATACATTATTAACATTGTTTAAACTGTTGTCTTCATCTTTAATGTCATATAATTGACATTTTGGACAATGTACACTCCAATCTTCTTGAGGGGAATGGAATTTTGCACTGAACCCTTTATTTTGATCAGTGGGGTAATAAAGGAAATAAATGGTTCCGTTCAAAATTCCAAACACCTCAAGAAGGTCAGAGTGTACAACATCCAAAACATTGTGAATATGACAATAATGATGAGGACAACTGTGGCATAAGATAATGTCCTACCACTAGGATGCAGTGGGTTACAGTGAGAGAAAAGACTTGGTACAGGGTGTACTGAAGAAAGGATAAAAGATGAACGAGATTCAAAAAGATAGAAGATGGCAGTTGACATTGCATTTATTTTTTTGGAGATTGTAACTATAAGAGAAGCAAGTAATTAGAAGGGAGTTACACAGGCAGGAAGTATGAGAAAAGAAACTGTTCAAGTAAAGGTGGGAATTTCAACAGTAAAAGGGTGGAACCTAGATGCCAATTTGGTAGCACACTTAAATTCATATAGTTGGAGCACCAGGGCCAAAAAAAAACTTGTCAGAGCAATTGGCATGAAAATATTTGTAGAAAAGACAAAGGGACACCATGCCGTATTGGTAAAAAAGTAACTGATGTCGAGATGCCAAATCAGAACTGATTACACTTTTGATTTTGTCAACCATGGTTGTAGAATGAGTGTTTATTTGAATTTTTTAAGTTGTGTTGTCATGTTCTACTATCGCAACAGTAAAAATGGCCTTAATTGAAACAAAAAAAAACATCTTGATATTCTTGAAAAGAAATGCATTGGAACATGAAGTATTATCTATGAATAATGTAATGAGTTAAAAGGTAAAATGTCTTAAATAAATCATTTCCATTGATAGTTTCTATGAAGGCTGTTTATGTTCAAGCTTTTATCTTTAAGCAACATACATTTTCATGATTTTTTCATCTAAATATATCCACATTTATATTTGTAAGCCAAGTTTCATTTATTATAGACACAGAGCTTTATATTAAGTTGTCACACATGAAATGACACACTTTATAGGAAATTAATAAAATGCTTTTGAAATGTTAAATAACTAAATTATTTGGTTGAAATAAACATCATATTGATGAATGACTGTTCTACAGTTTTACAGCATAGCTCTAAATTTTTGAATGTAGCTTTTAAAAAGTTCCCATCCTTTGATGTGATAAACAGTTCAAATGCTTTATCAAATGCTTTATCAAATGCTTTATCAAATGCTTTATCAAATGCTTTATCAAATGCTTTGATTACATCTTCCTTATTAGAGAATGTTTTATTGTGTATGAAAAGCTCAAAATGCTTAAATAAGTGATAATTGGTAGAAAAATAGCCATCTAAACATCTGGTCCTGATGTTCCCACATTACTTCTGCTCATGAATAGATACAGTGTCTTTTAACCCCAAGAGAACATGTCCAATTGGTTAAAGTTAGGTAATAAGTCCTCTTGGGGTGGACAAGTAAATCTGTGGTGCTGAACAGAGGATTTACTGTAACCCATTAATTTACTGTAACCCATTAATTTACAGTAAACCATTAATTTATTATAACCCATTAATTTGTTATAACCTATTAATTCACCAAAATAAAACATGTACATGTTAATACTCATCATCAATTATTATCATTATTATTGCTGTTAAATTATATGTATGTTATAAATATAAAATTCTCATTTAATACAAAACCTAAAAAAACATCTGTAATTTTTAATTTACTGAAGTAAATTCAAATTTATAAATCATATTTTATTAAGTTACATTAGTATATTTTTAAATAATTTTAACGCTGATATATAAACTTTCAAAACTAAGTTCTAAACCTCGTCACAGATCAATAATTTATTCAGTTATGTCATCATATCATGAGGAAAGAGAATTTAGATAATTTAACACCCACAAAATATACAGAAAGCAGGAGAGTCAAAGAGAAATACTGATTAAGCTATTAATTTTTTTTTTTGTGAATGGAGAGCAAAGTGTGGACAAAAAATGATAGTAAAGAGTCAATTATTGCTTTGATCTACAAGGGAGAGAATGTTTTGGAGAGCCATAATTGACCATATCACAAAAAGAAAATCACCTTTGTTGTTTTGATCATAATATTTTTGTCATTACAGATATAAACAATCCATATTAACAAATTTAAGTAGAAAGTTTTGTTCATGTCATTTATATATGGTGGAGAGGTAAAAATGATAAATGATGATGATGACAATGACAATTAATTCACCATCGTTTTCATGAAGTACAGTATGTAATATTTAGAAATTAACATATTTTCCAATCACTATAAATAATCAACAAGAAGACTAGGTGATAGAATCCAAATCCAGAATCGTATTATTTCATTGACTCCAAGTCTTCATTCAACAAGACAAACTTGCAAAACTTTTCACTCTTGCTGACAAACCTTGTACATTTTATGCATTTGCACACAAGATCTAATGCCTGGGATTTATTGGATGCGCTTAGCTCCTCATCTTGTAGTTTGTAGATTTTAATTCTTTAGGAATCTTAAATTTCTTGGAATTTTTTTTTTTCTCTTATGTTCAGGAACTTGTAATCTTATTATGTCTGGATCCAGAAATCTTACAAAATTCATTTTGTATGAAATGTTCATTTCAAAACTCCATACCTTTTCTTATGTTCTTATTTATTACATGTTTTCAGATTATGTCTATTTTATTATTAATTTCTTTTTTCTTCCTTATTATTCATTTGCATGATGTATTCTTTTTAACAGACATGAAGACTCATATGTAAGTATGTGTGTGGATATATATATATATATATATATATATATAATATGTAGACGTGTGTATATGTATATTTATGTTTACACAGTGCATTTGAGTTTTTGTTCTTGAGTAGAAAATAAAATTCCATTGTACAAATAATGGTTCATGTCTTTTTTTTCTTTTTATTCCTTTCTACAGAAAGAAGTTCATCAAACTTTCTGAGGAATTCCACATTGCAAGAACACATTACTTTCCTTTCAGAAGACTGGAATTCAAGCGTGTGAAGGATTTACCAGAAGAAGAAAAAATTTTCCAATCAATGTCCTTCTGAATTAAAGCATTTTAATCATTATATTCCATATATATTCTCAGTAAAATTAAAAAAAATGTTATTTACATAAATTTGATCAAAGTAATTAATGTTTCAGTTAATCTTTTTCATTTATAGAGTAAAAAGCAAGAAATTTAAGCAGAAAAGAAAATACTTGAGAAGGATTTTGGGATAAAAGCTAAATGTTGAGATTAAGAGTTAAACTTGAAGTAATGAAGAGAATATAATTGAATTAAATCATAGTCTATAATAAAAGTGAGGTAGAAGCTGGTACTAAAGGTAAATAGTAGTCTTCAGAACATGGTAATAATAAAAATAGTTTTCAGAATATTAAAAACATTTTTCAGAATATGACAATATTAAAAATAATTTTCAGAATATGGTAATATTAAAATAGTTTTCTAAACATGGTAATAATAAAAATAGTTTTCAGAACATGGTAATATTAAAAACAGTTTTCGGAATATGACAATATTAAAAATAAAATACAGAATAGGATAATAACAAGTTTAAAAGTTGTGATCCAAGTCTGTATGAAAAACAACAAAATCAAGAATTTAGGATGAAGAAAATATATAGCAATAGATTTATGTTGATAAGCATCCAGTAAAAACAAAAAATCTTTGGGACAATGGGTAATCTAAAAAGTAATGGGAAAAGTAAGCAAAAAACTTCTCAAGTTCATTCAACAAAGAAAGACCAGCTGTAAAACATGACAAAAATAAAAGCAATAACTAAAAGGAATGTACCACAATTAGAGCTAAAGGAAATATATATAAAAAGAACACACAGCTTGACAGTAAAACAGCATGGGAAAAACAAGATAGGATCTTGTTGTTTGAAGTGATAGGTTAACAATAAGAGAAATTAGCAGACAACAAAATGAAGCATATGGGACAAACTAATGTAAATGATTAACAAGCTTAGTAAAGGAATGATCAAGAATTTACATAAAAACAAATATTATGAAAAGACTTACTGAGAAAAAATATTGAGGACATTTCAATACTACAGCCTACAAATAAAAAATCTAGTAAGTGGCCAGATATATCTCAGATCAAAATTATGAAAACTAGTGGGTCAGAACAAATGTTTGTCCCATTTTTAAGTGAATTTCAAAGACAACACTTAGATATTTGTACATAGATTTATTCAATGTGCCATTTTGTTCTACTGCTTTTTACCATGCTTAGAGATAGCTTCATTATTCCTTCCTCACAAAATCTTGCATTTTTCTGGCTAATGAACCCATCTAAGTGGTTTTAACTGGCATAAAAATAAATTTGAAGTTCTTCTCATAAAGAGAATTTTTTAGAGATCAAAATAAGTTGTAATCCAAAGGTGGACAATCAGGTGAGTATGGCAGATTTTGTAGGATAACCCAGCCAAGATATACCAATTTCTACCAACTTTGTAAATAGATGTGAGATCTGGTGTTGTCCTGTTGGAAGTTCTGAATGCTTTTCATTGATTGCTGCCTTTAATTGGTGAAGCTATATAATAGTACTTACCTGTATTCAATATCTGGTTTTTTCTAAAAGAGCTTTTAATGCACAATTTTCTTCAAATTTCACCAGATACACAGCATCACTTTTGGTGTGGTTAACATTGGCTTATTTCATTTTCTATAGGTTTATTCTGAGTCCACACTGTTGTAAACAATCCATTTTTCCTTGCATGTGATCCTTCTTTTCAAAAATTGGTCATTTTTCTTTTGCATTTAAGCAAAGAATTCCAAATCAAAATGCAATCTGTTAAATTTTTTCCCATGAAATTGTGACCCACTCAAACTTCATAACAATTTACATATCCAAGTTTTTCAAATGGTTTACAGTGTCATGTGAAGTAAATTATTTTTATATCAGTATTTTGAGTTAATTGTTATTAATGAATGCAAGCCTATCTAAAATTCTTGATCTTACTAATCAAAATTTTTGCTTCTGAACCTGACAAACCACTTATGAACAGTACTTGCAGCTATATGTCACCATTTCAATAAAAGGCAAATATCATTTTTTACTGTCTGACCAGCATTTTTATTTTTCCATTCCAGGGATAAAAACCATCAAATGACAAAAATGCATCTAATTTTCCTCCGTTTCATTTTTAATTTAAAACATTTAAAAAATACACAATACAGATATGAGTCCTGTTGAAAAAAGTGTTCAAATGTCACTTTTTAGAATATGTGTATATTTCATAAATTTCAGTCACGTGTGAAACACTTCACATTTTTCAAATTCCACCAACTGAAAAACATAATAAACTGTTGTTCAAGCCCAATACAACTGTAAGTAGATACTTATAAAATATTTCCATTAAAGGTAAATTGTTGGTTTTCTTTTTCAATCATGGTGTCTGTGAGTTTCACAAATGTTTGTTAAGATTTATTGAAGCAAACAGGAAAAGTTATTACACTTTGCTTTGAATAATATAATTGAATATTTCATACATTCAATTTTACTGAAACTTTTTACATGTTCTACTTGAAGATATCTATCTTCAGATACCTTAGCACACGGATTCTCTATAAGAAATTATGTACAAGAGAAAAAGAAATTGAACATAGAATAAGCTGTGCTAGAGGTAGTTTTACTCAACATTGCAAGTTGTTAGGAAACCAAAACATCAACCTTAAAACTCAAGTCATCTTCTTAAATAATCTAGTCAGAGCAAGACTTTTATATAGATGCCTTGCATGGTACCAAACCTGTTCAGAAATATTTAAACTCTCAGCTGTATGCAACCACGTTTTAAGATCAATGGTGAGAAAAGGCTGAAAGTCTTTACATAGGACACCTTTCTTTGTGGGCACTAAAGAATCACAAAGAAAAAACTCTACTAAATAACAGAAATCACATCACTTGAGGACTACCAATAGCAGCAACAACTAAAAGGAAAGCACATGTAACTCAGAGAGAAAAAAATGATAAAATCAAGATGTTGACATTCCACACCCCTTCAAATAGAACTTAACAAACCTGTTTTCCTAACAAAGTGTTTTAAGAGAAAGATTTTATAAATTTCAACTTAAAACAGTACTGGCTGCTCAGTCAATGAATGCCAAAAGTTTCCTTATAGGGAATCAGCTAATATTCTCATTACCATATGTGGGCAAAATATGCCAAAACATTTCTACCGCTTCTACTCTAGCAGCTTCTTTTTTCCATCACTTCCTGCCCATGGAACTCCCTTTCGTATACTTGCTTCCCTGATAGCTAAAATCTCCAAGTGTTTAAATACAACATCAGTTGCCATCTCTTATCCCCTTGACTCCCATCCTTCTCTTATCCTTTTCCTAACACCCCCCCTGTATCTTGTTCTTTACTCTTTTCCCTCTACTCTCACACAACTCTCTTCACACCAGTATTCCCATCCTTCTCTTAACCATTCTCTGACAGCCCCTGTAACCAGTTCCTCTTTCTATTCACTCTCATGTAACCCCCTGCGTACCAATGGCAGTACTATCTTGCTTGGGGTGAAAGGATTTTTTTTTAAATCCTTGTAGAGCATAAAACTGCAAAGGTTTTGTCCATATTATGTTGAAATATTGGCTTTTGTATGATCACTGACATTAACCAGTGTTGATCCTGATCACTACCTAGATGTGTGGCTACTTGTGAATACCAAGTGCTGTAAGGTGGGATATGTAGTGGTGTAATGTATAATTGGAAATCAGAGAGCCAAGTTACAATTCCACTTGAGTTCATTATATTTACTTACATACAAATACTCTTGGGAAAGATATGAATCCACATCTTCTCCCCCAGTTACGGGTTAATTAGTAAAGCTTGTATCAGGAAAAATCATTATTATCTACAAAAATTCTTACAATCTATAAACATTTTCAGGTTTTATATAGATTGTAAAAGGTTGATAAACCATAAAAGCAAATTAGTCAAATCAAACTGCAAGTTCTGTGACTGTAATTTCAATAGTAAGATTACAAAACATAGGTGAAGAATTTTTTCAGTTAGTTTTAAATCATTTAACAATCCTTAAGAATGTAAGGTTTGTAATGCTAACACCAAAATGTAATCTCTCTAGACTTGAGCCCACTACTGTTATTCTTGAGCTTTACATTGCTTTATGGTAATACTTTGGCAACCACTATCCAGAAAATAAAAGAAATGTTGAATAGGACTACAATTTGAAATCATTATGAAAAAAAGGAAATATGTATAGGTTTATTATTCTAAACAAGCTCATAAAATTGAGATTTAAACTGGAAAGTGCTTCAGGCAATAAATCTCTTTATCATCAAAGATTAACCACAGAATAAAACTAACCAATTTATGTATAAAATAAAAATTAATTATGTGACTCATACATAAAAATCTTAAACAGCAAATCTCTCATGCATATTTCTGAATTAATTCCAAAACCAAATTTTCTATTTGATCGTTTACACAAAACCCAAACTGGCAAAAGCTAATTTATTTTAATTTCAAACTGAAAGGAAATGAGCAGATGTTTGTATATCGTTTAAAAGTAATCTTTTATCTCACTTCATAAGTTTTATTCAGAGTTGCAATATACGCAGGATGAATTTTCATATGTGTTTTCAGTGACCCACCTCTTACCGTCCCATGATGGTTGTTTTTTCCTTTTGCATTCGAGACTACTTCTTTGTATTCATTATCTTTCTTGCTGTAATTCTACTTAGAAGAGAAAAAAAATAAAGAAAATTAACATTCATTGGAATGAGGGAGATGGGCCCACACCTTAGAATAGGTATTCAGGAGTAGCTTGTTCCCCTCCAAATGAGGTCTATTTAACTAAGAGGTCGTTAATTCATGGGAGAAAGCTACAGCCAGTTGATAAATAATCGGACCATTTTGAATACAGCTGCTTGTCATTAGGCAAATTGTTTGAGTGTGAGGCCAAATAAAAGCACGCATGTGTGAAGGAAGATCTTAGAGAGTGCTGAAAGAAATTCAACTGAACTATGGGTTGTCACTGGCAATGAATAATAAGCTATTCAATGCTAAAAAGAGAAGCTCTTCCACAATCAGACACTAGCCAACAGAAAAGAAAGAGAATACAAACAACAATGTGGCTTAAAAACTAACCATTGAATGAAGTTTTTTTTTTTATCCAGATTAAGAAGGGGTCACTTAAAAGAATTTTACAGCAAAAAAACTCAATATTCATTTGCATTTGAGGCTTTTCATTTTTGTTTTGTTTTTCCTTACTTTTTTGTTAATAATGAATAAAAGGTACGGTAATTGAAACAGTGAAATGTCAATAAATTCTTTCAGATGGCAAAAAAAAAGATATTAAACTTTAAGAATCTGACATTAAATAAACAGATGTAAAACTAAACATTTAGATTTAAAATAGTTTTCATTAGATGAAGAATTTATTAAATGTAACAACAACACTTTGAGACTGTAAATATATATATAATTAAACTGATTTTTATATTGCTTATATGTACATGCAAAAATCAATATATCATTATGTATATGAGTGTATCTTTTATATGCAAAATTTATGTCTGTATGTGAGTGCAGAGAGAGAGAAAAAGAGATTATAAAGGGAAAAAGCAAGAGGTCATTGTAAGTTTACAAGACTCTTTTCTGTGTATGTACAATCACAATTTCTTAAAACTTAAACTTTAATCCTCGTTAAATTTACATAATAATATTGATGCTTTTAATAATAGATTTTTCATTAATTATTCAATTCTTAAAGGGAATGTAGCTGAGCTATGTAATTAACTTGATTAATGTGACAATAATGATCTTAGCTTTATCACTGTTAAAGAAAAAATGAAATGATGATGGTTTTTCATTTGTCAATGTCACTTTATATTTGATCAGACCAAATGAAGAAAATGGCAGAGTTTTCACTTGGAACATTTAGCTATTGTATTTTTCTCATGCAGGATTAAACTACAAATTGGAATTTAATTAAGCAGTGTTTCAAGAAAAGGTAGGATTATGAAAATGAACCTGTCTTTTTACAAATCAAAATCAAAATCAGTGATGGCAGCATCAGTTTAACATGAAGTTTGTTTTAATTAAATGTACAGGTAACTTTTTAATAACTATATAATTACAAACTTACACACACACACACACACACACACATATATATATATATATATATATATATATATATATATATATATATATATACACACACACAAACACACACATATATACAGTCAAATATGAGAACATAATAACAACATCAAAAAATAACATTGTTCTTGAAAATGACCAGCGAAGTAGCTGAAACCACTTGGAAAGTCATGGAACACTCCTGATCTTCAGCAAAATGTAGGAATACTAGAAAAAAATAAATCAAAAATTAATAAGACTTTCCTTGTCAGTCATTTTCAACAAAACATGTTTAAATGAAAGATTGCTGCCCAAATATACATTAATATATATATATATATATATATATATATATATATATATAAGAGGAAATTGAAGTTTAACAACCAGTGGTGACAGTCTGTTTCACACTAAACACAACTGCATGCCAAATGATTGTATTTAGTATGAAACAGACTGTCACCTCTGGGTGCTAACTTCAATGCTCACTTTTATATATATATATATATATATAATGTATTTGGGTAGCAATCTCTCTTTTATGCAGGTTTTATTGAAAATGAAAGATAAAGTATTATCATTAAGTTTTTATATAATTTTTCATGTGTTCTTATGATTTATTTTTCTTTTCAGGACTCAAATTATATAAGAATTATCCAAAGGTTTTTTTTTCAAGCACTTACAGCTATACTTTCAGTCATTATCAAGGCTGAATTTTGTTTTAAATAAATATGTGTAAAGTTTATATATATAGAGTCATGTTCATGTTATCTTATGTGCTTACAGTGTTTGTAACTATATTTATATCTATCTATCTATCTATCTATATATATATATATATATATATATATATATATATATATATATTGGGTTTATTTGAGTAGAAATCTTTCATTTATGGACATTTGATTAAAAAACAACAAGAGTTAATTAACTTAAGTAAATGGATGAGAGAACAGGGCTCCAGAGAAATAACAGAAAGACAAAGTTTATTAAGAAGGACAGGAAGTTGAGGAAAATCATGATCACCTACATCCTGAGGGGACATCGAACATAAAGAAGGTCATTTTGACCTTGTTTGTTCATACTATGGCTTGCATTCAAATAATTGTTCATGTTATTCATCTTTTGATTCTCTGAGAGAAAATTGAGATGATTTTGCAGAAACATATTTCATTTTCAAATCTGTTAACATTCATTGTCATTGACACCAAAGCAAACCAGTCACCTCAGATAACTCATGATGATCTCCATTGATTGTGCTTCAGTGAAATTTATTGAGATTTAATTTATTTTGACTTGTTGAAGATCAGCCAAATCACAGTTGGTTTTCAAGTAACATTTTACTGTGTTATTGCTTCCACTACATTATTGCTAGCATATTGTTTTCATATCAGTCAATTTTTTATGATGAACCACAAGTTTTCTACTGGATTAATATCTTGAAAGTTCAGATGACATTGCTTTAATTTGTTGTTGTCGAAACTTTTTATTTGGCAAGATGGGTATATATATATGTAAATGAAAGAATTCTTTCTTATATGAAAACACTAATTACCTGTTAATTAATTTCTGTGCTGTAATCTGTGCTAATAAAAAATATCTTGTCCAAGAACTTAGAAAATCTCTTTGCATTTATCTTGATACTATCATCAGTTTTTAGGATCTCATCATTTTAATACCTATGATAAGAGCTCCAAGCATTATTTCATGACCACATTGTTATTTTCTCAGTGGTATAGTTTGATTATTTCTATTAAAGGCCAGCCAAAAACTATCAAAAGTAGATCTAAATATATATGGAAAATCTAGAAAAGAATAATTCTTTTTTCTGATGGATCTGGATCTTCAGTCAAACATGACCTTAAAGTAAAGAATATTTCTAAATTGTCTTTTATCCATTCCATCAGATTCTTATTCAAATTTATTCCCTTGATCAAAAACTTGGTGTGGGCGAGAAAGCGAACCTCACTGCCGAACTTGAAAAGGACCGTCGTGGACTGGGGTAGGAAATGGCTCATAAATTTCAATGCTTCTAAAACGAAGCTGCTATCAACTAACCGCCATAGACAATCACATCTACCTCCCATTAGCATGGAACAGGCTTGCCTCCAAGAGAGTAAAACACTATGCCTCCTTGGCCTTACACTCTCAGCAGACCTCAAATGGAATGACTATATCGAATCCATTGCCAAATCCGCCGCTATGAAAGTCGGTTCTCTGTGCAGGGCCTGGAAGTTTTTCCTGTTTGACTCTATCCTGCACATATATAAATCTACCATCCGCCCGTGTATTGAATACTGCTGCCACATCTGGTCGGGTGCCCCTGCTACTCTCCTCAGGCTTCTTGACAAAATACAACGGAGAATCTGTAACGTGATCAATACTGACTTGGCAGACCGGCTGCAACCACTCTCTCACCAGCGTGATGTGGCTTCCCTGTGCCTCTTCTACAAATACTTTCATGGCTTCTGCTCTGATGAACTTAGATCATTGGTGCCGCCTAGGTACGAATTTACATGAGATACTAGATTAGCAACTAGGTCCCACCCTTTTACAGTAAAACAGATAAGATGTAACTGTAAATTCTACTCCAACAGCTTCTTTTCTCATGCTTCCTGCCTGTGGAATTCCCTTCCACATGTATGCTTTCCTGACAGCTACAATCTCCAGGAGTTTAAATATAAGGTCAATAGACACCTCCTATCACACTAACTTGCACTTATTCTCCCAACACTCTCACATCTACCCAACCCTCATTCTCGGTATCCTTACCCGCCTATCACCCTCTTTCTGACATTTCCTATATCTAACCATCCTTTCTCACCAATTTCCCCTCTATGTAACCCCCTGCACAATAGTGGCAGTGAAATGCCTTGCTCAGGGTGAAACAATTATAAAAAAAAAAAATTCCCATACACAGAGTGTGATGGGTAAATTACAATTTGTATTATATGCATGTGTGTTGTTTGTGTTTTATGTTAATATAGTAGGATCAGTTGGACACCTGCTGTGAGAAAAAGAGTACCATGATTCAATTTATTCCACCAGAAATTTGGAAAGAGCATACTGTACTGGTTGGCATTTGCACCAGAAGCTTCAATATAAACATTTCATAGTGTTTGGGTGTCAATCTGAGGACAGTGAAGAGGATTTGAAAAAAAGTTGGATGAGTCCAATGATGATTATGAAGGTGTTTGTTAGGATCACTAGTGATGACAACATTATGCCTCCATTCATCTTCCCACAGAGCCTCACACTCAACATGGGGGACTACATCAGGAGGTAGTGTTGCCTTTGGTCAACTGGAAGACTCTGTGTTCAGCAACAGGATTCTGCATTATGACACACAAGTGGAAGAGCCCAGTCATTGCTGTCAGACAATTTTTGCAACCACACCAAATTTTACATCTGACCACCTAACTCTCCAGACAGCAACCCCACTTGATTATTATGTATGAGGCACAGATGAGCAAGAGACCAACAAAATTCCTTGTACATCAACAATGAACTGAAGGTAAGGATTATGGCAGCATTTTCCAGCTTAAACACGGAGACCATCCAGAAAAATTGCTAGAGATTCTAAAGTTGTCTGAACCCAAAAGTGATTTTATGGAATAAATATACTCTTTAGTATTTCAAGATATTTTCTGTAATTTTGGTAAATATATCTTTTAAAAAGAGATGTGTGTTTCATCTCTATATTTGTATAATTTAGACAGTTCATCCATTTCACCCTGTATATGTGCATGAAATCTGATTATATATAGACCAAACTTGGATTGAAATCCAACAGAATGATAGGATGAGGAACAAATACAAATATTTAAAATCTATCAGCTTTCAATTTTATTAAGCTTTATCAGAGAATGAAATACGGAGGAGAAAAAGAAAATGTTTAATTTTATTTAATGGTATTTTTAATTTTATACATCACTTTTCATCAGTTAACCAGATCTCAGGGGCATCTGTCTTGTCAAGCCGCATTCTTGTGCATAATTTATGTGTGTATGTGTATCATAATTCTAGTTTGCCTACACAGGATTCAGGTGATAATGTATATTTATTTGTTCATGTGTGTGTGTGTGTGTGTGTGTGTGTGTGTGTGTGCATCTAATTGGCATTTTTATCCATGTTTAATGAAAATGAATCCCTGCAAGTTCATTTGAAGACATTTCATGTGTGGGTAAAAGAATTTAAGTTATATAAGTTCTGGTACAAGGCAGATGTATTCTAGAATCTTTAAGTATGGCTCTGATACAAGTTGATGATGTAATATAGAGTGTCTGATGTATAGATGATAAGGGATTTATTTGAACTCTCTTCAAGTATTTTCTGAATAAATAGTTATGTTCTTTTCTAATTAGAGTGAAATTTATAAAATTGATATGACTGTGTGTACTTTGTGGGATTTCTGTTCATAGATAGATATATATAGATACATAGATCACCCTTTCTCACCTTTATGAAAATATGAAGAAATGAGTTTATTTTACTGACAAAGTCTTGAGACTGGATCAGCCAATATGAAGATCATCAAGAATACAAAAGAGCAGTTAATTTGTTTGATCAAAATGTTGGAATTGTGTATAAATGATAAAAACTTAATTCTACTTGCTTAATTGATTACATAAAAAGTCTGGGCTTCGAAAATGTTATGGAAATAGCAACTTGGGTTGAATATTCCTGACTTTCATTGTTTAAAGATATTTAAGTGCAATAAAGTGTAACCATTGTTAATGCACAAGTTAGAATTTTGGATACATGGTTAAAAACTGTAACAAACATTTTAGGAAATAAATAGATAAAAATAAATTGGCTTTTTTAAGATTGGTGAGTTATTAAGGTGTTAAAAATACCATTTCTTTATTAATTTCTTTTTCTTTAAATGTAAAATGAATTAGATTTTGATTTTTTCTCTGAATCAGTAATTCTGAATGCTCTTGATAATAAAAACTCTGTTCCTTTTAATATTTGATACTTAAAAAAGGAAGTCTAAGACCATATCAATATCAAATAAAAAAAATTGTCTGAAAGAAATAAAAACAGAAAAAAGTATGAATCAAACCCAATTCAAATAAAAACTAAAATAATAAATCATGTCAAATAAACCATATCAAATAAAATGAAAGATCAGACCTAAGTCAGATAAAATGAAAGATCATACTCAAATCAAATAAGAACTAAGATTCTACCTGAATTACATAAAAATAATATTATGCTCATATCAAATAAGATGAAAGAACAATATCCAAATCAAATAAAAAGAACAATTATACATAAATTAATCTAAATAGTGAGTAATTAAAATGTTGTTTCTTCATTATTAAATCTTATTTCTTTAATTTCCTTAGCAATCAATATTTGCAATTAATAATAATAATATCTATTCATTTCACATATAAATCATATAGCGTAAAACAAAAGGTGTGTTTTTCTTCTGGCGGCCATAAGGCAAGCACTTATTTCTCTTGAAAAGCCTAATATTCAATTAAAAACAATAACTCAAATCAATGAAAAGAGAATGAAAGATAATGTTTTGAGAAAATGCATTACACAAAGATTCTTATAAAAGCAGGTTCTATTTTGTTTTGTTCTTTCTTGACAGTTTAGATCTAAAAGATGAAATTGTATACAAAGGAAGAGAAAGAACTGCATTAGGAAAAGTGTCCATGATGTGTGTGCCATGAGAAATAAGACAATCAACTCTGTGTTCATTAAAGAGTACCTTTTAACAATCCAATCAAATAAAACAATTAGGGAAAGGAAAGGCTGATATCATTGCTGCTACTGCTGCTGTTGCTTTTGATTCAGCTTGGCACTGAGGATGATAATTGCTAAAAGGTAGATTGTTCTTTGTACAAGATGTCAGATACAGTTGATGGATGTCAGCCATAGGGCACAGGACTACTGAAGGCTTATTTGTGGTAAATATAAAAAATGTAGCAATATCCTCATAAAAACAGGCACACACAATTAACTAATTCATTAGTTAATATAAGATAATGAAAAAAAAGTAAAAATTTAGTTATCCCTGACTGCCATGATGGATTGCATGCATTTTTTTCCTTTCCTTATGCATCTTAAGGCTATTTTCCATTTACAGATGAGAGAAATTGCTTTTTGTAACCATATAAGATCTTTTTGAAGAAACAAAGATACACACTCTGATTTAACAATCCAATAGCTAAATGCACTCCTATAGTTCAAGAGACACCACAGAAATGCATTTTTCTCATCATGTTACCAAAGAAACTTACTCAAGTCTTAAGATTATTATGTTTCTGACGAAAGATGTTATAATGCTAAGTATATGAATGGCGGATGTTTCGCTGCACTAAGAAATTAACAATTACATTATAAGAAAAATAAATTTATTATTCTGCTGTATTGCAAAATTAAACATTGAATAAATAAAAAAATTGAATTAGAGCTACATTTAGAATTTTACGTTATTTTATAATTTTTAAATTTTAGATTAATTTTAGCAAAAATGTTACTCAAATAAAATCAAAACTTTAATAAAAACAATCTATAAAATGTTGAATAATTTTTTAATTTAATTTTAAAGTCATTTATTGTTGTTGTTAATGTTGTTGTTGTTCTTGATGTGCCACACCCCTTTAAGAGATCGGCAATCATGGACTTTCATTTACTTCTGTACATTGTCGTTCTTAATATTTTTCCTCTTGCTATCTCTCCCAAACCCTGCCTCACCATTCATTTGCTTAAGTCCATCAAATATGTCTCATGCTGATTTCTCATGTCTCTCTTTCCTTCTATCTATCTTGTGAGTATTAGATTCTCCAAACCATCTTTTCTCATTATGTGTCTCAGAAACCTCAGCTGTCTCTTCCTAATGTTAAGTATAACTTTTATTAATGAAAGATTTTGAAAAAAATTCCAGAATAATGACAAGTTTTTGATTCTGGTTAAATTCTAAATTTAATGATAGGAAATGTATTAAAAAATAATCTAATTGTTTTTGTTTTCACTGTGGGAACCTCATCTTTGCTTGGAAGTAAGATAATATTTTTTTATTTAAAATATGCTAATGATTGGTTCTAATTCTTAAGGGTAGATAGAGCATTATATAAGAAAGTTTACTTACACCGCAGATGCTACACTTAAACTGGAACCTTTACCAATACAAGGTCATTTTCCTTTGTACCAAAATATACAATATATCTATCAATCACACATGAGTGTGTACATGAACAAATGTGTACATTCACATATATATGTGAAAACATATACATGCATATCAGTAGGGTAGGTGCACCTACATGAACATGTGTACTGCATATTTATGCAAATTTGGGATTCAGTACATGTTTGTAGAGATTTATCGCCTTGGGTATGGTGTATCTAATAGATACATGAATGAACTGCTTATAAAGGACATTGTATCTGAATGTTTTGCAAAAGGTTTAGAAATGAAATCATACATTTCAATTAGGTTTAATGATGAATCATTGAATAGACACCCTTTGTACCAAAAAGGTCATGACACTCATTCTGTACACACGGATACTTATGTATACATAGCAAAGTGAAGAGTCTTTGCACCTGAATTGTGTAAGGATAATTTTCACACACGGTTTTACATTCTTTCCCAGAAGATTACTGTTTCATTTAGTTATAAATAATTAAAACACAGATAAGCATGTTTGTAATGAATACAAACAAACTGAATGGCACAGAGAAAATACAAATAAATTGAACTTCACAAAATACAAATGGACTGAACTATGCAGAAAATACAAATAAATCAAACTACAATGAAAATTCAAATTGATCTACACAGGAAATGCAAACTTAACTACAAAAATTTTCAAATTGAAAAAAATGAGAAAAAAATGAATTACAGAGAAAATATAGACAAATGAAACTGTGCAAAAATTCAAATGAATTGAACTACAGAGAAAATATAAATAAATTGAACTACAAAGAAAATTAAAATTGAACTACAGAGAAATTATGAACAAATTGAACAAGAGAGAAAAAATGGATTGAGCAAAAGAGAAAATATCATAAAAATTGAACTAGAGAGAAAACACTGACAAACTGAAGTGAACAAAAATACAAATAAATTGAACTACACAGAAAATATTGATTAAACAAAAGGAAAAATACAAAAAGAATGAATTACAGAGAAAATACAAACTGAGCAAAAAGAAAACATGGATTTAACAAGAGAGGAACTACCAACAAATTAAACTACAAAGAAAATAGTGATTGAACAAAAGAGAAAATACAAAAAATTGACCTACAGAGAAAATACAAACTGAACTCCACAAAATATACAAATTAATTAAAGTATACATAAAATGCAAATAAACTGGACGACAAAAAAAATTCAAGATTCAGGATTACTTTCTCATTTATTTCTAAATAATTAACAAGCAGATTAACATGTTTGTAACAAATAAAACAACTGAATGCCACAAAGAAAATACAACAAAATGAACTACAGAGAAAATACAAAAAAATTGAATTTCACAAAAATGCAAATAAATTAAGCTGTGCAGAAAATAGAAATTGAACTGCAAAAAATTCAAAGTGCTCTACACAGGAAATGCAAACAAATTAGACTATTAAGAAAATTAAAATTGAGCTACAGAGAAAATTCAACTAAAATGAACTACAGGGTAATATTGATTGAACAAAAGAAAATATACTGACAAATTGAATTGCACAAAAATAGAAATGAATTGAACTTCAAAGAAAATCAAACCAAATTGAACTACAATGAAAATATTGATTGAATAAGAAAGAAAATACAAAAAATGAACTACAGAAAAAATAAGGGCAAATTGAACTACACAAAAAATACAAATGAATCAAACTCTGCAGAAAAAACAAATTAATTAAACTACAAAGAAAATTCATATTGAACTAAGAGAAAATGCAAAAAATTAAGCAAAAATACAGAAAAATTGAACTGCAAAAAAATACAAATAAATTAAACTATACAGAAAATACAAAGAAACTGAACTTCAAAGAAAATTCAAAATTCAGAATTCTTTTTCTCATTTAGTTCTAAATAATTATCAAACAGAAATATATATATATATATATATATTAAAAAAGGATTAATTCAAAGATGTTGAATAGCCATTTCAATATGAAGATCCCCACGGGGGACGACACATCACCTCAGCAACAGAAAAAACCTTTCAGAAACTGGAGAAAAATTAGTCTACTTTTCCTTTTTAAATAGATTGCAAAGAAATTAAAAAATAAATAATAAAATAAAATAAAATAAAAAAATAAAAATAAAAATAAAGGGAAAGAAAAAGAAAAAGAAAAAGAAAACGAAAAAGAAAACGAAAAAGAAAAAGAAAAAGATAGAATAAAATCAAATAAATAAAAAAAAAAAAAATGACATCGTCTGGGTTCGCAAAAAAAAAGGAAGAATGTAACTAAAAATTAACAGACAGACGCGTTAAATCGACGTAGTTTAGGCAATACGGAAAAAAGTTGGTAAGAGAGATAAAAGAAGGAAGGGAGGGTAAAAGAAAGAAACTAAAGAAAAAAATTTTTTTAAATATTACAGACGCTGGACAAATTCAAAAACCTAATTTCCCCAAAACGTTGAAGTATTAGAAAAAGGCCTTTACTTAAAAAGGCATAATTATTAATAAAAGGGAATAAAAAGATATAGGATTTAAAATAAAATTATTTTTAAAAAAATTAGGTCATTTGAAATTAGACTAAATAAAGACAACACTAGGTAAAAAAAAAAAAAAAATTACAATTATTATATACATACCTATAGAAGTACACACATACATACATATATATACACACACACAATTCTACGAATAAGAATACATATATACACATACACACACATACATTCAATTTATTACACACTATACATATACATATATATAAATATATACACACATATATATTATTACACACTTATATACATATACATGCGCATACACACATATATATGTGTGTACACACCTATATACAAAAAATTCATATACACATAATATACATGTGTACACACACATGCACACACACACACACACACACACACACACACACACACACACATATATACATATATACCTATATACACATACATACACATATTCCATATGCACTCACACACATACATATTAATGAATATTATGAAAAGGAGCATTTACATAGCTAAAAAAATTTTTTTCCAAAATTACATATAGCCCACATACATAAATACATATACATACATATATATAAAAAAGTACATCCACACACAAACATACACATAAAAAAAAAAAAAAAAAAAAAATTAAATTTAAAATTAAAATTAAAAATTTTTTTAAATATTAAAAAAATTATAGAAAAAATTTAGAATTTAAAAATAAAAATTTGAAATTAGAAGTTAAAATCCGCCCTATGGCGGCACTTGTTTATAAATTCCTTTACTTTAAGTTACTTTTGAACTTTAGGAGGGAATTTATAAACAAGTGCCACCATAGGGCGGATTTTAACTTCTAATTTCAAATTTTTATTTTTAAATTCTAAATTTTTTCTATAATTTTTTTAATATTTAAAAAAATTTTTAATTTTAATTTTAAATTTAATTTTTTTTTTTTTTTTTTTTTTTATGTGTATGTTTGTGTGTGGATGTACTTTTTTATATATATGTATGTATATGTATTTATGTATGTGGGCTATATGTAATTTTGGAAAAAATTTTTTTTAGCTATTTAAATGCTCCTTTTCATAATATTCATTAATATGTATGTGTGTGAGTGCATATGGAATATGTGTATGTATGTATAGATATATATGTGTGTGTGTGTGTGTGTGTGTGTGTGTGTGTGTGTACACATACTATATTATGTGTATATGAATTTTTTGTATATAGATGCACATATATGTGTGTATGCGTATGTATATGTATATAAGTGTGTAATAATATATATGTGTGTATATATTTATATATATGTATATGTATAATAGTGTGTAATAAATTGAATGTATGTGTGTGTATGTGTATATATGTATTCTTATTCGTAGAATTGTGTGTGTGTATATATATGTATGTATGTGTGTACTTCTATAGGTATGTATATAATAATTGTAATTTTTTTTTTTTTTTTACCTAGTGTTGTCTTTATTTAGTCTAATTTCAAATGACCTAATTTTTTTAAAAATAATTTTATTTTAAATCCTATATCTTTTTATTCCCTTTTATTAATAATTATGCCTTTTTAAGTAAAGGCCTTTTTCTAATACTTCAACGTTTTGGGGAAATTAGGTTTTTGAATTTGTCCAGCGTCTGTAATATTTAAAAAAAATTTTTTTCTTTAGTTTCTTTCTTTTACCCTCCCTTCCTTCTTTTATCTCTCTTACCAACTTTTTTCCGTATTGCCTAAACTACGTCGATTTAACGCGTCTGTCTGTTAATTTTTAGTTACATTCTTCCTTTTTTTTTGCGAACCCAGACGATGTCATTTTTTTTTTTTTTTTTTATTTATTTGATTTTATTCTATCTTTTTCTTTTTCTTTTTCGTTTTCTTTTTCGTTTTCTTTTTCTTTTTCTTTTTCTTTCCCTTTATTTTTATTTTTATTTTTTTATTTTATTTTATTTTATTATTTATTTTTTAATTTCTTTGCAATCTATTTAAAAAGGAAAAGTAGACTAATTTTTCTCCAGTTTCTGAAAGGTTTTTTCTGTTGCTGAGGTGATGTGTCGTCCCCCGTGGGGATCTTCATATCGAAATGGCTATTCAACATCTTTGAATTAATCCTTTTTTAATATATATATTTGCTCTGTAATATTTTATTACATGGAGCTCTCTTCCTGTATCATTTTTTAATATTAAAATAAATTTTTAATATTAATTAGGATCGGGTTTTTTGGAATTTACCTTCCTGCTTTTTTCCCTTGGATTGAAGTATCTGAATTAAAATATATATATATATATATATATACATATATATATACATATATATATATATATATATATATATATATATATATATATATATATATTTGCATATACATATGTATTAGTATATATTTTTAATGAAAAATGTTTAAAAGAAAAATTGCTGCCCAAATAGATAGATAGATAGATAGATAGATAGATAGATAGATAGATAGATAGATAGATAGATATTGATATAATTGAACCACAGGGAAAATATTGATAGAACAAAAGATGAAATGCTAACAATTTGAATTGAAAAAAAATAAAAATGAATTGAATTACAGAGTAAATACAAATAAACTACAAAGAAAATATTAATTGAACAAAAGAGAAAATACAATAAAGTGAACTGTAGAGAAAATATAGACAAATTGAACTGCACAAAAACACAAATGAATCAAATTATACAGAAAGTACAAATTGAACTGCACAAAAATTTCAATTGATCAACATAGAACAATAAACTTGAACATTTGTGAAATACAAACAAATTGAACTGCACAAAAAATACAAACAAATTGAACTGAAGAGAAAATATAAAAAATGAACTAAACAGAAAAGGAAAAATATAGAACGAATAAAATGATTTGCAGTATTTTCTATACAGGTATGTACGTGTCTGTGTTGTCCTGAAATGTTGAAAGCTTAGAAACAAACATTATAGTTTGTAATTACATTTTACACAGACTGAAAGAATGCAATTAAGAAAAGATTAATTTCTTCTTTCAAGTTAACATTCCAAGGTAGTCAGTGTATAACTTAAACTTGCTCAATGTAACATGTTCTGTGGTAGCAAACAATGCTGTTAAGAGGCTCTGTCACTGATGTGTGGAAAGACCGGAAATACTTTGGAATCTCTATTGAAGAATTTGCCAGATTTCTTCTACAAGAGATACAGCATATTTACTAAAAACTTTTAGTGAGTATATAATGAATAAGAAAATATTACAGCTCTGATTTTATTCTGTGTTAATCAGGAATATACTAGGGTCAGAAAATAGATGTAGAGAGGGAAGGGCTGGTCAGTCTTATCATATGTATCATAAATTAGTCAGTTAAGTGCAGTATATAATACACGCTTGACTGACTGGACAGAAGATTTTTCTACAGTAGTTTGCCATTACTTTCTGCAGTAGACTGGTTGCCAACCAAGGCTATAGAACCCAAACTGTCCTGCTATTCAACCTATAGCTGGAGGGAGAAGAAACAGAGTGATACCTTACCCAAGGTTTTATGCGTATAAGCGAATGCAACAAATCTGAACGCGGATCTCTGGTTTCTCGTTCCAAGCCGATAACCGCTACACAACAATCCAGATCCTAGTATCCTATATCAGTCAGTTAAGTGCCATATGGGATACACGCTTGGGCAATCATGTCTCAAAAGAGACATGACTGACTGGGCAGAAGTTTATCCCGCAGTAGGTTGCCATTGCTTTCTGCGATAGACTGATTGCCAGCCAAGGCCCAATCTGTCCTGTTGTTTAACCCATAACTGAAGGGAAGAGACAGATTATTACCTTTCCTAAGGGTATTTGCGCATAAGTGAATGCAAGGAATTCAACTGGAATTCAAACTCGGCTCCCCGATTTGTCATTCTGAGTCGATATCCACTGCACCACAGTGCACAT
Source organism: Ascarosepion bandense (assembly GCA_037127315.1). Taxonomy (NCBI): domain Eukaryota; kingdom Metazoa; phylum Mollusca; class Cephalopoda; order Sepiida; family Sepiidae; genus Ascarosepion; species Ascarosepion bandense. Next base: position 141,735 of record JBBBDQ010028531.1, read on the forward strand.
CCTAGTATCATATATACTCATGTATAAAATTCTAGTATCGTATATACTCATGTATCATATATACTCATGTATAAAATTAGTGTATGTACTGCTGATAGTATATATGCTTATTTTATTTTTTTATCTATGATGCGACCCCTTAAAATTAGTTTCAAAATTAGGTTTTCAAAAGTCACATGGTATGCGAATTTATACAGTATGTTTATGTCCACTATGTTGTCACTTTCTGTGAAAAATTTATGCAGGTAACACAGTGTTGATAGAAAGCAAACTGCAGAAACCTCTATAGAATGTAATAAAAGAAAGCAAAAAGAAAGGACTAATCATCAATTGTACGAAAACAAAATGTATGGTTGTCAGCAGGAAGAATGAATCAAGAAAGAGTGTAAATATTTTGGAATTGTTCTTACAGAAGATGGAAAATATAACACTGAAATCTGATGACATATTGAAATAATGAAAAATATCTTCCTAAATCTAAGGAAAGTTTTAAGAAATAGGAAAATTTCATTGGTAACAAGGAAAAGTGTATTAAACTGTTATGTAATATCAGCTTTCCTCTCTGGCAGTGAATGTTGGAAAATCTTCTCACAAATGAAGAAAAATCTTGAGCAAAAAAATGTGGTTTTGCAGAAGGATGCTGAAAATACTATGGACTGAACATGGGAGTAACAAGAAGGTTTTAAAGAAAACAGAAATAGGAGTATGGTTTTACTTAGAATCAGAAAGTCACAGTTGAAATTTCTAGGACATAATCAGAAAAAAAAAGGATTTGGAGAATCTGACACTCCTAGGACATATTGAAAATAAGAGGACAGAGAAAAGTAATGAGTAACCAACTTGATGAGCTTATGTCAGTGGAAGGAAGAACAGGGCTTAGGAGAAATAACGAAAAGTTCAAAATCAGATAATGTCAAGAGCGCGAATCAAAAGTGGTAAAAAATCTTATTCCACAATGCACAACTACCTTCTTCACCCATGAAAAGCCAAGAGTCCCTTACCAATCTTCCAAAGTAGTGTTCTTTTATTAGGATAAGAAAGGTTGTGATTGGTCAAGACTGGCAGTGAAATGCACACAGTTACCATATTTCAATGTTTGTCAATCTGATTGAGATTTGGAATTTTTTTATTTTGACAGATAGCACAAATTCTTTTTCAAGATAAGACTTGATTTTCTCTGTCATCATCACATAGTTTTTTAAAACTGTACTGATAAATACTAATCATATTTATAATTGTTAGAATGTATAGCATCCCACAAGTTTGGATCTAAGGACTAATGGCAGCTCTGTAAAAGTATGCTAAAGAACAGCAAACCTTCTATTCCACTTTTAATCAACAAATTTGAGGTTCTCACTGCTACAGTGGACAAGACCAAGTACTTTGCTCACAGATTCTTTACCAACTCCACATTTAATTTGTCTGAAGTTTTCACACTCGACTTCCAATCTAGAAATGAGGCTGAACGGAGTGACGTTTACATTGCCCCCTCATTTGTCCCTAACATAATTTCTAAGTTTGATCCCCAGAAGTGCTAGAAAAAGTCATGGTATCCCAGTCATCACCATGAAGAAATGTGCCCTGAACTCTCCTCTGTTCTCTGAAAACTTACAGCTACTGCCTCCCTGTTTCTTGCTTTCCAGCCTTCTGAAAGTCCTCCTCTGTAGTTTCAGTTTTTAAGAACTCTGGAGAAACCTCAGACCCCACTAATCATTGCTTGATCAGCATCCTACTAAATTTTGGTAAAGTGTTCAAGGTGATTATCAATGCTGAGGTGGTTCAACATTCACAGCTTGTAGCCTATTCTTTGACAAACAGTATACTATCATACAAACATGGATGTCCATCAAGGCTTTTTCCTTCCTATGCTTTTTCTGGTCTTCATCATTGATCTCCCTGATGTAATCAGATTCCAAGTAGGCATCTATGCTGACCATTTACTCTTGTCTCAATAAAAAATCTGCCAAGGCTGACGAAGCAAACCTCACTGCTGATCTTTAAAAGGACCTCTAATCTGTGGTGGACTGGAGTAAGAAATGGCTTGTAAATTCTAATCCTTCCAAAATGAAGTGGCTATTCTTTAACCACCATAGACAATTTCCTACCCCACATCAGCATGGATCAGACTAGTCTCCCTGGAAGCAATACATTGTGCCTCCTCGGCCTAACTCTCACAGCCAACCTCAAATGGAATGTCTACATTGAATCAATAGCTAAATCTATTGCTAGAAAGATTGGGCCACTGTGTTGATCCAAAAAATTTTTTATTTGAATCCATCTTGCACATATACAAATCTATTAACTGCTCGTGCATTGAATACTGCTGTCACATCTAGTTTGGCACCTCTGGTATTCATCTCAGGGTTCTCAAAAAAATCCAAAGAAGAATTTACAATGTAATCGACCCTGACCTGGCAGCTCAACTCCAGCCACTTTCTCACCAATGAGATTTGGCTTCCCTATGTCCCTTCTACAAATATTTTCACGGCTTCTGCTCTGATGAGCTTTACTCCCTGGTGCCCCCTCCGCACAAATTTACTCAAGCTACTAGACTGGCAACTATGTCCCACCTTTTTACAATGAAAAAAATCAACTGTAACCACAACTTCTACTCTATCAGCTTCTTTTCTTCCACTTTCTGCTTGTGTAACTTCCTTCCATAAACTTGCTTCCCTGGTAGCTACAATCTCCAAGGGTTTAAATGCAACGTCTATTGCCATCGCTTATCTCCTTGACTCCCATCCTTTCCCCCGACATCCCCAGTATCTTGTTCTTCTCCCTTTTCACTCTACTCTCACGCAGCTCTCTTCACACCAGTGTTTCCATCCTTCTCTTACCCATTCTATGACACCCACTGTGACCTGTTCCTCAGTCTTTTCCCTCTCCTCTTATGTATCCCCCTGCACATGAGTGGCACTAATGACTTGCTTGGGGTGTAATAATTATGAAAAAAAATGTATTGAGTTGTCTGGAAAGTTCATGCCGAAGTTTAAGGAAAATTAAAACACAAAATAAAATTATGGCAAATTTTTACCATTGAGATTATTTTGTAAGGACTTGAATAAAGGAAAATCCAAAGCAGCAATGTCTGGTGAATATGGTGGATGGAGGTAAGTCATCCGAGCCAAGCTGCTATAATTTTTGCTGGGTCACCAAAGAAACATGAGGTCTGATATTAAACTGATGGAAAACAAAATCTTTCATGTTTGATAATTCTGTGCAGTACATTTTTCTTGAATTGTTGCCTTTAATTCCCCCAGTTGTAAGCAGTAATTTTCAGAACCAAATGACTGGTGATTTGGCAGAAAATCATTGAACAAGATTTCTTCCCAATCCAACCAGATGCACCACATAACTTTCTTAAAATGAAAATCTGCTTTGTGGGTGGCTAAAGTTGGCTTGTGTCACTTACTCTAGGATCTTTTTCACTAAAAATTGTTGAAAAAGATCCACTTCTCAAAAAGTGTATATTTTCATTGCATTTATACAACAAATAACTCATAGAAATGTGATCAAAAAAGATTCTTTTTACTCAGATCTTACAAACATCGAAGTATTTTGAGTACCCAAATTCCCTAAGTGTTCACGGTTGGTTGATTTTGATTTAAATTAATGTTTCTCCAATTTCCACATTGTGTAATGTGTATTTTCAATCAATTCTCAATCAATGTCTTGATTTGGTCATCATCTGTAGTGGGTATCTGCCTGAGCATTCTTCTTCAATAAGGCTACAATCCTCAACTCTAAACTTAACAAACCACTTCCATACAGTTTAGTCAGCTTAAGCATTTTCACCATCCAAAGCACACATTGTTTTTGCTGCCTGTGAGATATAGTTGCCTTTACAGTAATAAAAAAAACAATAAAGTGTCTAAAGTACACCTTATAATCTTTCATTTTTATAGGGAGGCAAAATTGACAAAAATTAAGTAATTTTAAACATTTTTACTCAACAGATAGTTTGAAGGGTGCTCTAATCAGAAATATATGCATATTATATCTGTGGATGTGTGTTGTGGTGCAGTGGATATCAGCTTGAAATGAGAAATTCAGGAGCCAAGTTTGAATTCCAGTTCAAATCCTTGCATTCACTTATGCACAAATACCCTTAGGAAAGGTATTAATCCATCTCTTCCCTCCAGTTAAGGATTAAATAACAGGACAGATTGGGTTCTATAGCCTTGGCTGGCAGCCAGTCTATTGCAGAACGTAATGGCAACCTACTGCGGGATAATCTTCTGCCCAGTCAGTCATGTCTCTTTTGAGACATGATTGCCCAAGCATGTATCACGTATGGCACTTAACTGACTGACTGATATCTGTTGATAAATTTGATGTGTTCTCATGTGTTGGACCATGAATGACTAACAGTTTCCCGTCAACTAAATAACATTTAGGAGTAATTAATATAGAATGGAACGATCTTTAGAATGTTAAATTTTCAATAAGGTAGAGAAGTCCCATAGAGGGTTAGTTTATTTACCCAGCCTCAAAACTATGGCAGGATATGATACAATGTTGTTTTAACATGGAGAACATTATACACATACGTATGCATATGAGCCAAAACAAAAAAAGTTGTTTTACGTATCCCACATGACCACTGACTTGTTAGAAACAATATTATACTGATCCCTTGTCTTTTACTGCAATGAGGAAGGTGCTGTCACAGTGCTGGAATCCCTGGGTCTCAGAAACTTTCACAATCTAAAATAAGAAGAAAAATCTTTTTTTAATCATTTCACCCCAAGTGGCCTACCACCACTGATGCACAGAGGGGCTGTATAAGAGAGGAAAAGTTTATGTAGAAGGAATCAAAGTTTAGGCAGGGGGAGAGTGAAGAGAAAGACGAACTAGCTACAGGGGGTGTCAGAGAAAGGGCAAGGAACACAATGTGGAGTCAAGTGGATAAAGGATGGGAATTGACATTGCAATTAAATTCCTGGAGATTGTAGCCGTCAGGAAAGCAAGTATATGGAAGGAAGTTCCACAGGTGGGAAGTGCGAGAAAAGAAGCTGCTGGAGTAGAATTGTTGGCTACATTTGGTTGATCTAACTGTAAATGGGTCCACTTACATCATATTCACAATAACCACTCCTAAGGATATCCTTATTGGCTATAGTTAACTCCTGTGCAAATTTCTTCTTTGAATATATTCTTAACTGCTTATTCTGCACAATGATAATTAGATAATATACATACATATGCATAAAAATGATTGATTTCAAAATTTTAAAATAATTTCAATCTAAAAGAGACTACTTGTTCCATAACTAAACTGTCACCTGGTTTGAATGTTACAAAAGTAAAATTAGAAATAAAAAAGTTGCTTTCTGTACAAAGGCTCTGAGTATTGCATCTAACTCACAATAACAGATCCCATAAAAAATACAAAATACAATTCAAAAGGAGCCAGTCAAAGACATTGCTGCTAAAACAAAAGCATAACAAGAAAAATACTCAGTTATGTATTCACCCTGACTGCTCAAAAAAGCACTGCTCATGGCACTCAGAATCAGACACAGATAGCAGAGTAGTCAGGCAGACAGCCATAGAAATCACTGGTGGCCTCTGTCTATTGACCTGATATAAACTTCAACATCACTCACTAATGACACCACTACTCTCCAGGTCACTTTTCTGCCTTGATCCTCTCTACAACAGCAACAAAAATATTTCATCTTTTCTTTCATTTTGACCAGTGATAGTTTGTTGTTTCATTTTTTTTCTCAGTTACTATATGTGGTTTATGATATATTTAACCTAGAAATATGAATACATGTCTTTTGAAAATGCATTAGTGAATGAAACAGTGTTAAACGGGAATTGAACTGAGTACACCAAGTTCTCTTTTCATGCTTATAGCCATTACACTATCTATGCCCAGAAGAGACAACTATATATAGTAAAATAAATAACACTGACAATATTGAAAAGTTTCTAATAACATTGTCTGGTTGGCAATGAAAAGAATTATTAAACAAATTTAAAAATTGAAAATCAACTGTGTTTATTGATTTTTTTCCTTTCAGCTGAATATCTGTTTGATTTAAATCAGATGTTAAGTTGCTCTGCTTTTGATTTAGTAACACTGTTGGCTTCAGAAACATCCATGCATCAAGATCAGGATGCCATTTTGAAAATAGCTCATGTGCATTTTACTATAAAATTCATATTCTTAATTTAAATCTTTCTTTTTATGCATGATTCCATTGTTTTGTTTCTATCCAAATAACTCCAGCAAAGCCTCACTGAACTGAACCTTCTCCACACAGCCAGAAACTTTTATCTACTGTATTTTGAGATTTTAAGCCTTTTGTTTCTTTGAATTCAATGGAATTTTCTTGAAAAAGAAGACTTGAATTGATCCATTAAATTCCTAGAAGGACAAGTTTTGGGGGAGATTTTCTTGCACTTGTTTTGTATTATTTCCCCCATTATTACCTTAAATTAAATTGAGAATTAATTCCTGCTAATCACTTGCCTGAAGTAACAATTTACTGCATTATTTCACAGAATTCTTATCTAATAAATCCCAGTTATTCTGTGTATGCCAACCCCTTTTTTTCCAGCTCTTCCATTAGACATAATATCATAGCCAAAACCATGTTGAATATTCATGCTTGTCTCCCTTGGCCATCCATGTTGGCATTGCTTTTATACAGCAGAATTAAAATTTCATGCAGTTGCCAAAGGCATTATCACAGGCTATAAAAATTTGGAAAACCAGCAATTTAATTTTGCAGTATGGAATAGTTGTCTTTTTCTTATCATATATCTACAAACTTATGCCTTAAAAAGAAGTGTAATCTTTTTCCAGATTTTCAGTTTTATATTAATTTTCCATCGTTTTTCTTTCAACTTTGTAAGCCTTCTTTTTTTTTCAGTTTATCATGTTTGTTTCATTTCTTCTTTGATTCTCACTTTTGTTCTAATGATGTTTTTTTTCTTTTCCTTCTTCATCAGATTCCTCCTACAACTACTCTTTCACTAACTTTTGTCTATTTCTTTCTTTTTTTACTCAATCTTTCTCCTCCCTCATTCTTCTCCTTCATTCTTTTTATCTTTCCTTTATGCAGGCATTCTGATTAACTTGACAGCTAAGAATCTTCATGTACTTATTGAATGTAGTCTTAATCTGATTATAGGCTGGCTGTGAATAATTGGATTCTGCCTGCATTAATACTCAAGGAACAAGAAATACCCAGTTTCTTTAATGAAAAAAATAATACATTTTTTTAAATAAAGAACCTTGGCAAATAAAAACCAAAAACAAAGTGATGAAGGAGAAGGAAACTGAGTGAGCACACAAAACCAGAAAGACAATCAAAAATTTTAAGTGGGATTTTAAAGACAAGCTGAAAAAGAGAAAACAATGTGTTGAGAGAGAATGAAAGAGATAGAAAAATGTTTCCAATAAGGAGAAGGCCTTGAAATCAAATGAAAAAAAAGAAAACACACTAAAAGACAAAAGACAATATTCTGAGCTTGGAAAGAGAAGAGAGTTATGAATAAAGAGTAACAAACATTTATTTTCCTTTGAGAAAATTAATTTCAAATTTTGCCATGGAAAAAAACAAAAATTATATATTTTTTATACATATTTTTAGTTTTATTAAATATGTTTTTTTCATTTCATTCATTTTACTGTGCAAGATTGGTTTTTATTGAAGCCAAGGAACAGACAATAATAAAAAAAAATACAGGGTTTCTTTAGATTTTTCTTTGAGGAGAATCTATTAATAAAAATATTTAATGGTTTATGTCACATGACCTGTTTGTTTTAATATATGTTTCTCTGTCTAACACTTACATTTCACAAACTTATGACTTACAAACAATAATAGTTCAAAAGTTCAATCATTAAAAAGATGGATGCTGAAATCAAAGTTATGCTAAAAGCTTTCTTATTCTGATGGAAAGATATTTTTTCAAAAGATTTATCTTTTTATTAAACTTTTACTTAAAACTTAGCAATCCTTTCTTATTTGCTATATAAGCTTTGTGCATTGTGGTATAATAGAATGAGAAATTGGAGAGCTGAGTTCGAATTCTGGTCAAATTCATTTTGTTCACTTACTCATAAATATCTTTGGGGTAAGTTAGTCATGTTGCTTTCCAGTCATGATTGGCCAAGAGTGTATCATGTTCAGCAATTAACTGACTGATATAAACTTTGTGATTATGAATTTTAACAATTTTTTACTTAATTGTTTGAGAAAAGGACCAGTAGATTTAATTAAAAACTCAATGTTTTCCTTTCTTAAAGATAACCTGAAGTAGACAATTTTGCTTACTTGGTAACAAGAGTAGACTCAAATCTGAAAGCATGTTCTGTTCCATCAACAAGGTTTGCTTATTTTTGTAATTTGTATGAAAAAAATATATTTGCTTATTTAGGCTCAGAGAAAATGAAAACAAAAAGGAAACTTATACTAAACATCAGGAAGGGACAGTTGCAATTTCTAGGGCATATAAAGAGGAAAGAAGGCTTGGAAAATCTGTTACTCACATATTGAGAACAAGAGAGTCAGAGAAAAACAACACATAATATACTTGATGAACTTGAGAAAATGAATGGCAGAACAGGATTTACATATTAAGAAAAGATAGAATTTATTTAGAGCTTTAAGGCGGGGGACTTGTGGAGAAGCATAATCACCTATGTCTGAGTGGACATAGCACATAAAGAGTATCCACTATTTTGGAGTTTGTTTTTATTTTGGTTATTTTAAAATATTTTTCCTTTTTTTAGAGGGGGATGTTTGTAATAAAAGGACTTCATAAATAAGAAATTATTAAAAAGATATATAGGATGCAAATCCTATATCATCCAACAGTTAACTAAAACACACAAAGTAAAATTGCACACGCACAAAATCAGATTCAAATGACTAAAAACATTTTGAAAAAACCCAGACCAAGGCAAATTTCACAAGTCAATGTGAAAAGTTAAATTCTGGACCCTGACTGGATAGGAAATCAAAATTGATATATGATGTCAGTCAAATTTTTTTTCAAACCTAAAGAAGAAAATGTCTGCTGGAGCCGGTCACAGGACAAATTCACTACTTAAAAGACATCTCTTAACCGGTCAAAGACAGTCTAACATGGGAGCAGTTAGCTGACAGACCTTTTGGCAATGTAGCTAAAGAAATTTCAAGAAGCCAACATCCTTTTACCTCTTCTTCCAAATTTTTTTTCATTTTTACTTCACACCACCAAAGACAAAAACAACAACAACAACAACATGACACTCTAAGTACAATTTCTTTATTTGTTTCACCTTCTTTCTCACCCTGACAAGAACCTACCAAAAAGGGGAAGGAATGTATGACTTCAAATACTGCTACTATCAGTGTATGCCTGGACACTTAGCTACTTACTACTATCAACCATGAACTCTAAACTTCTGTGGGACATTTTAAATACCTACATTTCTTTTCGAATAATTTTAACTACAAAACTACATGCATTTTCTCTATGAACATTTTTCTTCTCACAAATGTTATAATGTTCAGTTAATGAAATTTTAATTATATTTTTCATGTTACAATTTTGTTATTCTGTTAATATTTTGTCCTTCCACATTTCAACGTCCAACCTTCAACCTTCTGATATTTAAATTGTGGGGACTTTGGTTGTGTTTGGCACAAGGCCAATTTGACAAGCATAGCCGAGGCCCCTACAGATATTTGAAGAGACTTCCATAGGGACTTTAAAGGAAATAATTAAATGGGATTCAGAGGAAATACTTAAAAGAACTTTAAAGAAAATAATTAAAGGGACTTCAGAGGAAATATTAAAGGGACATCTACGGAAATAATTACAAAACTATTCAGAGGAAATAGCTAAAGAGAACATTGGGAAGTTAGAGGATCTTCAGCATGAAGTTCAACATGATATACTATGAAGAATGTTGGCATGGAGAAAATTAACATCCTATGATATATAATTATCATATCCTATGATATCCTATGATATATAATTAAAAAGAAAATAATTAAAAAGTTCCATCAGATAAAATTAGTTCAGAGATTACAGAATGAGACACTAAAGTAAGCCTAGAGAATCTGACAATCACATGATATATTAAAAGAACTACAGAGTAAATAATTTAAAGGGCCTTCAGATGTAATAACTAAAGAGATTTCAGAGGTATACAGAATGAGGAAAGTGGACCCAGAGAATCTGACATTCACATGATATATTAAAAGAACTACAGAGTAAATAATTTAAAGGGCCTTCAGAGGTAATAACTAAAGAGATTTCAGAGATATACAGAATGAGGAAAGTGGACCCAGAGAATCTGACATTCACATGATATATTAAAAGAACTACAGAGTAAATAATTTAAAGGGCCTAATAACTAATAACAGAGGTAATAACTAAAGAGATTTCAGAGGTATACAGAATGAGGAAAGTGGACCCAGAGAATCTGACATTCACATGATATATTAAAAGAACTACAGAGTAAATAATTTAAAGGGCCTTCAGAGGTAATAACTAAAGAGATTTCAGAGGTATACAGAATGAGGAAAGTGGACCCAGAGAATCTGACATTCACATGACATATTAAAAGAACTACAGAGTAAATAATTTAAAGAGCCTTCAGAGGTAATAACTAAAGAGATTTCAGAGGTATACAGAATGAGGAAAGTGGACCCAGAGAATCTGACATTCACATGATATATTAAAAGAACTACAGAGTAAATAATTTAAAGGGCCTTCAGAGGTAATAACTAAAGAGATTTCAGAGGTATACAGAATGAGGAAAGTGGACCCAGAGAATCTGACATTCACATGATATATTTAAGGGACTTCAGATGACATATTTAAAAAGGCCTTCAGAACAAATAAGTAAAGTGACTTCAAAGGGATACACTATAAGAAAAGTGGGGTTAGAGAATCTAAGATTCACATGATATATTAAATGCACTTCAGTGGAAATAATTAAAAAGATTATCAAAGGAAATAATAAAAAGGAATTTGAAGAGATACACTATGAGTAAGAGCTAAAAGAATCTAATATCCACATGATATATTTAAGGGCTTTCAAAGAACATAATTAAAAGTGCCTTTAAAGGAAATAGCTGAAAAAACTTCAGAAGAATACACCATGAGGATAAAAGGCCTAGAGAATCTAACATCAACATGATACATTAAAGTGACTTCAAAGGAAAAATTGAAAGGGTCTTCAGGGACAATAAATAATAAGATTTCAAGGGGATACACAATGAGTAATTTGGGACCAGAGTATCTAACATTCACATGATATATTAAGAGTGTCTTCAGAGGATATGATTAAATATGTCTTTCCAAGAAATAACAACAGTGCCTTCAGAGTGATACACTATGAGAAAAGTAAACTTAGAGAATCTAACATTCACATGTTCTATTAAAGTGAATTCAGGGAAAATAGCTAAAGTGAATACAGATAGGTGCACTATGATATATTCACATATATATTAAAAAGACTTCAAAGGAAATAATTAAATGGGTTTTCAGAGGAAATAAGTAATGGGACATCAGAGGAATACACTATGAGGAATGTGAAACTAAATATTCTACTATTTCTATAATATATTTAGGGACTTCAGAGGAAATAATTAAAAGTGTTTACAGAGGAATATATCATGGGAATTCAGAGGAATACACTATGAGAAAAGTGGGCCTAAAAATATAATATTCTCATCATATTTTAAAGGGGTTCTGATTAAATAATTGAAAGAGTCTTCAGAGGAAATAAAAAATTGAATTTCATATGGATACACTAAGAGGAATGTGGGTCTAGATAATCTAAAATTCACATGATATATTAAAAAGGAATTCAGAGAAAGCTTTCAGAGGAAAATACCTAAAGAAACTTCAGAGGGATACATTTTAAGGAAAGTGGACCCAGAGAATCTAACATTCACATGATATATTAAAAGGAATTCAGAGAGAAAGCTTTCAGAGGAAAATACCTAAAGAAACTTCAGAGGGATACATTTTAAGGAAAGTGGACCCAGAGAATCTAACATTCACATGATATATTAAAAGAAATTCAGAGAGAATAATTTCAGAGGAAAATATCTAAAGAAATTTCAGAGGCATACATTTTGAGGAAAATGGACCCAAAGAATCAAACATTCACATGATATACTAAAGAAACTTCAAAAAAGGAAGTTTTTCTCATCTGAATCCCTCTTGCATGTATATAAATCTACCATCCACCTGTGCATTGAATACTGCTGTCACATTTAGTCAGGTGCCCCTGCTCACACTTCCTGCATGTGGAATGTCCTTCCGTATACTTGTTTTGCAGGTAGCTACAATCTCCAAGAATTTAAATGCAATGTCAGTTGCCATCTCTTATCTTCATTACTCGCATCTTTTTCCTGACAACCTTTGTATCATGTTCTCCTTCATTTTCGCTCTACTCTCATGCAGTCCTCTTCACACCAGTGTTCTCCTCCTTCTCTGACACTCCTGTAACTTGTTCTTCTTTCTCATTACTCACCTTTTATGTAACCCTCTGTGCACCAGTGACAATTCTACCTTGCTTGGGGTAAAATGATTAGAAAAAAATGTTTAACATGAATGATGTACACTGCTGATTATTATATTATTATTACTTTTATTATCATATTATTATTATATTATTATTATTACATTTTTCCTATTTATTATATCATATAAGATAATTACCATATTACTATATACTTGATCAGGTTGATATTATAGTGTTTAGTGATGATCATTGATGAATCCATGACATAGTTTAAAATAAGAATTCTTCCTCACCTGTTTATTTCAGTCAGCCTCACCAGAATAAAAAAACATAATTGGCCCGACCTCAAATTTTAGAGATTTATTCCTTAATATGGGAGTATAATTTTATAATTTAAAATACTTTTTATACTATATCTTTGTCTTATTATATTTGTTTTATTTAATGGTTTGGCCCTAATTAAATATGCATTCTTATGCCTAGATTTTAAAACAGACAATATAATAATTCAAAAGACTTCTCCATAAATGGTCAGGATCAGTTTAATAATGTCAGCATTTAAAGCCCTTAAAACTTTTGTGTCTTGAACTCATCACAGCAATAAAAGTTAATGAATAGGCTATTTATTGTATTTTTAGAGTGTTTAATTTGTTTTGGGGGATATGCATTGTGGTTTATTGGATATCGACAAGAAATTGGGGAGCCACGTTTGAATTCCAGTTGAATTCATTGCATCCACTTGCGTGCAAATACCCTTGGAAAAGGTATTAATCTGTCTCTTCCTTCCAGTTATGGGTTAAATAACAGGACAGATTGGGTTCTATAGCTTTGGTCAGCAACCAGTCTACCACAGAAAGCAATGGCAACCTACTACGAGATAATCTTCTACCCAATCAGTCATGTCTCTTTCGAGACATGATCGCTCAAGCGTGTTTCACGTATGGCACTTAACTGACTGAATTTGTTTTAGTTTCTACCATGTATCTTATTTAACACAAATGCAATGTAAGTATTTTTGTCATTGTCTTTTTTTAATATATTTCTTATGCTTTTTTTGTTTTTAAACTAGTATCATATAACAAATAACCTTTGTTGAATATTTAGGAATATAAATTATTTTAAATTATATTTTTTGAACATACTTCATGATGGAATGTGTTCTATGAAAATGTGGGAGAATGCATTAATGTGTCAAGCTGGCTTTTGACTTTTCTGTAGCAGACAGCAGATTATAAATGATGTTAGTTTTATAGATTTGCTTCACTGAGGAAAGTTTGTCTACATAGAATTTTAATATTTGCTTTCAATAACCTTAACTATAAATGCTGTCAAAAGCTTTATTTATGTATGATTCAGGGTAGAGAAACGTTAGTTTTTTTCACTCTACCCCAAAAAGCAGAAAAATATCAGGGCTGTACTGAACTATATGGTTAGTGCATTTTTAAAATTTTAAATCAAGAAAGTCAATATTAAAAATAACAGGAGAAAGCCATGATCAATATTTCATAACACAAAAGGGATAGCCAAAAAGAGGGAATACACCATAGCAATTATAAAATGAACTGGTAAATTCAGTCTCATGAAACTGAATATTATTCATTATATTCAAGTGCATTGTGGTGCAATGGATATCAGCTTAGAATGAGAAATTGGTGAGCCAAATTCAAATTCCAGTCGAATTTGTTTAATTCACTTATGCACAAATACCCTACAGAAAGGTATTAATCCATCTCTTCTCCCTTCAGCTATGGGTTGAATAGCAAGAGAGATTGAGTTCTGTAACCTTGGTTGGCAACCTGCCTACTGTAGAAAGAAATGGCAACCTACTGCTGGAAAATCTTTTGCCTAGTCAGTTATGGATCGAAAGAGACATGATTGCCAAAGCATGTATCATGTATGTCATTTAACTGACTCATCTTGATATAAAAAGTGAATAGCAGGACAGATTGGGTTCTATAACTTTATTTGGCAACTAGTCTATTGCAAAAAGAAATGTCAACCTATTGTAGAAAAATCTTCTGCCTAACCAATCATGGATTGAAAAGAGATATGATCACCAAAGCATGTACCACTTCTGGCACTGAACTGACTGATTGACAAGATCTTCTCTCTCTAGTTATCAGTTGAATAGTAGGACAGATTGGGTTCTATGGCTTTGGTTGGCAACCAGCCTACTACAGAAAGAAATGGTAATTTACTGCGGGAAAGCTTTGTGCCTAGTCAGCCATGCCTCAAAAGAGACATGATCACCCAAATGTGTATTACATATGGCACTTAACTGACTGACTGAATGAGACAAAGCTGTATACCAAACTTTGGGAAAGTTTAAGGCTATTGCAACTGTACACTTTTTTGTGACATGACAAAATTCCCACTGACAGAACTTAACAAGAAAACCTTTTTTCTTTTCCATCAAAAATACTTTTCACTATACCCACTGACAGAACTCAACAAGAAAACCTTTTTTCTTTTCCATCAAAAATACTTTTCACTATACCCACTGACAGAACTCAACAAGAAAACCTTTTTTCTTTTCCATCAAAAATACTTTTCACTATACCCACTGACAGAACTCAACAAGAAAACCTTTTTTCTTTTCCATCAAAAATACTTTTCACTATCAAATTAACAACAGTATTGATTTATTATTGATACTGAATATTAATGAGACATATATGCCATGTCTTTTAATTACTTCTACAGATCTATAACCTATATGACTTCACTAATTTGTTCCATTTTCCAGCCTTTTTTTCCCATCCTCTTTGTAGTTTCTTCTGAAAATTAGTCACCATTGCTTATTTCTTTGTAATAACATTATCAGCAACAACCATCCAAATATTTTCAATTGGATTGAAATCTGGACTACCTGTGCAATATCATGACCTCAACATTTGGATAAATTTTTTACTATTTTTGTTTTTTGTGACATAATTGTTATCTTGCGTGTACAAATGTTCTCAGAGAAAGAACAATATACTTTTGAATAAAGTCTTTATACACTGGAAGATTTACTTTGCCATGTAACCAAATGAGTTGGTTAACACCAGCAACAGAGACAATTTCTTACATCAATTTACTACTACCTCTGAATTTAACTTATTTTTTCATACAAAATCTTTTCTTATAAAAATCAGTCTCTCACTTTTATACTATCTGATATGCTGTTGCAATTAGATCCAAACAAATTAAACTTACTTTCATTAAACTTACTTTCATTAAACTTACTTTTTAAACTTTTTTACTTGCTGAAAAACCCTCTCTTGCCTAATTTTCATTGGTCCTGACAAGTTTGTTTGCAAAGGTGAGTTTGGCTTTTTGGTTTTTCTTGCTGATAAAGAATTTAACAGCAGGAAGACATGCATGATTTTTATATAAACAATGTAACACTGCCTAACAAGATACTTTTGTACCAAATTATTCAGTTAACTGATATAAGGTACTCACTACTGTATAAAAACAAGCCATGATGGAGAGTCTTTCAACCACCCAATTATAATGAGTGATTTTATGTAGCCCTTTGCTAGAAGACATTATCCCCATAAAGTTTTGATAGTCTTGAAATGATAACTTGACAGCAGAAATTGTTATACCTTGAGTTTTTCATGTGATAATGAGTGCCTGAGTAAATCTTTAAATTTGCAATGGTTTCTCATTGTGATAACTTAAAACACAATGCTGCAGACAAATAAGGAATATTTTTTATATTGTCATACTTTGTCAGAAACAAATTTTTCTGTTTTTTTTTTAAATGACCTATAAATATAAATGACAATGTTTATTCCCTAATTTTAAATGTTAAACTTTTATCTCATAAACAGTTTTGGGTGATACTTAAATATAATTCTTCTTAAATATGTGATCTATCATAATAATTCTTCTTAAATATGTGATCTATCATAAAAAAGATCATTGATCCAATGCCCAAATTTATTTATTGCATTTCTGAATGATGTTCAAACTGTTTAAAACATTAATATTATTATTTAAAATAATAATTTCCATAGTTGTTTCACATGTTTGCAAGCAGTGATATTATTAGTTAAAATAATAATTTTCTTTAATTTTTTTATCATGTTCGAGATAGTGATATTATTAACTGAAATAATAATTTCCTTTATTTTTTATCATGTTTACAGAAAGGGATATTACTGCTGCCATATCTGGTCGGGTGCCCTTGCTATCCACCTAGGAGTCCTTGACAAAATCCAACAGAGAATCTGAAATATGATCGATCCTGACTTGGTAGCTGAGATACAGTCACTTTCTCACCAGTGTAATGTGGCTTTCCTGTGACATTATACAAATATTTTCATGGCTTCTGCTCTGATGTACTTAACTCACTGGTGCCCTCTATGTATGAATTTACTTGAGCCACTATATTAGCAATTAGAAATCAATAAAATGTAAAAGCAACTTCTAGTCTACCAGCTTCTTTTCTTGCACTTCCTGCCTGTGGAATTCCCTTCCATTTACTTGCTTCCCTGACAGCTACAATCTCCAAGAATTTTAATGTAAATAGTCATCTCCTATCTCACTGACTTTCATCCTCTTGCTCTCATCCTCCTTTCTCCATCCACTCCACTCTCATCACATCAGTATTCTCATCCTTCTTTTACCCATTTCCTGACACCCCCTATAACCTGCCCCACTTTCTCATTATTTTCCCCCTATGTAACCCCCCATGCAACAGTGGCAGTAAACTGCCTTGCTTTGGGCGATATGATTATAAAAAAAAAATAGTTCAAATAATAATTCCCTTTAATTTTTTTATCATATGGTTTTATTTGTTTAGTATATTTAAGTTTAATATTATAGAATATTTGACTTTTTTCTATTCTTATTCTATATAATAATATTAATATAAAGAATTCATATTAATGTAAAGAATTTTCTTAACTTGTAAATCACATACTTTAGTGATGCATTATTCAGGTATATCAGACTCAGAATTTAACTAGTTGCCCAGCTGTTTTATTCTGATACACTTACCAACCATCATAAAATGGAACAGATTTTTAAGAATATTTACTGCAATTTTAATCTTGATAGGATTTGCAGAATTGGAAATGTTCTGTTCTTACACATTCATACTTTAAAATTGAATACTATTGCATATTATACTTAAAAACCTAACTCAAATAAAATGCATTTTACAAAACTAAAAATGATTACACATAAAAGACAGATCAAATCCTCACCTGACTGATCTTTATGTTTATTTTGTGTTGCTATTCTGGACTTTGTGAAAGATTTAATTTCTATGATTAATGATAATGGTAATATTATTTGCTTCCTTATAAAGAAAACATTTAATATTCATTGACCGAGCAACTAGTGCAACTTTTTATTGAAATTTATAATAATCTTTCCATAAAAACAATTTGTCAGGAAAAATAAATCTAGTAACAATTATTCTTTCTACTGATGGAGGTTTCTTTCCTAACCTTTTGTTTGAAGTAGTGTCGAATGTCAACATCTTGAGGATGACATTGTTCTCTTTCAAGTTAGCTGTTGTGTTCATTTTAGTTGCTGCTGCTTTTGACAGTGCTCAAATTATTTTCTTTTTTTTATATAGTCAGTCAGTTAAGTGCCATACGTGAAACACGCTTGGGCGATCATGTCTCGAAAGAGACATGACTGGCTGGGCAGAAGATTATCCCGCAGTAGGTTGCCATTGCTTTCTGCGGTAGACTTGTTGCCGACCAAGGCTATAGAACCCAATCTGTCCTGTTATTTAACCCATAACTGGAGGGAAGAGACAGATTAATACCTTTCCCAAGGGTATTTGCACGTAAGTGAATGCAATGAATTCAACTGGAATTCGAACTCGGCTCCCCGATTTCTCGTTCCGAACTGATATCCACTGGACCACAACGCACATCCTTTTATATAGTACAGTTCTTTATTTCTGATCTATAGCACCAGTACACAGGGTTTTTTTAAAAAAAAAGGATGGTTCTTGTTAAGTCATACAGGTTTCATTCACTCAAAGCCATTTTTAATCATTAATTCAAGAAAGCAGTTACATACAGCTGACAGTTTAGATATTTCTGACCAAATTTTGTACCAGGAATTACATCATTTGTCTTTAACAAAATGGAGGTATACATGATTGTTTGGAGTTATATTCTTCAGAGAATAATCAACATTAATCTTTCATTTAATCTTAGAAATCAGAATGTTAGTATATCCAAGCAACAAAAGTCCGCCAAACAAAACATCCTCTTCTATTACAATAATCAAAACTATATATATATATATATATATATATATATATAATCATCCACAGACAGTCCTATTTTGCTGTATCATAGCTCATTAGTATGGTTTGACATCTGATGGCTTTTAGCCAGGATTGAAACCCAACCAATTTGACATCAGTCAGATATTCTACCACTATGCTATCAGCGTATGGTTGAGGACACACACACACACACACACACACACACATACACACACACAAAAAGTAGCCATTTTGTTTCGACTATCTGTGTTTTATCAAGTGATGAGGTTTATTTCAAGTTAGAGAGTTTTAAAAGGTTCAAGACTAGTCAAAACCCCTTAATCAGGGAGGCATTGTTTCACAGACAGAGTAGACTAATCAAAATAAAGTAATTTCTAATTTGAAGAATATGAAAACAGACTCTAAAAATAATTTGTTGGGGTCTTAACATTAATATTTGATTAAAACAGAGATCAGCATTATTAATCAACTGTTAGATTCACTTTATTACGAATTTTAAATTCTAAGTTTAACAAAGCATTAGATTTAGATTATTATAAAGTTATTTAGATATTAAATGAATGAAAACATGGACGTACACATATAGACAAATAGACAAATATATACACACACAAACACACACTGGCACACAGACACATGCACAGATGAATATACACATACATGAACATATATAAACTTCAAATTTTGTTCTTATTGATGTGTCAATATATCTATTAAATTTTAAAGCCAGGTTTGGAAAGCATCTGTAAATGCTACAATATTGGAGACATGTAAGAGAGAATTCATAACATGGTAAGAGTCTTAAATAAATGACATCAAAGCAGTCAGTCAGTTAAGTGCCATATGTGATGGATGATCATGTCTCAAAAGAGACATGACTGACTGAGCAAAAGATTATCCCACAGTAGGTTGCCATTGCTTTCTGTGATAGACTGGTTGCCAGCCAAGGCTATAGAACCCAATTTCTCCTGATATTTAACCCATAACTGGAGGGAAGAGATGAATTAAAACCTTTCCCAAGTGAATGCAAGGAATTCAACTGGAATTTGAAACTCCAGTGTATGAACAAATAAACATAATTACATATATGCTCACATGAATACACTTGCTAAAAACAAAAGCATATGCAACTAAAACTCCACAGATCATTATTACAAATTAAAAAATATAACCACATCCAAACATATATACACGCAAATACATACACATACATAAATATGAGAATATACATATATAAAGGCACACCTATATATATGTATATACATATACATACCAATATATACAAACATACACATACACATTAACAAGTAAAACAATGTAGTTTCATGTATGTGGTTATATTTTTTAAAATTGTATATGAGACCTAATAGAGCTATGGTCAGAGAAATGTAATGTGAGTCTTCTTGTTAAACATGTTGTAGTATATTCAATATAATTATTTATGAATCTGGATTGATCGAGAACACAGTTCTTTAAAAGACATGTAAATTCATAAATAATACTGGGTCTCTGCAGGTGAATTTATGGAGATCTCAATTATATTTATTAAATTGACCTTGTGCCAAACATAAGTGAAGTCCTTATAATTTAAGATTATCAAAATATTGGAAGAATAAAACTGTCTCATTTGTATAAATAAATGAAAATTTATTTATCGAACAGCATAACATCAATTTGCATGTATAAAATTATTAAACTGTGAAAATGTTTTAAGAGAAAAATTATTAAAGAGTTTAAAGAATTAAGAGTTCATTTGATTTAGTGAAATGTGATTTGTGCAGAAAAAGATAATTCTATATTTTCACTGTGTGTATCAACAAAGTAGTAAGATCTTTGTTCCTCTCTTTCTTTTGTGTGGACAGTGAGTAGGTGAAGAGGAAGAAGGAGAGATAAAAAAAACAGCATATGAGAGGTGAGAGAGTGCAAATGTGCAAATCAGTAAATCCTTTTTTTTATTGGTTAAAATATAGATTTCACCCTGGCTCACAAATTTTCAAACAGTGAAGAAAAGAGAGCTATTTTTATTTTGTATTCACTACAAATTATTATTTTTGACAATGAGGTTAGCAGTTTTAAATGTTGTGTGATAAATAATTTTAATATTCTTGTTCATGTTAACTAGAGTTATATATATATATATATATATATACTGATAGAAAATAAAATTACAACACCCTGAAGAATAACATCCTTTTTGAGCTTGGTACAGTGTTTGCAGATGTGCGTTGTGGTGCATTGGATATCGGCTTGGAACAAGGAATTGGGGAGCCGAGTTCAAATTCCAGCTGAATTCATTGCATTCACTTACATACAAATACCCTTGGGAAAGGTATTAATCTGTCTATTCCTTCCAGTTATGGGTTAAATAACAGCACAGACTAGGTTCTATAGCCATGGTCGGCAACCAGTTTAACGCAGAAAGCAATGGCAACCTACTGCAAGATAATCTTCTGCCCAGTCAGTCATGTTTCTTTCGAGACATAATTGCCCAAGCGTGTATCACGTATGGCACTTAACTGACTGACTGACAGTGTTTGCATGCTAATACTGAATCTGATATTCTTATAAAATTTTCTAGATATTTGGCCATCTTATGACATCATAGCACTCATACCAGTGTATCATTACTTTCTGTGTTTAGATGAATGATAATGTTCAGTGTGGTGAAAGTGATCGCTACAAGCACATGTCAGGCCACCAAGATGCATATGTGCATCTTGGTGGCCTGACATGTACTTTTTCTTCAATTAAAGATATTTGAGTAAGGTTGGATTGTGGTCTTTTAAGAGGCTTCAGGGTTATTTTATTTGGGAGAATCACTGTGCATGTTGAATCTGACACTTTGGTGGTGTATGAATATAGGCAACTGTATTCATATGAATATTTCTGTAACCTTGCCAAGTTCAATTAATTATAAATGTAACAGTGCAAATCATATGGCACTTACAGCACATGTGCCCCCAAGTGTAGCAAGACAATCCAATGAGAAGAATTTCCTTGCAACTGGGCAATTGACACATAAGTTTCCAGCAAGATATCTACCTTAGACTCAATGAAAATACACATGTCTTCCAAGGTGTCACAAGACAATATAATCATGTACCTGCTGTATTCTGCAGTGTTCAGTAATAAGAACAGGTTCTACCTTCCCACAACTGATTATTGCTTGTATAAAATAAACCTGGATAGTAACATCTTCCAGAATGTTTTCACCCATTTTGTTGAATGGCATAAGTTAAAGCATGTTCTTGCATTTAATGTTTCTGAAATGAATATTAAACAAATCCATACATGTCTAAAACATTTTTTTCAAACTGTTCAGTTACCATTCTGGCAAGAGGAAGATGATATATTGTTCGAACAGGATGATGACAATCTACTCAGCATGTTAGAGGACATATTTTCCTTGTTAAGTTTTCTCAAATATGAAGGCTGATAGAGGAAAATAAATATACTGTTTAAAATAAACAAAGCCTTTACGCAAGTATGGGTATCTACTAAAAATAATGTTTGGAGAAATAATTATAGTTTTTGAATGTGCAGGCCCACAGACATCTCATATACTTTTTAATAAATTAATTTAATTAGGATGTCTGCTTCAAATACAAAGTATCCAGTATAAAAACATTTGAAGATATATATATATATATATATATATATATATATATATATATGTATATATATATATATATATATATATATATATATATATATACTGTAGAAGTCACTCTCTGGATTTCAAAGAATCACCCATCTCAAGTGCATTTTCCTTACATTTATACAACAGACCACAGTTTGAAATGCAATCAAAAAGAGTCTTTTCACTTAGATCATGTCACACCCAAACATCCTAGCAATTTGAGCATCAAAGCTTTCCCTAGTGGCCAATTCTGGGAGTTTTTTTTATTTTTGTTTTTTTTATTTATCTAGTTATGAGCAAATGCACGGCCACTAAGATGCATATGTGTTTTTTGTTCAATTAAAGCTATTTGAGAAAGGTTGAATTGTGGTCCTTTAAGAGGCTTCAAGGTTATTTTATTTAGGGAAATCACTGTGCATGTTGAGTATATTACTTTGGTCAATTGACTGGTTACTTAGCAGAACCTCATTAAACAAGATTCCTTTCCAATTGAATGAGATGCACAGTATGACTTTCTTATGATGAAAACCTGCTTTTTGTGGGTGGCCACAATTGTTTCATATCACTTATTCCAGAATCTTTTTCGCTGAACATTATTGCAAATGATTAATTTCTCAAAAAGTTTGTATTTTTATAGCATTTATACAGCAAATAGCTAATAGAAATGCAATCCAAAAGATTCTTTTCACTCAGATCAAACATCAAATTATTTTGAGTGCCCAAGCTTTACTAAGTGTTCAGGTTGGTTGATTTTTATACAATTATTATTTTTTGTCAATTACTACATTGTGTGATGTAGGTTATTCTCAATTAATGTCTTAATTTGATTGTCATCTGTAGTCAGTGGGTGTCTGTCTGAGCATTCTTTAACAATAAGGCTTCATTCACTAACTATAACCTTAGCAAATCACATCCAACTAAAAATCATCATGAACTTTCTGGACAACCCTATATATTTATATATATGCAGCATTATTAAGTGTATTTCAGCAGCAAATATTTTTTAAGGCCAAAATTATTAGAAAAAGCAGGCATTTTGTATCAATTAATTTTAATGTTTAACTTTTCCAAATTATGAATAATCTTTTTCAGACAGGGAGGAAATTCTATCAGTTGAAGATCATGAGTTTGTTTTTTCATTATATAAAGCCAAATCAAAAATTACAAAAAGACTTATGATTCTTCAAGCAATACTCATGCAACAAAAACAACAATAAATAAAAACAATTAAAATTTCAGAGCCCTCATTTTCAAATGTACATAAAAAATATACCACATCTCACCTATATGACAATACTCTTTGCCCATGTCACAGCACTCAGCATTCACTAGTTCTAGGACACTCACCAATTGTGTCTACCTATTTTGATGACTTAAGAAAGTCAAAAGCATTGACCATATTTCTTGTACTTTTCTTCTAAAATGAACTTTTGAACATTTTCTAATGAAATTTCTTTCTGATCTGAAAAGGATTATTTGTAATTTGGAAAAGTCAACATTAAAATTAACCAATGCAAAATAATTTTGTTTAGCATCATATTAACCTCTGTAGGCTATCGAATATTTTTGACGCAATTTTATGTCTTCAACTATGGATATTTTGCACACAATTTTATACTTTCAGGGCAAATATATGTTTTTTTAGATAGATATTTTATATATATAGATTTGTATTGCTGATAATTTTTTTAAAATGTATTTTTGGTAATTTTACAACAAATATTTATTTTTATACTTTTTTATTGTCATTTTACTATAAAAATGTAATATTGGTCATTTTATTATAAAATGTATTCTTGATAACTCTGCTGTAAAAAATTTATAGCATATGATCTGCAAGGATTGCTGACTAAGCATTAATTTCCAATTGTTTTTAAAAAATGCGGGAGTGCTTAAAGGTTACAGTAATACTATGTCTAGATTTTCTCATTGATCATTTCCAGATTAGTCAAATGTAGAACAAAGAAATTGATGTGACTGACATATACAATTCTTCATTTCATGACAGTCAGTTTTCTGGTCCATCTTATAAATTTTACAACATAACACTTTCCAATCATTATCAAAATAATAATTTCATTGTAGACGGTGCTTTTTTTTCATAGTTTATAATTCTAGCTACAATATATTGTTCTTTGATATTTGATAAATTAATTTTGAGCTATTGATTTAAAAGATCCCTTATACAGAAAAGAACTTCTTAATTCTTATTGTATTCTGTCAGATTAAAATTATTTTTTCATCAAATTCACTAAAAGCGTATAAATCCTGCAAAGCCATAATCTATTCATTTGCTATGAACAAGATATAAAAAAAATACATTAAGATATTACAAGGTGTCTGTGCTTCCTCAGACAATGATGACTTTAAGATTTCAATGAATCAATTTTACACATGCATATTATTATACGGGCAAAAATTCAGATTAGTGGCACTTAAATCTTTTATGAACTCTGATCATTTTCTAAGTAACAAAGAATTTTCAAGCCTAAACTAAGAAAAAAAGACTAAATAGATTCCATCAAAAACAGCAGTATTCTGCTTATTGGCAGAACTAGACCGACAGTAAGGTCACCATTTTATTATTTTATTTTTCTTTAATTTTTGTCTTACATTAACTAATGAATTAGTTAATTGTGTGTGCCTGTTTTTATGAGGATATTGCTATATTTTTATATTTACCACAAATAAGCCTTCAGTAGTCCTGTGCCCTATGGCTGACATCCATCAACTGTATCTGACATCTTGTACAAAGAACAATCTACCTTTTAGCAATTATCATCCTCAGTGCCAAGCTGAATCAAAAGCAACAGCAGCAGTAGCAGCAATGATATCAGCCTTTCCTTTCCCTAATTGTTTTATTTGATTGGATTGTTAAAAGGTACTCTTTAATGAACACAGAGTTGATTGTCTTATTTCTCATGGCACACACATCATGGACACTTTTCCTAATGCAGTTCTTTCTCTTCCTTTGTATACAATTTCATCTTTTAGATCTAAACTGTCAAGAAAGAACAAAACAAAATAGAACCTGCTTTTATAAGAATCTTTGTGTAATGCATTTTCTCAAAACATTATCTTTCATTCTCTTTTCATTGATTTGAGTTATTGTTTTTAATTGAATATTAGGCTTTTCAAGAGAAATAAGTGCTTGCCTTATGGCCGCCAGAAGAAAAACACACCTTTTGTTTTATGCTATATGATTTATATGTGAAATGAATAGATATTATTATTATTAATTGCAAATATTGATTGCTAAGGAAATTAAAGAAATAAGATTTAATAATGAAGAAACAACATTTTAATTACTCACTATTTAGATTAATTTATGTATAATTGTTCTTTTTATTTGATTTGGATATTGTTCTTTCATCTTATTTGATATGAGCATAATATTATTTTTTATGTAATTCAGTTAGGATCTTAGTTCTTAATTGATTTGAGTATGATCTCTCATTTTATCTGACTTGTGTCTGGTCTTTCATTATATTTGATTTGAGTATAACCTTAATTTTTATTTTATTTTAGTATGATATTTTTATCTAACATGTATATAATTTCAGTTTTCAATTGACATAATTTATTATTCTGGCTTTTATTTGATTTGGGTCTGATCTTTCATTTTATTTAATTTGAGAATGATATTATCTTTCATGTAATTCAGGTATGATCTTAATTCTTATTTGATTTGACTATAATCTTTCATTTTATTTCATTTGTGTATGATGTTTTGTTTTATTTGATTTGAGTATGATCTTAATTTTTATTTGATTCATATATTTTCTTTGCTTTTATTTAATGATATTCATTTTTATCTCATACAGATTTGATGTTACTCTGCCTTTTTTTAATATCAAATATTAAAAAAGAGAGTTTTTATTATCAAGAGCATTCAGAATGGCTGATTCAGAGGAAAAATCAAAATTTGTCAGAAATTATTGAAGAAATGACACTTTTCAATACTCACCAGTTATCAAAAAGATGGCCACTTTATTTTTATCTATTTATTACCTAAATGTTTGTTACAGTTTTTAATCATATATCCAAAATACAAGCACAAAACATGCTGGTAATTAACAATGGAAACCCCTTCTGCAATTCAATATCATTAAACAATGAAAGTAAAGAGTATGCTATTCACCTCTAATTTATTAAAATCTTTAAGGATTTAATTAAGCATTCAAATAAGCAAGTAAAATTAAATTTTATCATTTAAATGCAAATTTCCTAGTTACAGGTAATAAATTTCTAATAAATGTAGAGTCAATATCAGTGTTTTCAATTCTACTTTTTATTTATTTTTTATCCTTCTTTAAATTTTCACTGACACCTTCATCTTTGCCATTAAAAATTCATCTTCCTCAAATTAAAATCAAATCTTTCTTTTGGTTAAAATAATGAACTTGTTATGTGATCATGTAAAAATACTGCCTCAACTGAATATATTCTCATATGTATGTCATGTTAAATGTTGTATTACTGTTGCCACCATATATGTAACTTGCTTTTATTTGTTTATTATTTTTGACTGACTTTTTGTATGACCAGTCATAGAAAGACTCACTAAGTTTATTTTAGGTGTGATAAACTAGCAGGTACTCTTTCAATGAGATAAAAGCGATTTTTAAAGAAACGCTAATATTTTTTTCAGTTCCTTGAAATGTTTCAATCCCAGGAGATCAAATCAAATTTAATTCTTATGTCAAAAAATATAAATAAAATAAAACCTCTAAACTAAACAATGGTACCTTATATAATTTTCAAGATTTTTTTGCCATTCAAGAGTGTTTTTTTTTAATATCAAAATGTCACATAAACTGTTAATATTTAAACATCACAGAAATAATATGTCTAAACTTAGATACCATTTATCTGTAGCTTTTGAAAATACATCCATTTCTTATTAAGGCATTCTACAGGGATCACAGTCAGACCACACTGAATCCCTGGAGACTATGGTTCATTACAAGAAGTATTCCAAGATTAACTACATGCCAAGAGGTGCTGGATTTTATTTGAAGCACTTAGTATTCTCAAATGGTCATAAGCAGTCATTTGATACTTCTGAGAGAATAAAATCATTTATTTCTCACAAGTCTAATGCATTTATCAAATGTTTCCCTTTCCTTTTTAAAATATTAGAATGGTTTTCCATAATTATGAAACTGAGAGATAAAACATGTCAAGGATTAGATTTGAAGTGATTTATTTTCATTATTAAAAAATTATACATAATTTTAATTTCATTTAAAACATTTCAGACATTTTATTGGGGTTATTATAAAAGCAATTATATTGCTTCTAGAATGTTTAACATAATTACATCTCACAGAAATACTATTTATAATAAGGTATTATTTATTTACGATAACCTGTTTGTGGTAGGAAATTGTTCATTAATTGACTGAAACAGGGTTAACAGAATAAACTGATTATTAAATCAGGTTATTTTATACAGGTTGACACATACAAGCTTAAATTTGTTTTTATAATGATCTTGACATAGTTAAGATTTTTAATCATTTCACTCCAAGCAAGGCAATAATGCCACCAAGACGCAAGAGGTTACTGAAAGTCAAAGAGAATGAGAAGACTTTAGGGAAGAGAAAGGAAAATAAAAGAACAAAATTCCAGAAGATATTAAATAGCAATTGAAGTTGCATCTAAACATTTAAGGGTAAATATAAAAATACAGTGAATTAGAGGGTAAATATAAAAATACAAGGAAGTAAAGGCTAAATATAAAAAACAAGGAAGTAGTGGGTAAATACAAAAATACAGTGAAGTAGAGAGTAAATATAAAAATACAAGGAAGTAAAGGATAAATATAAAAAACAAGGAAGTAGTGGGTAAATACAAAAATACAGTGAAGTAGAGGGTAAATATCAAAATACAGTGAAGTAGAGGGTAAATATAAAAATACAAGGAAGTAAAGGCTAAATATAAAAAACAAGGAAGTAGTGGGTAAATACAAAAATACAGTGAAGTAGAGGGTAAATATAAAAATACAAGGAAGTAAAGGATAAATATAAAAAACAAGGAAGTAGTGGGTAAATACAAAAATACAGTGAAGTAGAGGGTAAATATAAAAATACAGTGAAGTAGAGGGTAAATATAAAAATACAGTGAAGTAGAGGGTAAATATAAAAATACAAGGAAGTAAAGGCTAAATATAAAAAACAAGGAAGTAGTGGGTAAATATAAAAATACAGTGAAGTAGAGGGTAAATATAAAAATACAGTGAAGTAGAGGGTAAATATAAAAATACAAGGAAGTAAAGGCTAAATATAAAAAAACAAGGAAGTAGTTGGTAAATACAAAAATACAGTGAAGTGGGTAAATATAAAAATACAGTGAAGTACGGATAAATATAAAAATATTGTAAAGCAGGGACTAAATATAAAAATACAAGGAATTAGAGAGTAAATAAAAAAATACAGTGAAGTAGAGGAGAAATATAAAAATGCAAAAAGTAGAGGGTAAATGAAAAATTCATGGAAGTAAAGGGTAAATATAAAAATACAGTGAAATGGGGGTAAATATAAATGCACAAGGAAGTAAAAGGTAAATTTAAAAAATGCAAGGAAGTAGAGGGTTAATATATCACATGGACACATGGTCCAGTGAATATAGACATTGGTTGGTTTCAGTGACTTGACCCAATAAGTTGTAAGTTCAATACCAGGCTACTGCAATGGTGAACAAATAACTTTGAATGTTAAGTTAAAGGAAGATAACTACATGGCTACAAGAAGTAGCATCACACATGGAATGAGAATGATATACCCCAGTGAATGTAATAAGGTTCAGTTTGAAATTCCTAGCACCTGAAAATGGTTGGAACATACAACAGCTGAAATGTCATCATAAAGGTGAGGACAATAGACCAAAAAATGTAAATAGTGATTTTTGTTTTTTTAAACAATGCATGATTTGCAATTGTCTCATCAGATCAAAACCTTCACATGGATTCTGTGCATGTCACCAAACTCATTTAGAAATATCTAAACTGTCAGCTTTATAAACACCATTCTCAGATTAGTGATTAAAAGTGATTTTGACTGAGTGAAGCACGCAGGCCTCGACAGGAAGCAACCTTTTCTTGAACCTCATGAACTGCTGCTACAAAATTACAAATAAAAACTCTACCAGATAAGCGAAACCACATTTCTTGAAGACTTTGAACAGCAAAAACAACTAAAATGAAATGCACATATAACTCAAGGAGTGAATAATGATATAATCTAAATATTGATGTTTCACACCATCCCAAACAAAAAGCAAGGAAGGAAACCCCCATCAATGCTGGAAAGGACATGAACAGCTAATGAACTTGAGAAACTTAAATTATTTTCATAGAAAGATTTTATAAATTTCAACAGAAAGTAGCACTGACTGCACAGCCAATGAATGGCGATTGTTTCCTCATAAGGAATTGGTTAATATTACTGTTACCATTGGTTTATAGTTTCTCCGGCCTTTCTCAGGTTGTCCCCTGAAATGTTGACCAAAACATAAAAAAATAAGAAGACATTTATTTGTTTGAGTTAACCCAGACATTCATCATTTTATCAGAACAACCATCACAGTCCTGCATTAAGTTCAGGAGGTCATTGTGGAGGCATTTTGTGTCATAACATAGCTGATCAATACAGGTGGTTGCTTGGCCACCAACTTATCTCACGATTTGAGGAGAAATGTTTTGTTTTCAAAACATTAAAATTAGCGAGTCATTTTTTTAACCCAGTCACAATTTGAACAACATAAGGTATGCAGATGATACAGTGCTGATAGCAGACACAGAAAGAAAACTACAAGACCTCCTACAGAAGGTAGCTGAAGAGAGTGGCAAGAAAGGATTACAAATAAACTGCAAGAAAACCGAATGCATGATCATTAGTAAAAATAGCAGCCCAAAATGTTAAATACAGGTGGGGAAAACTAAAATCAAGCAAGTACGAAAATTTGAATAGCTGGTAAGTGTTCTAACAGAAGACAGAAAGTGTGACACTGAGATCCGAAGGTGAATTGGCATGGCAAAGGATGCATTCCAGAAGCCGAGTAGAGTTTTAAGAGACAGGATGAATTTCACTAGAAACAAAGAAGTGAGTACTGGATTGCTATGTGATGTCAGGTCTTCAATATAGCAGTGAATGCTGAACAATATCATTGAAGATGAAGGAAAAACTAGAAGCAACTGGTTCTACAGAAGGATGCTGCAGATATCATGGATCAAGCAGGTGAGCAATTATGAGCTTTTGGAAAGGATGGAAATGAAAAGGAAATTAATACTGAGCATCAGGAAGAGACAGCTAAAGTTCCTGGGACATACAATGAGGAAGGAGGGCTTGGAAAACCTGATACTAACAGGCCACAGAGAGGGAAAGAGAGACAGGGTAAAATGGCATGTAATGTACTTGACTGGTCTGAGCAGGTAGATGGTAGAACAGGGGTTGCATGGTGTAACAGGAGAAAGTTTGCTAAGAGCCACCAGGGATAGGGAGACATGGAAGGCCATGATCGCCTACATCCTGAAGGGACAAGGCACATAGAAGAAGAAAAAGAATAAGATACTGAAGGCCATTTTAAGAATAGCTACAAATTCAACTTCATCAAATATATCAGACTTACCAATATTCATATTTTATTTGATCAAGTTAGCTTTGACATTCATGAGTCTGTCTCATCAACTGCTATGATCCTGCATCAAGTTCAGAAGGTATTCAACATCATTGTAGTTAGTTAAGTGAACAACTTTTCTTGCTCCCTGGATAGGTGTCCAGAGTAGTAGATCACTCATGAGTTCTTATTAGCTTTCTAGCAGCATCCTTCAAAGCACATTCTGCATTCACATAAGGTAGTAGAAGTATCAGGGAAGAATCCATAGAGCTGTGATTAAGTTGAATATTGTCTCAGTTGATAATAATTATAGCTCTCAACATCTGAGTGTATGTTTTATCAAGCTTAGATTCCAGGGTTTTAGATAATGTCCAGGCAGTGGCACAATACATTGACACCACCTCTACAGTGGTTTGAAAGAATCTCTGTTTGAGTGTTTGTAGTAGATCCGATTTCCAGGTGACATCCATTATATTCAAGACAAATTTTCACATCAGTTTCGGTAAAATTTATCTCATTTCCTTGGTGTATACAAGATTTGGCAGTTTTTACTGATTCATCTGAGAATTTGTATTGAACTTTGCTGGTTGAAACCTATGAATTTAATTTTAGAGGTATTGATACAAAATCCAACATCATTGATAGCATTTTCTAGATAGGAAATTAGTAAGTAAATCAATAAATCTATAGCATAATCTTGACAAAAATAATTCTAATTCACAACAAATACTTCTTTTTCAACATATTATCCTTTCTTGTCAATTCACTTAATTCATTGTTCACTCTTAAATCATATAGATGAAATATTATACAGTGAAAATTTCAAATCAAAATTTAACTTAATGGCAAGATATTCATCCACCCTCATGCGATCATTAAATCACCACATCTAAAATATTCAAACAAGAGGAGATAACCATATTATTTAATTTTATTTTCCTCCTTATGCAATAATTTATTGTACATGTTAGTAAATTTGAACACCATTTTTATGCTTTGGTCATGATCAAAATATTATGTCCACTAGCATGTGATTTTTTTTATAACTATATGGTCATGCATGGTTGTTAGCAAAAAGAACAGCTCAATATGCAAATTACAAATTCGAGATACCAAAATCAAACAAGCAAAAGAATTCAAATATCTGGGAAGTGTTTTAACAGAAGACAAA
Organism: Ascarosepion bandense; assembly: GCA_037127315.1. Taxonomy (NCBI): domain Eukaryota; kingdom Metazoa; phylum Mollusca; class Cephalopoda; order Sepiida; family Sepiidae; genus Ascarosepion; species Ascarosepion bandense. The sequence continues at coordinate 173,905 of JBBBDQ010028531.1, forward strand.
AAGTGTAACACTGAAATCCAGAAAAGAATACTGAACTGATGCATTATATCAGTTTTCCTATATGACAGTGAAGGTTGGATAATCTCTTCAAAGCTGAAGAAGAGACATAAAATACAGAAATGTGGTTCTACAGAAGGTTGCTGAGAATGCTATGGACTAAACAAGCAACAACAAAACTTGAGAGAAAATGGAAACAAAAAGGACACTTATACTTAACATTAGAAAGAGATAGTTAAAAGTTTTAAGGCACATAAAGAGTTTGGAAAATTTAATACTCACAAGAGAGAGGGAAAAAACAATGCAAGACCTACATAGCAAACTTGAGTAAATGAATGGTGGAACAAGGCTCAGGAGAGCTAAAAAAGGCAGGAAATTGTGGAGAGACATGATCACCAACATCCTGAATGGACACAGAACATAGAAAAGGCAGAATACAGCATCTTACTAGCATTTAAGAATATGCATCTATCTGTTCATATTAGGTTAAATTTATACTCTATTTTTGCAATGGCAAATGTAATTTTGATGGATTATTTACAAACTGGATTCATTGCCTTAAGTGAGAGTGAATTCTTTTCTTTAGCAAGTTTAATATAGAAATAAAAATAATTTGTAGCATCTGTACATTACTTAGCAAATCTGAAGTGATAAACTTATAAAAAAAGATCCTTTTTAATCTGAATATTTATTAGTTATCAGGGCTACTATCTCATAAAATTATAAAAGGGTTGATGTAATTTTTATATAGCAACAGTGTCTTTAACTGGTACAAAGTAATAAATTTCTATGCTGGCTCAAGGGCTGGATTATGAAAGTAAGTCATTACAGGCAGTATTTTGAATATAGCCTAAATTAGCCTATTTTAGAAAACACAACTCTCTATGACAAGTGTTAGATTATAAAAGTAAGTCATTAGAGTCAGTGTTTTGAATATAGCCTAAATTAGCCTATTTTAGAAAACACAACTCTCTATGACAAGTGTTAGATTATAAAAGTAAGTCATTAGAGTCAGTGTTTTGAACATAGCCTAAATTAACCCATTTTAGAAGGCTACTATCATTGAAAAGACTTACATTGTGGAAGTAAGTCATTCTCTACAGTGTTTTGAACATAGCCCAAATTAACCCATTTTAAAAGGCTACTATCTTAAAAGAGAGTTGAATTATGAAAGTAAGTCATTACAGGCTATGTTTAAAACAGCCTAAATTAATCCATTTTTTTAAATCTGTTGAATTCTTCCATATTAAAAATGAACATGTCAGTAAAATGGGAATTTCTATAAAACAATTTATTCAAAAATTACAAATTTCAGTATAAGAGGCAGTTACATATTTCTACTTCAGAATTGTACTGATTATGCTGAATTAATTTTAGTCATTAGCAAAAATTAATTTGAAATACCTTACTAAAACTGATTCAGTGGGAGGGGAGGTCCTCAACAAGTAATATACTATGTGTATCTAGGCAAGATACCTTGAGAAACCCATCCCTCTTCGTGCTGCTTTTGAATTTAGAGTTTTCCTTCTGTCATAGTGATTGACACCAATGTTAGAGATTCCAGTCTACCATACTATTTAACCTTCAACTTAGGAAGAAGATTTACATTTGTCTCCTTCCCAAGGGCATTTGTATGAAAGTGAATGCAACAGACTAGCCCAGAATTTGAACTCAGCTTATTGGGACAATTTTCTGTGAATGTGTCTGTTACACTACCATCACATCTGCAGTATCATAGCAAAAAGATTAAAAAATGGACAAATTAGGAATAATAATAGAATAAAATCCTCATTATGACTGACACCTGGAATTGCATATTTGTCTTTAGAATTTCTCAGAGGAGGAGAAATATTTTTTTGAATTTTCTCAAAGGAGGAGAAATATTTTCTCAGATCATTTAACAAACTAATATTGTGAAAATAATAATAACAGAATTCCATTGCTTTTCTTAGAATTTTTCTAATCTGATTAGAGAATTATTCAAAGTCAGAATAAGTAAAAGGATGCTATAAAAATACAATAAAAGAAAAGTGACAGAATCAACTTGAAGAAATTGTCTGAGCACAATGTCAGGAATGGTTTAACTCTTGATATGAGATAAAAGTTAAAAATTGTTAAATGATATAAAATAAGATAATAATATTTTCTCATCTATAACACTTCTTTTCCTTCTACGTACTGTTCTTTCATGATTTTGGCAGTCATGGCTCACCACATTTTCATGTTCATTGTAGCTCTTAAAAACTTTTTGCCATCCCTCTCAAACTCCACACTGTCATTCATTCACTCAAGCTCTTCAGGTAGGTTATGCATTGCTTTATTTTGCCTCTTCTACTTTTAATCTCTCATGTGAGTATGAATTTTTCCAAGCCTTCTTTCTTCATAGGCCAAAAATTTCAACTGCCACTTCCCGATGTTAAGTATAAGAGTTCTTTTGTTCTTTAAGTATAAGAGTTATTTAAGTATAAGAATAAGTATAAGAATAAGTATGAGTATAAGAATAAATATAAGTATAAGAATAAGTATAAGCATAAGTATAAGTGTAAGTATAAGAATAAGTATATTATACTTATTCTTATTCTTATACTTAGACATATAATTATACTTATTCTTATACTTACACTTATACTTATACTTACACTTATCCTTATACTTATACTTATACTTATTCTTATACTTATACTTATTCTTATACTTATACTTATTCTTATTCTTATACTTATACTTATTCTTATACTTGTACTTATTCTTATACTTATACATATACTTATTCTTATTCTTATACTTACACTTAGTCTTATACTTATACTTATTCTTATTCTTATACTTATACTTATTCTTATACTTATACTTATTCTTATTCTTATACTTATACTTATTCTTATACTTGTACTTATTCTTATACTTATACATATACTTATTCTTATTCTTATACTTACACTTAGTCTTATACTTATACTTATTCTTATTCTTATACTTATACTTATTCTTATTCTTATACTTATACTTATTCTTATTCTTATACTTATACTTATTCTTATACTTATACTTATTCTTATTCTTATACTTATACTTATTCTTATACTTGTACTTATTCTTATACTTATACATATACTTATTCTTATTCTTATACTTACACTTAGTCTTATACTTATACTTATTCTTATTCTTATACTTATACTTATTCTTATTCTTATACTTATACTTATTCTTATACTTGTACTTATTCTTATACTTATACATATACTTATTCTTATTCTTATACTTACACTTAGTCTTATACTTATACTTATTCTTATTCTTATACTTATACTTATTCTTATTCTTATACTTATACTTATTCTTATACTTGTACTTATTCTTATACTTATACATATACTTATTCTTATTCTTATACTTACACTTAGTCTTATACTTATACTTATTCTTATTCTTATACTTATACTTATTCTTATTCTTATACTTATACTTATTCTTATACTTGTACTTATACTTACACTTAGTCTTATACTTATACTTATTCTTATTCTTATACTTATACTTATTCTTATTCTTATACTTATACTTATTCTTATTCTTATACTTATACTTATTCTTATACTTATACTTATTCTTATTCTTATACTTATACTTATTCTTATACTTGTACTTATTCTTATACTTATACATATACTTATTCTTATTCTTATACTTACACTTAGTCTTATACTTATACTTATTCTTATTCTTATACTTATACTTATTCTTATTCTTATACTTATACTTATTCTTATACTTGTACTTATTCTTATACTTATACATATACTTATTCTTATTCTTATACTTACACTTAGTCTTATACTTATACTTATTCTTATTCTTATACTTATACTTATTCTTATTCTTATACTTATACTTATTCTTATTCTTATACTTATACTTATTCTTATACTTATACTTATTCTTATTCTTATACTTATACTTATTCTTATACTTGTACTTATTCTTATACTTATACATATACTTATTCTTATTCTTATACTTACACTTAGTCTTATACTTATACTTATTCTTATTCTTATACTTATACTTATTCTTATTCTTATACTTATACTTATTCTTATTCTTATACTTATACTTATTCTTATACTTATACTTATACTTATTCTTATTCTTATACTTATACTTATTCTTATACTTGTACTTATTCTTATACTTATACATATACTTATTCTTATTCTTATACTTACACTTAGTCTTATACTTATACTTATTCTTATTCTTATACTTATACTTATTCTTATTCTTATACTTATACTTATTCTTATACTTGTACTTATTCTTATACTTATACATATACTTATTCTTATTCTTATACTTACACTTAGTCTTATACTTATACTTATTCTTATTCTTATACTTATACTTATTCTTATTCTTATACTTATACTTATTCTTATTCTTATACTTATACTTATTCTTATACTTATACTTATACTTACACTTATTCTTATACTTACACTTATACTTATACTTATTCTTATACTTATACTTATACTTATTCTTATACTTATTCTTATACTTATACTCATTCTTATACTTATGCTTATATTTATACTTATTCTCATACTTATACTTATACATTTATTTATTCTTATACATATTCTTATACTTATATGTATAAATATAAGAATAAGTATAAGTATAAATATCAGAATTAATTATAAGTATAAGTATAAGAGTAAGTATAAGAATAAGTATAAGTTCTTTATGTATAATAGTTCATTGCCTCTAGAACTTCATTGATCAGTCCATGGCATATTTCTGTAGAACGACATTTCTATTGCTTCAACTCTCTACCATATAAGGAAAATTGATATAACATAACAGTTCATTACACTAGTTTCTAATGAAATTTTTTTCTCTTTCTTAATATTTTGCTCGGGATGTGCCTTCTGGTATATTGGATATTGGCTCAGAATGAGAAATCGGGGAGCTGAGTTTGAATTCCAGCTGAATTCATTACATTCACTCATGTACAAATACCCTTGGGAAAGGTATTAATCCGTCTATTCCTTCCAGTTATGGGTTAAATAACAGGACGGATTGGGTTCTATAGCCTTGGTAGGCAACCAGTCTACCACAGAAAGCAATGGCAACCTACTGCGGGATAATATTCTCCCCAGTCAGTCCTGTCTCTTTTGAGACATGATCGCCCAAGCGTGTATCACGTATGGCACTTAACTGACTTACTGAATATTTTGCTCAGCTTTTGTAAGGCATCTTTTGATATCCCAGTGCTCCTTCAGATTTCCATATCATACTTTCTATCCTCTGTTAATAGACTTCCTATATATCTAAATTGTTGCACCTGTTTGATTTTGCTATCTCCAGTTTGCAATTTGCATGTTGGGCTGTTCCTATTGCTAACAACCATGCATTCAGTCTTATTGCAACAGACATGTAGTCCTTTCGTCTTGCTTTCCTTCACTACCTTCTGTAGGAGTTCTTCTAGTTTTCTTTCTTATATTGTTAAGATTATGGCCACTAATAGTGAATTTTTGTAGGACTTCTAATTAATGAAAATACAGAGAATACCTTAATAGATAATAAGTTCTCAAACCTCTGTTAATAAATAATACATTCAATAGATAAATAAGAATAATTTTTAATTTTTCTACATACAACATGGGAAAGCACATGCAATATGCTGCTCTTGTCAGCTGTCAACCAGTAGCAGTAACAGAGTTTTGGTGGCTAAGGCAGTACTTAGACCCCTGGCACCACCAGCAGTTTTTTTCCACAGAACAGGGTAGTGTTTTTTGTGGATAAGTGCCTGTCTCCTGTGATTTTCTTACAACTACATGTTAGATTTTCAACATTGTGTTAAAAGTGTTTGCATTTGATCATTAATCAATACACAATACGCTTGTATTGACCATTATTAATGATGTAGAATGGAAGGTAAACAGGTGTTTTTCACATAATATAGCAACAAAAAACAGCTGCAATTAGCATGTTTATTGCCGTGGGTAACAGAAATAGCTGACATGCATTCAGCAGTGTTCCACTGCTGCGAATGCAAATGAGTTTGCCTTGCAAGAGACAGTTCCTTATTCTGCTGGTGAACTTTCTAGAATGCTAAGTGTGCTCATGGTATGAATTATGTTTACTTGTGTTCTGAATTTGCAACTGTTGAGTGTTTTGTTATCACTGAAGTTTCAATCATGGCAGTCTGAAGTTCATATTTGCAGTGGGTCAGACAAACTCATAAAAACAAATAAGATCATCATCATGTATGCAGCCCAGTGGGTAATGACTTACTTTCCACGTTTTACTCCCTTTCTTACAAACAGAACATTTACTTTATTATTACTTCCATGGCAAATATTCTGACAAGCTCAATTTTTTAGTGCTCACAGCACAGGCCTTTTCATCCAATACCACAAGTTGCTACGCAACCAAAACATTAACCTGAAAACTAGAGATATGTTCTTATATGGTCTCATTAGATTGAGGCTTTCATACAGATGTCATATATCTCATCAAACTTGTTGAGAAAAATCTAAACTGTCAGCTGCATAAGATTACTTTCTCAGATCAATGGTTAAAAATGGTTTTGAGTGAATGAACCCTGTAGGACTTTAAGAAGACCAATTTTTCTTTGACCCTCATGAACGGCACCACGGAATTAAAAAGAATTGTACCAAATAACAGAAAACCACAGTACAATACAGGATATGGAATTAGTAAATACTAAACACTTCAGATACTTTAGCATATGGATCATTTATAACAAATTATGTATATGAGAAAAAGAACTTGAACATAAAATAGATTGTGCCAGAGATAGTTTCACACAACACCACAAATTGCTACAAAACCAAAACATCAACCTGAAGACTCAAACCATTTTATTAAATAGCCTCATCAAATTGAAACTTTCATATCAATGCCATGCATAGCACCAATCACATCCAGAAATATCTAAACTGTCAAATGTATACAACTGCTTTCTAAGATCAACAGTGAAAAAAGACTTTGAGTGAGTAAAGCCTAAGATTCTTTGCAAAGGACATCCTTCTTTGAATACTGTGTACTTGCTTGAGGGGGAAAATCATTAAAAAAAGAAGAGAAAACTATAAAAGAACAGGAAATAGAAGATAGAAGATAATGACTAATATTCCATTTCAATTTTTTAAGATCAAAATTGTCTGGAAAGCAAGAAGACAGAAGAGAGTTCCACAAGTGAGCAGTGCATGAGAAGAAACTGTTAACATAGACTTATGGTTATATGTAGCCATTTCAGCTGAAAGATGATGAGACCTTGCTGCCAATCTAATACAGTGTGTAAATTCATAACCTATAGATACCAAAAAGGAAACCAATAATTATTTAGTAAAACACAAAGATGTTTCTCTTGGAGAAAAGGGAGGATGAGGAAGGCTGGTTTTATTTTCTCTTATAATTAAACTTAGCAAACCACAGTTACTAACCCAAACATACCAAGATATTCTTTACACACCCTTACCATTCTTACTACATCCATCATAATGCCTCATAATCTCTATGAAAAAAAAGAAAAGCTCATCAGAACTATTACTATGAAAATATTAATAGAAAAGGCACAGAGAAGCTATGTTATTGCAGTGAGAAAGCGACTGAAAACGAGATACCAGGTCAGGAATGATAACATTGCAAATGTTGCTTTAGAATTTGTCAAGAATCTCTAATTATAATGCAGAAGTGCCATAAAAAATGTAGCAGTGATATTCAGTATACAAATAGATGGTAGGCTTATAAATGTGGAAGATAGATTTTGGCAATTTATAGAAATTAGCATCATCTCTATTGTCATGGAATTTGTTAAACCTCATTGGAAACTGACAATAAATGTTTGATGAACCATATTTCCAGGCTGTTCAACACAACGTAAATTTTAATGACAATTAAGGCTTAATTATGAATTTCATGACAGACATTCTTCTTCTATACACCATGTCTTTTTATGACTCTCCACAATTTCCTTTCCTTTGTAACTCTTAATAAATTTTGTCAATTTATCATCTCTCCTAAACCTTGTTCCACCATCCATTTACTCAAGGTCGCTAGGAAGATTATGCATTGTTTTCTTCTATCCTTTGAATCTCTCATGTGAGTATGAAATTTTCTAAGTCTTCTGTTTTCATTATGTGCCTTAGAAATTTCAACTATCTCTTTCTGATGTTAAGAATAAGTCACCTTTGTGTTTTCATTTTCTCTAAAACATTATTTGTTTCTCATTCGTTTAGTCCATGGAATTCTCATCATCTTCAGCATAAAGATGCTGTAGAAGGATGCTGAGTATTCAAGCCAATAAATGGGTTAAAATAATTTTTCTGGCAAGTGTATTTTGTTCTTGAAAAATCTGATACCAAAATGGTACGAATGTAAAAATATAATACAACTTTGTTGCACATTATATATGAAAGTCTGATTTAATCAATATTTTCTCAGAATTTATTGAGTTTATCATAAAGACATGAAACAAGTTTTAATTGACTGAAGCAAGGTGATTGCATTGTACAGAGTGAATTGACAGCCAAAGTACAGATGAATCATATAATGAAAGAAAAAGGTTGAACAGGTCCTTAATTTTAAAAGCCTAAGAACAATGCAATGACTGCAAACATCAGACAATGAAGTATTTATAATGCCTGCTTATTTAGAATATACATCATAATAAAAGAACACAAAAGCCTTTTAGACTTGTTTGTTTCATTGGCACTGGAAATTTCTATTGATCATGTTATGATTCTTTGTTAGTATACAGAGTAGCAAATCATTTTTCTTTTACAATTTGGCATAATTACAACAACAGATCTATATCACAACCACAGGCACTGTGCAGGCATGAAGTTATTAAATTTTTGGCCCTTTCAATCAAATTACATGCTAGCTAGAGTGGCTTAGCTCCTTTCATTTCTGATCAAGCAATACCGTCACTGATTTCTTTTACACCATTTGAAGATCACTGAACCCTGAAAGAAAGAATTAACTCAAAAGACTTTTAGCATCTAAATAAAATTCACTGGAACATACTTTCTAAAATAGAATTTATTTTTAAAGGAGTTAAATTCTGAAATTTCTTTATTTGAAGTCTTGCTGCACTTGTTAAAACTTTTAAAATGATTTTTAATTATATTATTGAACAATTTCTGACGACTACAAGTGAAAGAGAAATAACATTCTTTTCTTTATTGAGTTTATATGGTAAAATTACTTCCTGTATTATTGTTCATAATAAAAGAATAATTTTAAGTACGTCTACCTCAAAGTTTCTTAAAAAAAACAAAAAAGAAAGAGAGAGAAAGAGTGAGGCTAATATAACTATATACAATTTGCTTAGTTTTACTAATATTGCAGTATGATCCACCATCCTCTGCACCTAGTATGACCAACTGAACTTAGACATGACTGAATGACCTCAGATGTGGCCAAGCAGGTTCCCCTTCTGGTTTGACTAACTGACCTGCAAAGAGGAATGAGTGCCCGGAAATGACCTAAGACATGGCCAGATGACCTTCAGCTATGATCAATAATAAATCACCAGTTCAGGGCATAATTATTTCATGGACATGTTTACAAATGCTTGCACACATGCATGCACGCACACACACACACACACACACACACACACACACACACACATAACATCAAATTTTATTATGCAAGATTCATATTTTCACAATAAAATTGATATTAACCAATATAGAAAATATAACAATGTAACTGTTTAACTTCATCCTTATTAAATATATTGATAATAAAATGTTTATCTTGGTATCAAGTATTATTATTCAAACAAAAAAATTCAAAAAAGCCATATATTTCATTCACAAAATATCTTATATATCTTTTCTTTCATTTTTTTTTTAATCAATTTTACCCCAAGTAAGGCAGTAAGTATACTAAGACACAAAAAGTTACTGGGTGGGGCTGAAAGAACTAGAAACAGAAACATCGCTCATGATCAGGAAGAGAAAAGAGTAATCTGAAGGACAGTAGATAGTGATTGATATTGCATTTAAATTTTTGCATATTAAAGTTAGCTGGAAAATAGAGAGCCAGAAGGGAGTTCCACAAGTGAGAAAAGAAACTAGTTCTACCTGACCTTCATTATTAGGACCTACCATGCTACTTACTTAGTAGCAAACCACCAAGACTCCCTGTATATTCCATTAGCAAGAAGCAAGTTCCACTCAAACAGCTTCTTCTTACAAACCACGGCCTTATGGAACAAGAGGATACTTCCTTGATCATTACATTCTTGACATGTTCAAGTCTAGAGTCAACCATTATTTTCCCCTCCTATCTGTATAAACAACCCTTTAAAGTAGCCCTACTACCTTGAGTGGCCCTTGTACAGAAAAACCTAAAAAGTAACTTTGTTGAAAAAAAGAACAAAAAAAAACTTAAAACTACTGTTGAGAAATCAGTTTTCATGTACTACTTCAGTCAACTTATACATTTTTCTTTGTGATGTTTAACTTCAAGTTGTATTTTGATTGCTAGTGTTTTTGATATTTTTTATTTTTTATTTCTGTTTACATTGGTAACACCAGCTGCTTCAAATGTTCTCTGCTGGTCAGTTCTTTTTCTTTAAATTTTTCTCACATATAATTTCATGATATTCTCAAAGTCATTTTTTGTTTTTATTTTGCTGATATTTATAATTTCTTTTCATACACCCTTGTGCAAATTAATTGAAACAAAAGCAATAACATCTTCCTCGGATATTTCACACTTTCCCTGATCATGTATATGTCATCTCTTGGTGTTGTTTTTCTGTTCTGACCACATTTTTTTTTGTGTTTTTGGACTAATGGATCCAGTTTGTTTCTTCACCTTGATAACAGAACTGACAGTTGAAAGGCTGAAACCTACAATATCTGCAATCTCCTTGTAAGGTTTGCCAGTGCGTTCATGCAACATTACAATTTTCATATGCTTCCTTGGAGTAATGTCCATCACAGACAATGGCCAAGTAATTGACAATCAAGACAGTAGTGTCTGGGTGTGATAAAAATCTGATACAATCACAAATGATGCAATATTTTTAAGGCCAAACAAATTTCACTATACACCCCCAAAATAGATTCATATTACTCCACACCACTGCAAATATCATAATCTGAGGAAAAACAGAAATCAGTTACACCCAGTGGTTCTAAAAGTGATCGTATGATGAAAGAAAGGAAATTAAAGCAGTTGTTTTAATTCATTTGTGCATGTTCTCGTCATATCTTTTCTTTTATATTTTTCATATGATCCATGGCAGTTTTCATACATATTTAAAAATTAAAAAAAGTAAGCATTAACAAGAAATCTAAGTATATTTATATCTAATGTAATAAACAAGACTTTAGCTAAATAATAAAATCTCACATCATAAGCTAACTGTTTCTTCTCACTTGTAAAACTCTCTTCCAGCTTTTTGGTTCACAGTCAAAAGTTTTTATTATCAGTTCAGAACAATCAATCTCTTCTATTATTTATCTTTCAAATATTTTTAACAAAAAATTATACATCATGTGATGGATTCAGTTGCCATTTTATATTTTTAATTTTGCAAATGCTTATTGTTTGTTTTTGATTTTGTTATATGCACAGTATAATAGGGTCAGTTAGGAACCATATGTGAGAAAAAGAGCACCATAACATAATTCATTTTGCTAGAATTTTGAAAATGGTATACTGTACTGCTTAACATTCATGCCAGAAGCTCCAATACGAACATTTCAGAGTGTTTGGGTGTCAATCTGAGGATAGTACAGAGGATTTGGAAAGAGTTGAATGATATATCCACTCAACATTATGCTGTTTGGAGTGATTACTTGTGATGGCGATGTTATGCCTCTACAGAGCCTCAGAATCAACACAGAAGCCTACATCAAGTGCCTTGAAAAGGTAGTGCTGCCCTGGGTCAAAGGGAAGATATTATGTTTGGCAAAAGGACTCTACAGCATGCCATCAAACAGTTCACCCTGTACATCTGGCCACCCAACTCCCCAGAATGCAACTCCCTTGATTATTATATGTGGGTAAAGTTGAACAAGAGACTAACAAAACTTCTTGGAACACCAAAGTTGAACTCGAAGGTAAAGATTATTGCAGCATTCACCAACTTAAACAAGGAAACCATTTAAAAGAATTGCAGAAGATTCTGAAATCATCTTGAGGTCATGTCTGAAGCCAATGACAATTTTATTGGATAAATTTATTGTTTAGTATTTTCAGATCTTCTTGTGTTTTTGGTAAACTTATCTGTTGAAATGAGATGTCAGTGCTATTTTCATTTTTACATAATTTAGATGACCATTCATCCATCACACCCAGTATATAGATTTGCTGATACCCCTGACAAGATAACAGAATGATTACTGGAGAGTCCATCTATGAAATTCTGGAATTGTGATAATGAAGGTTACATAAATCATCTAAGTGACAAACCCATTATTTGCATTATATATATATATATATATATATATATATATATATATATATATATATACCAAGCTACTATTTTTTCTAAAGAATATGATAAAGAAAGAATATATTTTGGAATTTCTTGGAAACAGAGATTTTATAATCATAAATATTCCTTCTTTAGGCTCCACCTCAAATTCCAGACAGCTCTATCTAAATATTTCTGTGAATTAAAGATAGAGTACTTTCTCCGCAGATTGAATGGAAGATACTTGGTAAATCACAAACGTATACTTAGATGAAAAAATAAAAATAATTAAATTTTGTGATAATAACCAATGAGATTAAGTAATTTTTAAATGTCATTACTGGAATAAATTTAAATTACTGATTTTGTAGGATTAATATATTTTTCCTTACCTTATTTTTCCTTTACCAGTGAGTTTCTAGCAAATTCAGCTGTTAATTATCTATTTATTGCAAATCTGATTCACTATTTTTGTTTTCATCTATTTTTATTAATTTTTTTTATTTATTTTCTTTTTTATTGGTATTATTATTATTATTATTATTATTATTATTATTATTATTATTATTATTATTATTTTCATTTATATATTTTAATTTTATATTTAAATTTTTGAAAAATAAATTATTTTTTTTTGTGATGTTAACTATTTGTGACTGCATTTTTGTTTTTACTATATTGACTCCTGTATTAATTTTTGTGAATCTCTTTTCTTAATTCTGTAAAATATCTTCTCTTGTGAATTTTTTTATTTTTTAAATTCTTTAAAAAAAATTTTCTTCTAAAATATTTGTGATAGCTATTTATTTGTGACCGTAATTTTCTTAACCGTCTCCTTTTCTCTTTCCATTCTTTTTCTCTTCCTCTTATTTTATTTCTCTTTAGATTTTGTGTGTGTTATTATTTTGCCTGTATGCTAATTTTGAGTATGTCTATTTCTTTTCTTTCTCCTTTTTGTGTCTGTATACATTCTCTCCTAAAATGTTTTTATTGTGCATTTGTGTGAGTAGATGTATGTGCTCTTTGTTACATGTGTTTGTAGTGTGTGTGTGTGTGTGGTTTGATGTATGCATCCTTAAATATTTTACACTTTCAGTTAGAACGTAGATACATTCTTCCCTGCAGGTAACTGATTTCTACTCTTTTAAAAACCGTTTTTCCAATGAAATTAACTTTTATTTACTTATTTTCTACAGTCTGAATGAAGCAGTTTGTATTCTTACTACTGCCAAAATAAGTTCTGTATTTATAACCATTTAAATGTGTTGAGTTTTCCTCTCAATATTTTATTTTGTTCTGGATAATATCCATTGAGCTCTCTATTTTTATCTGTTTAATATTCCATATTATTTAGATAAAATCTTTTTGGATTATTCTGTTTTATGGCTTGACTTTCTCTCCTATACACACACACACACACACACACACACATATATATATATATATATATATATATATATATATGTATGTGTGTGTGTGTGTGTGTGTGTGTGTAGTGTGTGTGTGTGCATTGTTCATGTCTGTTTTAAATCAATGAAAACAATTATATTTTTGTCATTGTCTCTGAATAAAGGTATTTGTGAACATAAAAATCAAATCACTAACAACCTAACATTAAATTACATATATATATATATATATATATATGTGCCAAAGGTGAACATTCTCATCTCAGTTTCAGACATTTCAAGAGAACATGGTTGCTTCCAATCTGACATAGGAAATGAAAAGCATATTATATTCATGACACCAACCATTGACCACAATAACCAGCTTCTTGAGAGTGACTGTGGAAAATAGAAGGAACAACAGGTGGTTCTAAACATGAGTTCATGTTACTCATAACAGCACTGGAGTAAAGGATCAAGAGTAATGAGAGTCATATGATGCCAACCCATGGTTTACTGCATAGTCTCAAGGTCAATGCCACTGTGGCTAAGACAGTTGTTGTATGTGTTGCAGTCGGATTCTACTTTACCCACCTGATCTATAACAGTGATTGCCAACTTTTTGAACTTCATAGACCATTAAATGTGTAATTTTAAATTTGGCAGATCACTAATATGAATTTAGGAAAAAAGGTAAATACATTTATATGATAATAATTGGAAAACTTTTATTTTATTAATATGAAATGCACCCATTAAATGTAACAAAGTTATAGTGTAATTAATTATATAAAACAAATTGAAACTAACCAATTTCTATATCCATTTATCCACTGAGCCATGTGTCCTTAACAAGGACAACTGAAATTCTAGGACTTATAAACCAAATGTTTAGTAACCATTTTTTTATCAGAGTTCATATTACAATTTTTGATGATAATGATTATAGTGAATATAGGCATCTGTTAGTTCCAGTGACTTGACCCAAAGTGTTGTGAGTTCAGTACCAGGCTACAGCAGTGGTGAACAAGTAACTTGCAGGGTTAGAGGGAGATAACTCATGACTTTCAATCGAGGCTTTATGCAAGGAATGATGATGATATACATAATAAAGGGTTCAGTTCAAAATTCCAAGCACTTGAAGAAGGCCAGAGTGTACAACAACCAAAATGTCAAACAAATGGCAACAAAAATGAGAACAATAGCCCGAATAATGTAAATACTGAAGTCCTTCTTACACATATAAATTAGGTTAAATTAGATAAAATTTAATATTTTTACTTTTTCAAATTGGTTTGGAATATCTCTAAAGGGTGAATTGCATTGTGACACCTAGTCACTACAGTTTTAGAGGTATCACAGTTAACTGACATAGACTAGTGAAAGCCACTTTAATATTGGAAAAGTGTAATCTTCATTATGATGATTTGTGTCAGCCATCAGAATACCTTGATCATGACAGCTGTTCAAGGCTCTTTGAAAATTATGAAAACATTAGGACATGAAATGGAGAGCTGCAACAGAGATTGTGAGACCATAACGTGTAGGAAAGAACACAATGGATGTTCTTATTGCCTTTGTACATCAGAATTCATCCAACAACTACCGGAGAAAATGATGGAATGCCCAGGCAAAATGATGCAGAAAATTGGTGTTGCCATTTCCACCATGAAACTGGTCTTGAATGAGAACCTTCACTAGCTGTTATACAAGAGGTGTAAAAATCAACTTCTTAGAGAAAAGATTTGAGAAAACCATGGATTATTATGGGTGATGTAAAGTTGAGAAAGACACCAACTGCACTGCCTGCACCAAGGCCTAACTGATTAAGGAGGTTTTTGAGGCTCTCCACAGTGACATTGTGAAGGCTGCATATGCCAGATTCTGGAGTCAGATTGAGTCCATGGTAGATGCTGATGGCTGGGTAGGGGAACTTCTCTGAGTGAATTGTCTTTTGATTGTTACAACCTGTGTGCAACTTATCTATTTTCCAATAAATTGACTTCTAGATTCACTTTATTTTCTATTTTTAAAAAAACCTGTCAAATTTAATTGGAATCATATTGTGAACCTATATAGTTCCTCTAGATCTGATCTAGATATTCAGTTGAGTCAGGATTTGGAAGGCAGTTTTTCATGGATGAGAAAAAGAAGTTTATATTGTTGTGTCTATATAGCTACTGTGAGGTTGACATAGTAGGCATGCAATTTCCTGGAGTTGTTTGATGACATGTATACTGTCATTACACTCCTAACTAGAATGAAAGCTAAATTGGCTTATGAGGAATTGACTTTCAGATAACGGTGAGAGCCTAGTTAGTACAATGTTTATTAGTGTTTAGTATTTACTAATTCCACATCCTGAATTTTATGAGGGATTCTGGTTAGCTTTCATGATTGGAATTTTCTGATTAGAATGCCTGGAGTATCATTGAGAGGCTGACCAACAAGTGGTACCACAATGCCAAGAACATTTTGTGATGAACCACATTAACAAGAATTACCAAATTCAAGTATGTAACTCAAAAAGAAAATAATGATTTAATTGAGGTCCTGATATTCCACAATACCTCAAACAAAAAGTAATGAAGTAAACCAATATTTGAAAGAGTAATAACAGCTACTTGACTTAAAAGCTATTCTCTTGAAAAAAATGTTTTAACAGAAAGATTTGATAAATTTTATGAATGTAAAAAGTTTCCTTATAAAACTAATATTACTGTTACCATTGCTTGCTAATAAGAGTTGCTTTATTTCTTTTGTCTTTATATTATAATTTATTTTCAGTTACCTGGCTAGTCCTGGGTATGACAATAAACTACAACTGGCAGATGGAGGTTTTGAGGAGCATGTTACCACCTCTTAATTACAGTTGTTCCCAGATTCACCTTGACTCAGAGTGGTAGCACTTGTTAGTGACCCAGCTATAGGCAAATAGTAACTCTATGAAAGTATAAAAACTCTATGAAACTAAACCCTATGAAAAGTATAAAATCCTTATGAAGATATAAAAATACATTTTTATAGCACAATGCCAGCAATATATTTTTATAAAAAAAATAGCCAATAATATCTTTTATTTGTACTTAAAGGCATTGGGTGATCATGTCTCAAAAAAGACATGACTGACTGGGCAGAAGATTATCCTGCAGTAGTTTGCTATTGCTTTCTGCAGTAGACTGGTTACCTGCCAAGGCTATAGAATCCAATCTGTCCTATTATTTAACCCATAACTGGCAGAAAGAGATGGATTAATACCTTTCCCAAGGGTATTTGCATGTAAGTGAATGCAAGGGATTCAATTTGAATTTGAACTCGGCTTCCCAATTTTTCTTTCTGAGTTAATATCCACTGCACCACAACACACATCCTATCTAGCATACAACATACATATAGTTTTAAGAATTTAAGTAAATGCTTGTATTTTTTTGTCTTCTGGAGACATGTGCATCTGATTATTGATAAATTGATGACTATATACATTTGCATGGGAAATATATGTATATCTATAGCCGTATATACATGCCTGTATATATATATGTTTTTTATTCATTTTCAATTACAAATATATCGATATATATATTAGCAAATACTTGGGCAGCAACATTTCTTTCCAGCATCTTTCATTAATTATTGTCAACAAGGAAGATTTTATTAATTTTCTATTTAGTTTTTTCAGCATTCTAACATTTTTTTTATTTTGCTGAAGTTAAGGAATGTACAAATTTTATATAATTATCATCCAAGCACTTTCAGCCACTTCTCTGGCTATTTTCAAGGATGTTATGCCTCCATTGTTGTTATTTTATTCTCATGTTTTGACTGTAGCATAGTCATTTATTTATGTGCTGTTTTTGAAAAAGAAGCATTCATTCAAATCTTTCACATGCCATGCATGACTGGAAATCACATGAGAATCTTTCTATTCTAAAAGATTTTCTATACTCTATTTCTACTATTAAATAATGTAAAGTTGATGGTAGGAGAGAACTGAGTTTGAGTTTCAGTCTGAATTTTGTTTAAGAGCATATCAACTTCTGTGGGTTATTTAATGCCAAAATGGTGGTGTTTTAAGGTTTTTTTTTAATGTTCACTTATAGTGAGAAGATTGATTTTGTCAGATTTTGATGAAAAATATTTTTAATTTTTTTTATTTTATTTTAGAAAACTGAAGATGCCTTTTAGTTTTGCATTAAAAATGTAGTATGGCAATAATTTTTTTCTCCTTCAATAATGAGTTAAAGTAATAATTTTTTCCTTCAAAAATGTATTTTTGCTGTCAAAAATGTATATTTTTCTATAAAAGTTTATTTTTATGTATATATTTCTATAAAAGTGTATTTTAAACTTTCATAGTGTTTTGACCCCAGTTTGGGGGTTAACTATTTGCCCATAGCTGGGACCCTAACAGGTGCTCCCACTTCAGGTCAAGGTGGACCTGGAAACAACAGCAATTAATAGGTGGTTCCATGCTCCTCACATCCTCCCAATCAGAGGCCTTGCTGCCGGATGGAGTTTACCATCATTAGGACCATAGAAGACAATTGTTTTATACAGAGTACCCCTCTAATAGGGAGATGCTTCTGATATTGTGATTTATATAGTATTCTTGTATTTTTGACCAGAATTTTCCTGAAGGGTTTTTGTAAATTATGGGCTAATAATGTTTTTTATGGCACTTTGGTTTCATAAGTGACATGTGAGGTATCTACTCACAGAGGTGGTAGTATGTGC